>JARYZH020000064.1:2171751-2577670 GCA_030021035.2 Notholithocarpus densiflorus | reverse complement strand
AAGATGATGTAGCAAGTATAAACTTAGGAGGATTCACCACAGTAGTAGATCCACTCTCAACAAACCCTAAACATGTCTTATTAGAAACAGACTTTTAAACATGTAACATCTCATCTAGTTTAGAGGTAGAAGTTCTATCTATTTGTTCTCTAGCAATAGACAATTCTAATTCTAAACTTTTAACCTTTTCAATCAAAGACATGTTCTCAATCTTAACAGAGTTCAAGAGTTCATTAGCATCAAACAACTTTAGCAGCAAATTCTTCTTTTCTTGTTCATAAGTGTTTATCTTTTTCAACCCTGATTCAACACTCATAGCATCTTTAGCTGCTATCTTGCAAAGCTTGTTGTAAGCTTCTTGCAAATCTGCATTCTCAGAGAGTTCCCCATCAGAAGGGTTGTCATCAGCAATCTCAATTTCACTTACTACAGTAGTAGCAATGAAAGCCATGAGTTTCCTTCTTGATCACTTTCAGACTCATGATCTGAAACTTCATCATCACTCAGAGTGACAGTCATACATTTACCTTTTGACCTCAAGAAGGTTGGACACTCAGATTTTAGATGACCATAACCCTGACAACCATAACACTGCTGTCCTAAAGAACTATTTGAAGATTGACCTACTTTCTCTTTTGATTTTTCAGTGTTGTTATTTTTGGCAGTATCATTCTTCTTAACATTCTTAGTATCAACATTGTTTCTATTTCTTGCCCTCCTATTATTGTTTCTCAAAAAATTTCTAAAATTCTTGGCAAGATAAGCAATCTCAGTAGATGAGAGTTCATCATTAAATCCACAATCATCAACATCATCAATGGATTTTAAAGCCATAGATTTGGATTTATTAGCTTTTGGTAAGTCAGATTCATAGGACTGAAGAGATCTTACAAGTTCATCTACAAGGATAGAATCAACATCTTTACTTTCAGTTATGGTAGTCATTTTAGGTCTAAAATCCCCAGTCAATGATCTAACAATTTTCCTAACAATTTTTGGTTGATCATATACTTCACCCAAATTAAAAGCAGAATTGACAATATCATTCAACTTAGCATATAATTCATCAAAAAACTCATCATCAGACATTCTAATACTTTCAAATCTAGAGGTTAACTACTGCAATTTATTAATTTTTACTACCTTAGTGCCATCATGCACTATTTGCAAGATGTTCCAAGCAGTGTGAGCAATCTCCACATTTGAGATCCTCTTAAATTCTTCCATAGAAACAGCATTGAATATTGCATTCATAACCTTACTGTTAAAGCTTGCTGCTTCCTTTTGGGCAGTAGTCCATTCACTAATAGTTGCGGTTGGTCTTTCCCAACTGTTCTCAATAGACAGCCACACTCTATCATCAATGGATTTCAAGAAGGCTTTCATTCTAACCTTCTAGTAAGCATAGTTATTCCCATCAAAGTGTAGGGGGATCACTAAAGAGTGACCGTGTTCCATGACAGCAGGGGTCAAGGATCAACTCTAGGTTAAGAAACCTAAAAACAAAAGCTAACCCGCTCTGATATCACTTGTTTATTCGTTTAGACCCCTAAAACCAGATTGTTTAACCTATTATATTAACCAAGTAATTACTTAGATTAATTATTCAGATCTAGGTTAAACAAAAATAAATCATATCATGCAAAGATGCAGAAAAGTAAATAACACCACGATATGATGACTTAGGAAAACCAATTAAACAAACCGTTTCAAGGTAAAAACCTGGAGAGGATTTGACCTAGCTATCCTCAAGGTAAAACAAATCCACTATAAGAGAATTGAAGTTTTTTACAATCAGATTTAACCATAAATCTATTGCTACCTCCAGTAGTAACTTACTGACACGACCACATGCGAGTTTCGAATCCACGAACTCCTTCTCTTCTTGGATTTACACCAACACAAGCCGCCTTGCTTGTGACTTTGAGATCCCACTCAAAGGTTTCAGATCATCATCGGTAATGATCTTGATGCAGCAACTATGTTCTACCAAAGCTTGATTGTAGTTTTTGCTCCAGTAGATTCTTGTGTAATTAGAAGGTACAAAACCTCTCAGATCTCACAAAGAGTAACACACAAGTCTTTTTAGAGTCTTCAAAATGTGGCTAGGGTTTCCCTTTTATATGTGGAGAAATTTAGCTGAAACCTTAAACGTTTTTGCGGGCTTAGGCCTATTCAAAAATTTTGCAGAAAAAAACTATGCCTGCGATTTTCAATCAGTCGAGCCTAATTCTTGATCGGTCGAGCAAGGCAGAACCACACTCCCTTTTTCTGCAATCAGTTGGACTTGAACCTTGAAACAATCACTTTTAAGCATTGCCTAAAAATCTAGACTAGACATGTTTTGTTCTCGGTTTGCCAATACAATAAAAATATGATTCTAAATATTTAAATCTAAATTTTTAGAACCTAACACATATCATTATTAATTGTATCCATTTAGAAAGAAACCCCATTTTCTCCATAACTCTATGTAAATAACCCCCATTCAACCTAGTAATAAGTCTTTTAAGGACCATTTGACCTACTTGACACCCCCTCCCCAGGGACGGACCCAAGTAAGGGCCTAAGGGGGCCCGGGTCCCCCCTGGGGCCAAAAAAAAATAATTTAGTAGGTAAAATTTTCAAAAAAAAAAAAAAAAAACACTTGGGCCCCCCTTAGTTTCATGAACCACAGCCGACCAGCCTAGTTAACAACCCATGTAAATCTTTTAAAAAAAAATGTAAAAAAAATAAATAAAAAATAAACCCAACAGTCCAAAACGGCAAAACCAAACGGAACAAGTGAAAAAGTGAAAAACGAAGGAAAAAAGAAAAAAGAAAAGAGAGAGGTGAGACAGAGAGTGAGAGGCGAAACTTAGAGAGATTCACGCCGCCGCTCACGCCACCACCACGCAAGAGAGAGACCCATCTCACAGAGTCGCAGACGGCAGACCCGTCCCTGTCAACTGTCGGCGTCACATGCCCAAACAGGAAACGGCCACACCAACGCCGCCACAACCCACGCGAGACCCATCTTGCCGCCAGTTGCTCGATTTGCCCAGCCCAACTTCTTTGCTCCAGCCTTCACAGTTCACAAGTATTTAATCTATCATTTCCTTCAAAACCTAATATAATATTTGTGAATCTCAAAATCTAACAATTTGTGCTTGTGGTGTTTGTGTTTTTACTAATGAGTGATGAACTGAATTGGTGATTGTGAATTGAATCTGTGCCTGTGGTGCTTTTTTTTTTGGCTTTTTGGCTATGTGACTTTCTGTCACTCTGTGTTTATGACTGTCTCTCTTATGTTATATAGATCAGAGAGATAGAGAGAGAGAGAGAGTAGAGTTTGTAGAGATTAGAGAATATATTAGTGTAGTGTTCGACTGTTTGTTCTTTGTTGACTGGTAGTTGGACAATAATAGAGACAAGTGACAGAAAAAAAAAATGGTAAAGTTAGGAAAAGTTTTTTGTTGCCAGTGCAGAAAGCAGAATAAATTCATAGTGTCGGTAGTGGGATTGGGTGAGTGTCAGAAATATGGAGACAAGACAAAGACAAAGAGATAAATAAAGGCAAAGACAAAGATAAATAAAAGCAAAGACCAAAGACAAAAGACAAAAGACAAAAACAAATCATATAATATAAAAAATTGTCACACAAATTTAAGAAAATAACAGTGATTCACTTGCGCCTATTGTTAACTCATAATGCTAAATTAGATAAATTTATAAATTGAAAAGAAGTGAGAAATACTAAATTTATAATTAAATGCATCATGCATATTACCTAGATTCTAGTATTTGTCTTTAGTTAGTAACAACAACCGTTTGTGAGATAATATATGTAATTCTTATTTTATTTATAGATCATGAAAAAATCAACTACTATTGGGTATTTGTCTTGATTGATAGTTTATTAATACTATATGAATACGTATTTGAAATTTTTATTTTTCGCTTATCTCTGGGCCCCTCCAGCTTGAAATCCTGGGTCCGTCCCCCCCCCCCCCCCACCCCTCTTTTTTCATACTATCCAAGATTTCATATGCAACTAAAATGTTATCTATAATTAATTTTCCCACAACAAAAGCACTATGAGTATCAAAGACTTGGTTTGAGAGGATGTGTTTCAACCAATTAGTTAGCATTGTTTTTGGTTGAGTAGTGTTTTCTTTTCTGCCATACGAAACACTGAAAATGCAGAAAATCATTTCTGCCAAAACATACAAAACATAAGCCTCTAGGTGATTTTTTTTTTTTAATAAAATATAAGAAAAGGTAAAACATTATTTAGGTTAAGTTTGGATTGCACTGAAAACTAAAAGAGAGAGTGTTTGGCGTTTTTTCTGTGGGTTCCGTGCACTATTCACAGGATCCCTAAGTACAGAAAAATGCAAATGTTAAGTTAAAACTGGGTCCTACAGCACTATTCACACATTTAAAAATTATTTTGCTACAGTATTTTCAATTTTCAATTTTCAGCAATAAGCGGTATCCAAATAGAACCTTAATATATAAAAGATTACAATGTAAATGTGTCTTCCTCTAAGGTTGAAGGAGGACCATCTGTCACCCATTCTTAGCTTTCACTCCATGCATGTATGACAATAGAGTAGTACCACACTATGATGGACTTTTACCAGCACGCCTACTTTCCTATTACTTTTGACGCAACTTGGTTGTGAGTCCTCTGACTGCATCGCCCTTGTTTCTGGTTCATACTTCATACACGCCTTCTCTTCCAAGTTCCAAGGTACTGTGTCTGAGCATGGTTGACCTGGCAACTTGCTTGTTTTCCTGTAACAAAGACTGAGCCTCCTCTTCCATGATCTGCACTACTTTCCTTCAAAATAAAAGCTATTTCTAGAGAGTCCAAAGGGACTGCAATTCATTGCTGCATCCCAATCTGGGATATCAATAAGACCATCCACTACTTAATTCCACAACAGGCTATCCCCAACATATTGCACTTCCCCAACCTCTTGGGTCGTACTCATATTGATATTGAAATAGTTTAGTGAATATTCAGCGCGATAAACTGGACTTTATAAACAGCTACAAAAAATGGACTTCATAAGCAGCTACAAAAAATCTCAATTGTGATTAAACTAGTTCTTTTAAGGTATAATGCAGATGTAGTTAGCTTTTTTCCTTGAGTAATTACTTAATTTCATTTTGTTTTAGATTATATCGATAACGTTCAGGTCTAATGAATAGATTCTCATGACAGTATTTTATCCACGTTTATGATACAAAATCAACAAATTTAACAAACAGATTTTATCACATAAGCAGCTTCAAATATATATCAAAAGAGACGCAACTAGTGTCCATTTGAAAACACAGTGATATGAGCTTAACAGAGTAACATCCTCTACACGAATTTGCAAGGTAGAAATTACCGCGGCTAAAATTGTTGAGCCAATGAAGCATTTTTAAATGTCTTCACTAGAGTACCATAGTTTTCGAGTGCCATGGCAGAGCCAGAATGCCTTGGCCACATTTTACCGGAGATGTTCTAATTACAAGACTCTCTTTAAAGATTTTAATAATCATCACCATTGTGGAAAATCTAAGCAGCTTCCAAATTCACCAATTGCTCAGTCATTGGTGGTGGAAGCATCCCAAGCACGTATAGTAACATTTGATTGGAAACCTGTCATAATTCCTCATTTTACGTACAGATAGTTATTTAACTTATTTGCACCTTTGGGACAACAATAGCATTTTATAACCATATGGACCATGTCCAATATATATCTCAATATCATAAGGCAAATAGGTAAAGCCTGCATATATTCGGCTCCTAAAATCACTGTTTTACCTACATCTTGTGAAATAAATTGGAGAGCCAATTAAGGTAAAAACTAAAAAGCATACAGGAGCTTCGGTTTTTTGTTCAACAAAACAATTAGTCGGTCCTGTTCTCAGGATGCAATGCAATACGAGGAGATGAAACGTGGCAGTATTGTAACCTGTCCTATGCACAAAAACACAGGACAGAGCTATAATTTGTTAACTGATTCAACTAATTAAGTTCTCCAACATGTAAGAATAAAATGGGTTACAATCCAACAAGCACAACACATGATATGAGCTAGAGCTAAAGGTTGACATGACAGTAGTCTTAGTCTATGGACAAATGCTCATAAAGAATCAAAAGACAAGAAATTGTTTTGCTGGGAAAAAGGTGGAAAAAAAATCTTCTAACACCTTGTGATATTACATACATCTGTATATTGACTTAACTTCCAGATGGGACAGGAAGACAAACAGAAACTAGAAGGAAAAGAAAATCAGTGACAAATTAAATCTAGGTAGACATCATGACCTGATCACTTGACTGTAGTGCTTGGGTGGCAAAGAACCTCACATCAACATCTGGATCCTCACTAAGTTCAATCAGACATGGACGGATTGTCTTCTCCACCACAGACTGATCAACTATGGGAATAAGTGACTGCAACACTTTAGCCACATTGAACTTGATGTTGGGAACCCTGTAAAATGCAATTGTCAACACTGCAGTCCAAGTCATAACAAACAAAAAGAAAGATGTACACAACCAAGGTTGAGAACCCATCAACTTTACCTATCTTTTGATGCATTAATGACCACAGGCAAAAGTTTGGAACAAGTAATTTCTGATCCCATTACAGGAGCTAATAGAGAAATTGCATGTAGAATAGTCATCCGGTACAAATAGTGTGGATTGTTAATCATGTCTAAGACCTGAAAGAAAATTCCAATTTGTTTAAAACAAAACTACACCAAAGACAGGAGATAGGTAAACATCCTTAAATAAGAATAGTACTAATAATAATTTTTTTAAGAAAAAATGTACATGAAATAAAATAGAGCATAAATAGACAATAATAATAATAATAATAATAATAATGCTAAAGGGGCCAATATTTCCCGTGTAAAAAATATTTAAAATAAATGGGAGAACTGCACAATTAGAATGTGGTCATTAAAGAATTTGTCTCTTATGGCAATACACAGAGAGGTAGGATGGCACAGAATTCTACTTATGTAAACCTAACAAGATGAAATAATGTACGTAACATAGAATCCAATTCAGTAAACCTAACAAGATGAAGTATGTATGTAACATAAAATCTCAAATGATAAGTACTATAAAAAAGAAATGTATTAGATGAGTATATCACAAACCCATGCCATCCCCCAGTGGGAGAAAATAATCCTTAGATAGTTTCTTTAAATCATTTTCATAATTATTTATGAAGTTTGAGAGCAGCAACCCACGCCATCCCCCAGTGGTTACAGTCTTTCCAATCTCTTTACACAAAATACGCACAACCTCTAGGGAGGTGCACTTCTAAGGTCCCCTCATTTTAAAGTAGGTCAAGATTATTTGTCTTCTTGACAATCACAAAGAAAAAAGACTTAACCTTGGAAGGCATATACATCTTGCATATCTTATTTAGGGTCAAAACCAGAAACTGAGGTATCCAAAAAAATAAAATAAAAACAGACAAGACAAAGTCAAGTCACCACTAGGAAGAAGGATCTAAAACCTTCTATATAGGTCAAGAAGATATACTGATACCACAAGAGGAAGAGAAAGATAGGACAATTCATCAACATCCGATCATTTTTTATAATTCAATTGTTACAACAAGTGGGGGAGGAGAGATTTGAACCCTGGTTCTCCTCATAAAAGAGACCAGGCATTGTCACTTGAGCTACAAGGCTCTTGGCATCAACCTCCTAATTATAAGTGTTAGAAATAAACAACACACTAAAGTAGAGTGCGGGGAGATCATATTAATAATTAGACTTCCTCTAAGGCATTGGATGGTGAATGATCGATGTTATAAGTTGAAGTACATATCTTTTCAAGGCCCTTAAGAGTTGCTAAATGAAATTGAGGATACCTTCTCTTTCACAATAGAGGTTGAGGAATTTAGAGCTGAGAGGTAATTCTAGTTCCTTTCCGATGCTAGCGGTCAGAGAAGTATTGCCTTGGCTTTATTAATTCTTGAGGTTAAGGGGCTTCTTTTCTTTACCAACTTATAATTCTCTTTCACTCAAAATATCTTCTTGTTCTTATGGAAAATAAATACACAAGTAAAGCACCATGACAAAAAACTTAGGTACTCTAGCATGTCAATGGCAGGATTTGGACAAAGAATTAGGTTTCATTTGCAAAAGACATGAAGGCATGAATATGCTTTGTTTTTTGATAAATGGCATGAATAAGCTATATGACAAAGACAGTTATATTCTGGCATTATTTGGGTTCAGAACGACCCATAAAACTTATATCAGAGGCCAATTCAAAAAAATTTAAAATAATAAATTTGCAGTCAGACACCTCATATCCATGTCATGCACCTACATCAGAATTTAATCTTTTCTAGAGGAAATGTCAACAAAAAATAACAATAATAATAGTAGTAATATACTATCTAACACCAATTATATAGTAACATCTGATCAGAAGAACCTGTGGAATTATGTGCTGCATTGCCCACTCTGGGCCAAACTCTTCTGCAAGGCGTTTCACATTATTTGCGGCCGCATCACGAATTGAGTAAACCTATAACCAATACCAATAAATTTAGTAAAATAAATATTATACATTATTAAGATGCTAGCCAGTCAATATTGCATGATCATGCCTGTTATTGCAAGGCTCAGACATTAAAGTACTTAAGCCAAAAAACAAAAAAAAAACCAAAATACAAAGCATCTCATGGTTGGACCAAATAACATGTGATAACTTAATGGAAACAAGTATACTATGGAATGTCTTCCGGTAGAAAATTAGGGTCCCAACAAGGTTACCCAACCGACTAAAATCTAATTGGGTTAAAACACTTCTTCCTCCTTTACCCAGATACCCCAATCTAAAAAGCCTTTTCAATGCCGCACTCTTACCACTCTAGGAGTCCCATAACCTTAAATACTAATTCTCATATAATATTCACAGATCCTACAAAAAGGATTTCCCTTCTTACCAAAGAATAATAGTGTTTCGAAAAAATAACAATAACAATGAGGAAGATCACAGTTTCAAGGAGAAAATGGATTGGCCTATCTGGGTATGCCGTTGGGGGCGTCCCATAAAGCTCCCTCTATTTGGAACCCTATATTAGAAAAAATTGAAAAAAAGTTAGCAGGTTGGAAGAAGTTGTATTTGTCAAAAGGTGGTAGACTGACATTGCTTAAAAGCACGTTATCTAGCCTCCCTACTTATTTCTTATCTCTATTCACCATTCCTGCACGTGGCGAACAAAATTGAGAAGATGCAAAGGGACTTCTTGTGGGGTGACACTAAGACGCATTTGTTGGGTTGGGATAAGGTGTGCATGCCTATGGCTAATGGCGGTTTGGGGATTAGGAAGTTAACCATGTTCAATAAAGCCTTACTTGGAAAGTGGCTTTGGCGCTTTGGGATAGAGGAGAATAGGCTATAGAGGAGGGTGGTAGCTTTGAAATTTGGGGAAGAATGGGGGGGATGGACCTCTAAGTTGGGAAGGGGTACTCATGGGTGTGGTCTGTGGAGAAGTATTCGGAAGGGATGGGAAATGTTTCGCAAAAATGTCCACTTTAAGGTTGGGGTGGGGGATAGAGTGAAATTCTGGACAGACAAGTGGTGTGGAGACCTTCCTCTCCAGTTGGCTTTTCCGATCTTGTACACTTTTGCTGCAAACAAGGAAGCTTCCGTAGAATCTTCTTTGTTGTGCCAAGGAGAGGGGAATAGGAGAACTTGGGATGTTCGCTTCATTCGGGGTCCTAATGATTGGGAGGTAGATGTGGTGGATGAGTTTTTCCGATTCTTGGCATCCAATCAACCCCTTGTAACTGAGGGTGATCGTATGAGATAGAAGTTGTCAAAGATAGGAGATTTTACTATCCGCTCTTTTTATCACAAGTTACATGGTTCGCCTCCCATTGTCTTTCCTTGGAAAGGCATTTGGAAGGTTAAGGCACCCAGGCGTGTCTCTTTCTTTGCTTGGACAGCGGCTTGGGATAGGATTCTCACAGGAGATAACCCGAGGCTTAAAGGCCATGACTTCGTTGATTGGTGTATTTTGTGTCGGTGTTATGGGGAGTCAGTGGATCACTTGTTGTTACATTGTGGAAAGGCTTTTCGGCTAGGGTGTTTTGTCTATAGAATCTTTGGGATTTCATGGGTCCTCTCTGGTACGGTGTCAGATCTCCTTTTTAGCTGGTGAAATTGGTTGGGGAAGCGTTCATCTCACATTTGGAATTTAGTCCCTTTGTGTCTGATGTGGTGTATTTGGAGGGAACGCAATCGGCGGACATTTGAGGATTTGGATAGATCAGATGACCAAATGCTCGCTCTCTTTTCTGGTTCCCTTTTTGATTGGGCTAGGGCTTGGGGACTCACATCTAGTGATTCTCTTCCGCTCTTCCTTAGCTCTCTTCTTCTTTGTTCTTAGTTTTTTTTTTTCTTTATGTTTGCTCTTTTCCTTCTTTTCTTGTACGTTTGATTTGCTAGTGTTTTTTGCACTTAGCAGTTTATTGAATATACATGTTTATTACCTATCAAAAAATAAAAAAAAGGATTGGCATTCTGTGTAGAGTTTTACTACATTAGAGGAAACTGTGAATCAAAACAGATAACAAGATAGAACTAAATCATAAGTGCATTGTATCTGACATAGTGGTCAATAACCCAAATCTTCACAAACCTTATCTTTTAACCATTGCATGCAAAGAGCACCAAGCTTGTCATCAAAAAATCCTACACCCAATTGACTTGCCAACAAAGGTATATATTCTATTATTGCAAGCCGAACCCTCCAGTGTCTATCCTCTGCAAGCTCCACAATTGCTGGCAAAAGAGACTGGGACAGCAGATCGATTCCAATTACCTGCTTCAACAGTTACATTAATTAGACTTGATTGAAATTCAGTATAAAATGTTGAGCAAAACTCTTTGAAACAATTCAAGAGACGCCACATTAAAACAGAAATTTGATTATGCAACAATAAGCCTTCTTCAAGTAAAGGATAAAACACAATGTTTCCCTAAGTCATAACTCTAGTAAGTATTAAAGGCAGAAAGGAACATAGTGCCACAACACCATGCTGAAGATGATCATTTAGGGGGCATTGAATGATCTGCAGGAGAATAAAAAATTCTTCTTTTTCTTCTTTTTTATTTTTTTTTTTATTTTTAAGGAATACATTCAATGCAACCCTGATACAAAATCATTAAACAAATTGAAAATTTTAAAACCAACCCCTAAATGCTCAAGAGAGAAAGAAGGGTTTCCTTTACACAAAAAGAGGGGGGGGGGGGGGGAGTAATCAAGAATTGAAAATCTGCATTAAGATTTAGGATACTCAAGTTATTTCTCCATTCATTTCTTATTTTATCATGAAAACTGTGAGGCCATTTTCATTTGAGAAACAAATATGAACCAATTAAAGAAAATGATTGGGAACAAGTGATGAGAGAAAATGGAGAACCTCTATTTCAATAACAACTCCCCCACAGCCCCACCCCCCATCCCCAAAAAATATTTGAAATGAACATAACCATCATTTTCAAGAGCTTTAAGCTTCAACTTATGCAGCCTTCAAGTTCAGAAATGAGATGCGTTTCTTTCTTTCCTTTTTCTTTTTTGGTGTGTGTCTGACAACTAGTTTGACCTAAAAGAGAGATGTTTCACAGATTTGGACAAAATATCAGGAATTCAACCCTTTTTTTATCATTTAATTCGAACCACATAACAAATTATGTTGCTCAACCACATTTTTTGTATGTGCGTGTGTTTTATGTAATTACTAGCAGATGATAAAGAGAAAAGGACTAAGAAAAAAAAATGCACGCATCAACCATGGAAGAAATGAACAACATTTGCAATTAAAATTTTGATTAAACCTGGTTCACTTGATCAAGCTTGCTGATAATATTGAGCCGGACATCAGGAAACTCATCCTTTAGAAGAGAAAGGAATATAGGAAGCAGCTGTTCAATTGTTGCGTCCTGTAACCACCAACAGCAATTACATATAACAGGGAAATCAATAAAAATCCCCTTTGAGAAGATAGTATAGTTTATGAAAAAATAAATAAGGTAAGAGAGAGAGAAGGGGAAACAACATCCCTTTACAATTAAATGAGAATAAAAACTGCACAAACCACCTATACACATGTCAGCTACAATGATGCATGACATAAGATGTTAGCAATTCTAAAATAACTATTGTCATTTTATGCTATGTTCAAGGAGAAAGATATTAAAATGCACACGTCCATCCAACAACCAAAAAGGTGAGAACAGAAAATCATCTATAGGAAGTAATAGAAAGACGCATTTTACACCAGCATTATTGTTGATGTGAGAATGAGATACAAAATAAAAGGTGTTAGACAAAATAAGCAACTTAATTCAGCAATTCAAATCATATCTGCATGTTTATTGATGATAGAAACATTGCACAGCATAAGTCAGATGCATTCTACTTTGCACGGAAATGAATGGATAGACTTCTATATTTTCCATTCAAAATGGGAAACAACATATGTACCCAAAAAAGTTATACCTTTCCCAGAACTGGTGCCATTCCCATTATAACTGAAGCCAATGCAGAACGAACATGCTGAGATGAATCTGTTGACAGTTCCTACAGTAGGCAAAAAAGTCATAAATTATAAAACAAGCAGCAGCTGAAGAGCAATAAAAATCAAGAAGCACTACACAATCTACCATCAAATTTACAACACAAAATAACTAACTAGTTAGTGTGCATGTATACCTTCACACAAGGAAGGATATGCTGAATTGCAAGTTCTGGATTCAAAATCCGGCAAAACTTGGTAACTTTTCCAGCAGCAGCTATACGTACTTCAGCCTCATTATCACGAAGTAGACGAACATATGCAGGTACCAGGTCCGATCTAAATATGTAATATTAAAGTAACCACCAATTAGAATCTAAGTAACAAGTCCTTAAACTATTGTAAAATATCTGGACAGAAGAAAATAAAAGGTAAATAATATCTACAGGAAATAAATTAAATATAAAAAAAAAAAAAGATCTCAATTTCTCCACAAGATTTTTTGTAAAGGCCAGTGAAACAATAAAGTAATTCAAAGCACAAAGACAATATCAAACCTGACAGTTGACTGACAATTATTGACATAACTATATAAATCAATTTAACAGCTACTCCGTAAGACATGAGAAATTACCTGGTAGGTTCAGGACCTACAGCTTCGCATAGTTCATATAGTTGATTTGCAACCATGTAACGAACACGCCAAGACTTATCCTGGTTGGAAAAGAATGTGTCACATGTAGTAGCAAACAAACATATTATGTTGCAATCGGTCATTCAGATATAAAAATTAGCTTAAAAAAAGTGTTCTTTAAAAACAAAAACTATAGATTCTTACTTTAATAACATATGTGCACACATGGAGTATTAGTTTATAAGAGTACACATGAGACCCCCCCCCCCCCTAAAAAAATTAATAATAATAATAAAGAAGTTAGCTCTCAAAAGTTGAGCATCCATATATCCCAAAATTATAAGAAAATGAAAATCAAGTTCAAGAGGTAAATGTACATCTGAAGAGCAGTTGTAAGAATATTTACATATTTATAATCGCCAAAAAATAAATACCAAAAATACCAATAGAAAACAATGGCCCAAAAGATAATGAAAATCATAATAGTATTTTAGGAGCATATTTGTACAGTTAATTATAGAAAAATGGGTAACATTAAGTTGCACAACAGATCATAGAACCTTCCAAAAGGAAATCAGTACAGAATAAGGTGTACCGAATCTATATTAGTATTAATGTTTCAATTGAAAAAATGTTATAAACATGTTAAAAGCAACAAAAGGAGTATGATAGAGATTAATGGTACAGATTTTTTTTAATTTATAATTTTTTTTCGATAAGTGGTACAGACTTTTTTAATTAAAAAGTTACTTTTTAAATATAAAAGGGTTTACAGAAACATGTTCAAAGCAATCAATGAACCACAATAGCTCTCTAGAGATTAACAGACAATAAAAGCTGATAATTAATTTCAGAATGTCCTTATTAAAAGCATAACCCATACCTGTGAGAAATTAACAATGACAGGAAGAATATGTGACACACAATCTTGAGGTTCCAATAGCTTTCCAAGTGCTGCACAACCTTCAACTGCCAATAACCGAACTGAATCTTGATCTGCAGTGGAGATAAGTTTCAGCAAATTCTTAATGTCATGAAAACTGTAAACCAGTTCATTAACAAAATAGTGTAAGTGAAATTCCAAGTAAATTCATCATAAATTGTATAACTTTTAATAGAAGTGAAGTTGACAATTAACCCTCCAGGCTAGGCATGCACCCAGCCACTAAAGTAACCCATTTTTCAAGTCAATGACTCTATGTGAGACACTTGATGAAAATCTATCAGTGGATACACTGACAAGTTTAAATTAAGTTATCAAACAGTGGAATTAAAATTAACACAAAGAAAACACACATACCATCCTGAGTCAGATCCTCAAATATAGACATGATGTCGGTTTTCAAATGGGAAGCTTCGACAGTAGCAGCAAATTTACCCAGGTTTGTTGCAGCAGATCTCCTAACCATAGGCATGTCATCTTGACACAGCTGACTGTAAATTGTTCGTAATTCAGTTTTTAAAGTCTCTGGGGCACTTGGGTAAGCAATATGGAACAAGCCACATGAGGAAACTCGAGCTGTAAACCACTCACCAGCAGCCAGTCTCTGAAAATGGAGATTTAAATGTGTTAAATGAAAATTCAGTGTCATTAAAATTGTATTAAGATACAAAAAGATCACGTTTTAAGGGAGATTGAAAAGTATAACCAAAAGACAAAGTTTTGTTAAAGACTGAAATTACAACATTTATATAAACACGCAAAACAGATAACAAACAAATATACAATCAAATGTTTTAACTTATCAAAAAATAAATAAGACAATCAAATGTTTTACCCCTGAAACCTACTATCCTAGTCAGTTGCATGTTCCCCCAACACATAAGCAATTTGTGTAAAAGCACAAGACACCACCACATGACCAGAGTGAAAAGGTTCAAATGTTGATTCCTTCACATCAGAAGACAGGCTACAAGATAGAGATATTCTACAAGCATGTTACTACATGTATTCAAAGTAGGTATAGGAGTAGCAAAGCCAACTTATCAACTCCATTACCCAGGCCGTAAGGCTTCAAACTTGTATGGCAATCAAATGGTCACTAGGCAGCACTCAGGTAAACGGTGTGTAGCCAGTTAGGTAGTTTTTTTTCACTAGTAATTTGAGGGTCCTTACATAGTCATTGGTGGCAACAGTGTCTTAACTGAACTAACGGCCAAAAAACTTACTCTTCCAACTAAAAGATCATACAAAAGTATATTGACACCACTATTTGAGCAGATAATTTAGTCTAAATAACCATAAAAACCAGCAAGCATGATTTATAAAAAACTTGTGTTCATTCATTGCCATCATAAAACATCCAATTATTAATACATCTGCACTAGTACCTTTACAAACCTTTCTAACCCGTGCAACTCAGTTCATACTTAATGAATATGATACATATAAGTCAAATGTGTCACTTAGGCCACACTTTTATTTAGAATTTCAAATCAACTAAGCATCATACCGTATTACCTTTACATAAATACCAAAGCCAAATAGGAAATTAGAAAGCAAAAAACATAGAAAAATCCAATCATCTGACCTTAACCAGAGGGATGAAGTACTCAACCAAGTCCTGCTCCCTCATCTGCGCCCCGATTCTACACAACGACTCCACTGCTTTGTCTCTAACGCAAGTTTCCTCAACCGTGGAGAGCGTTTCCAACGGCGGGAGCAGCACATTAGCATACTCAACACCTCCAACATAGGGAATAAAAACCCCTAATTCCTCTGCCATTGCAAGAAGCACTTCGTCATCGTCGTCATTGTTCTCGCTGAGAAAAGGAATCAGCTCCTTCCTGGTCCTCTCCTCTCCGAGCGCACGCGCAATCGTGGAGAGCCGGCGGATCGAGTTCAGCCGGAGCTGAATATCTTCATTTTTAAGCTCATCAATTAAGACAGCAATCGGATAGAGTGGCTCATCAATCATGGCCATTGCGTCTCTACAAAGATCTATACAGTTTGATACAAAGCAAAAATGTCTTAATCAATTCAACTCAAATTGTAACACATTAATTTCGGTTACTACGAAAATGAAGAGAAAAATAAATCAAATCTTAAAGACTAACCAATACACATACATAGAGGAACAAATCAAGGTTGGATTTGAACTTTCAATTTTAAGAAACCAAGACAAGATGTCTATTCATTTCCTTTATTTTCCCAGCAACCAAACAAGGCATAGCAATTAGCAAAAGAGAGAGTCATTAACTTTTTTCTTTCTCTTTAAAAATAAATAAAAAATAAAAAATTAGACAACTACATGAAATTAAAGGAAGCAACAATTCGATCAAATAAAATTTATGAAGTAAAGAGCGGTGGATTTGATGCTTGGAGATGAGAAAAAACGAACTCCAAAAGATTTGCGATGAGATCTCAAGCCACAGTTCAAAGTTCCACAAAATGTTTAAAAGGAAAAGTATTAATAAGAAGAAAAATCTACAAGAACTCATAGATATGAAAAAAAAAACCTAGATAGAGTTTTCCAAAAAGAAAGCAAAAGTAGAATAAAGTTGAAACAATATTTCAAAAGCAAAACCAAGCAAAGCGAAAGAGAGAGATTGGAATACCTTAAGAGTGTGGATCTATGAGGTAGTGTGGTGAAAATGGGAGAGATCTTTGTGTGGGCGTAAGGGAAGGGGGGAAGAGGAAAACAAAGATCTACTCGTAATTTTCCCTGAGAAATTTTCGTCAATTTCGGTGATTTTCTTTTTGACCAAACGCTTCCCGATATTTCATTCGATGGAAATGGAGTGTTTTCAAATCGTACCCGCCCCGAATTCATGTCCGCCCCGATTCCCGAACCGACTTTTTTTCTTTTTCTGTTTTTCTTTTTGTTGAAGGGGAAGAAGTTGATTTTTATTATTATTTTTTTTTTTCATTTTTATACAAGTAAGGGTAGAGATACAAACTTTTTAACAATTTTTTTTACAAACTGGTAATGTGGTGAATTGTTATTGGTAATTGAAAAAATGATGTTAGTAGTGGGCCTAAATGAAAACCGAATAATGATAGAGATACAAATTATTTTACAAAATTTTTTACAAACTGCTGATATGGTGAGTGATTATTGGTAAATGAAAATATGATATTAATAGTGGGTCTAGATGAAAACTAATAAAAAGTTGGCCACATCAACATTGTGTAAAAATGTTGTAAAATAGTTTGTGCCTGTAACATTTCTCTTACTCGGTGAAAACTAGGAAGAAATTTATTACAACAACAGTTTTTAAAAATATTGTAAAATAGTTTGTAACTGTAGCAATATTCTTTTTATCTCTTCTCTATCTCTATATATTAAGATAATTCAAAAAATTAGTTATCACTATCTAAATTGTCAAAAATACCCCTAATTTAATTAGATAGTCTCTATTCCTAAAAAAATAAAAATAAAGTTAAATTTGTAATTCAATAAAATTCAAAACCAAAAACACTATCAAATAAATTTCTTATAACTTCTCACTAGATTTCCTATAACTTCCCACTAGAGTCTTAGATAGATACAAATTCCTCATCTGCTACTAAAAAACAAAAAACCTCTAATCTATGATGAAAGCATGATGAATCATAATGAAAGTAGCACATTGACATCTTTGTAATAGTCAATGATATAATTTGTAAGTTTTTAAAATTGACGGAATAATTTAGAAGTGATTCCAAAATAAAGAGTATACATTGCATCTTAGTGAAACTTATATTTATGATTTTTCTTTTCATCATCTTAAAGCATATTGAAAATATTATTTTGAAAAAAGCAAAGCCAAACAAATCAAAAGTTACATGAATATTAAACAATATCGATCACGATTTCTTGTAATTCTAGTTCAATCAACCTTTTATTAAAAATTAATATTTTAAACATAATATACCAAGCTGTAGTAATATTTTATATTTTTTTGTAGAACTCAATCAAAAGTGGCTCCTGGAAATTCAAAGCCAGCTTCTTCTTTTTTTGAGGAATTCAAATCCAGGTTATTGAAGCAAGGAGTCAACCTTTCTTTAGGCAATGAAAGAATCTTTTATGCAAAAGATCAATATATTACAATGAAACATAGTATTCTCCTTGTTTCCAGTTAAAAATTTCAAAGCTCGATTTTGTGGCCGGCAACTTAAAAATATGATAAGCTATGCAATAGAGATAGAGATCATTCACTAATAGAAACATTAGTTTTTTATAATTCAATAATTGGGAGGAAGAATGGGATTTGAATATTGAAGGCTAATGTTTTTATTGGAAATACTAAGAAATAGTAATCCAACTATAAGACTCTTTACTGTAAAAACGTCCTAGTTAGAAAAGCATTTCAGTCATAATTTCAAGATATGCACTTAAAGTACGTCTTTACACTACATATCCACTAATCATGAGAACAATAAATATTTGCATTTGGCATATGTTACCTATCACAACACGTGAGCTATAATTATATGAAATTCACATGCTGTGAAAAGCATATTGCATATAACTAATTTAACATCTACCATGTAAAATTGAGGAAGTCACAAATCTAAGTAGGGGGTCTAGTGGTTGACCCATGTCCTCCTCACTATAAACCTTGGATTGGAGTCACCATTAGCACTTGAGGCCACAGAGCTATAAGTGTAAAAGGTTTATTTTGCCGCGTGTGAAAAAGGTTTATTTCGCTAGATAAGAAGTGACTAAACCCACAATTCCAACTCTTTTTATTTTATTTATTTTTTAAATAATAATAAAACCGAGGAAGTCACAGAATTGGACAACTAGACCAATGGGCCGACCTTTTTTACAGTCATGGTACCAACGGCCCATTTTTGGAAAGACAGAACATGTAGAAAGTAGAAACAGAGCAAACGAAGAAAATTCACTCTTGCATTAACAAATTCAAGCAGACATTGGCGCAATTTGAGATACCCTGCCGCTCATAGTGTTCTTGTTCTGGTGTCATTATACAGCAGATCAGGTACCTCCTTACTAATTAAGTTATTTTGAAGATAAAACTATTAAGTTTTGACTTATCCTTGGAAGTTGGAACCTTAGTTTCTCAAGTTGTTTTGAAATAAAACTAACTAGTTATTTTGAAGATACGACTGTATAAAACATTTAAAAAATGTGTTAGACATGAACCCTTTTTTTATTTTTTTGGGAGCAAAATGTAAGACATTATGAACTGTAATCAGAAGATCACTCAAAATTCATTTAAACCAATTAGATTGTGTTCAAAATCAGACATCCCCACCTCTGTGACCTGCCAAACTGCTTATAAATAGCTCATCACTAAACTATACAATACAAGTAGACAAGCAAGCAATTCTTGAGAAAACCAAATCAAGTTAGAAGACACATAAAGAGTGCATAATTGAGTAGAGAACAGTATATTATGACTTACTGTATACTACATTGTCAATGTACAAAGTTACTCATATGCATCAGTTCAGTTACATAATCAGATATAATCAATCTTCTCATCAAGTTTGAATGCAAGTTCTCTATCTGTCTTTCAGAGTTTCTCTGAGACAGCATTGGCAACTGGTCTAAGCATGTTCATTTTTCCCGGTAATGTTTGTAACAGAAATCTGTCCCCTGTCATATTTCAGAACTGACTAATGCAGGTTTCAATTTTGAGAACAACATTAGAAGGTACAGCCCCTGAATTATGACATAGGAGTACTAAGGCCGTCTTCTTTTCATGATCTTTAATTGAGTAGAGGCCATATCGAATTCTAGTACTTTAGCCAATTACAGAATCTGTTCCAAAACCCATTGTGCTCTACTCCTCCTGGTTCCTCAATGGGATCCTTAAATTTTGCTCTTTCACTTAGTTCTTCAAATGAGTAAACAACATTTTGAAGCCTTGCCACAAATTCAATCAAAAGAGATGTGAATGTTGCTAATGCCAATGCACTAGCATTTTCATATGTTTTTGATTCTTCCACTACTGGTACTGCATCGGCATTAAATGAGATACGTCGAGGCCATGATATTTGTGTCTGGAAAACGCTTCCAGGAGAAACATCAGCAGGCCGGGTGGAGATCGCACCATTTGGGATCTGACCATCCCAACTTTTTGGAACTGTAATTGATCTGAGATCAAGTATGGCTTCACTATAGGACTTGTGCTGCAGTATTTTATTTTCGTCTTCATCCAAGCTCAGCAAGTCTTGGGGATCTCCCTGCTCCTGACGATTTCCAATTTCCCAGCTCTCAGAATTGACAAGAAGGTATGACTTTCGGTCAACCTTGGTTTGCAAATCTTCTGCAGCCTCATGCACTGCATAAAGTATGTCTCCAGGACCTAATTTCTCCATCCTTTTCACTTTGTTCCCAAGTTCACGCAACACTTTAGCACCTTCAAAACCTACTCTCTGAAGCTCACTTTGAAAAACCTGTCTTCGTTCAGGAGGGGCCTACATATACAAATATTGGAAGTTTGAATAGGTACATATGAACACACCCCCACTTTTTTTGATGCACATGGAATGTAACTTCAAGCAATCTATTGGCAGCAGCTCTCACTCAAGTAAGATATGGAAAAGAATAACCATCAATACTGGTGGAAGCAAAAGCCAATAACACGAAATTCTGTCCAGGTGGCATTGTCCATGTCATTATTGAAAACAAGAGCAAAAAGAAAAATGAAACGGTTTGCATTATAAGCTGCCAACCCAATACTAGGAACTTTCTCCAAAAAAAAAAAAAAATCTGAAGCAAATTGTACAGGAACATAAATTTAAGTTCTGATCCTTCACATTGTAGTTGAATCATTATTATAAGTCACATGGAACTCATTCCGCAAAAAAAAAATATTACGCAGCAGATTTCCTCAAGAGCACAAATATAAATCTTGCCAAAAAAATTTTCAGCATATTTCACAATAGGAAAAGGAAGATCCAAATAGTCTTTCTTCTACTCACAACTGCAAGACAATGAAGATAGAGATGAAAATGTACCTGTATTTCTGAAAGCATACATCCATGCAAAGCCATGACTGTAAATGCAGAATGCCTGAGAGCACCGCTTACTTTGACATAGTTCTTCCATGGATATCTACACATTTTGTAAGGACCATGAGGTGGCTCCCAGATAGCAAATCCCATCTTCAAACAAAAGAAAGAGTAAAAAATATAACACAATAATCAATTCAATCAATGCAATGAATTGCTGCAGCATAATTGCAATAAACAATACCAGAGTCTCCTCTTGGCTTGTAGATTCTACAGCTGATCTGTAGCCACTGTACAGTGGGTCATCCGAAGCTTGGTAGGTAAGAATCTTTGAAGGGACCCTTTCGTATTCAATACAATTAAGGTAACCATTAACACAACCTGAAATATGAGCTCAAAAAAATTAGTCGAACAAAAATGAAGATGAGAAAACAATAATTCATTTTTTAAATTTTACTGAGTCAAGCAATTTTACTATTTGAATGGTATAACCTCCCAAAGAAAAGGGGATGCACCTTCCAAAGATGTTGCAACACTCATGAAATTCTTTACCACCAAATTGTGAAGATCCTCACCAGCCCAGATGGGATAAATGCACATGTTTACTACCAAACAAACACCAGCACCAAGTGCAATGAGCAAGAACCGTGTCACCGCTGTATTAACAAATTCACCTGTCCTATACCCAGATACCGTAATGAAACAATATGTCAACAAGAAGACCCGAAACCCATATTCGTAAGGCTTAAGCGTTGGGTATAGTTTTGCATAAGTTGCACAAAATGCTGGAAATCACATAAAATGTCAGAAAGATATATTAGTAGCAAAATATAAGGTGGCAGAAACTTCTTTCCCAATAACAGAAGAAAGAAATTTGATTAAAAAACCCAACCTACCTACGATGAAGATACTCAGAATAATAACAAGTTCTTCCCACTCTCCAGCTAATTCTGACAACTCTGCCATGCCTAAAGCAAGACCTCCAGCTGCTACTGTCCCCAACCCACGGTTAAATCCTTTGCTAAGAGTTGCTCCTGCAGAAGACCACATTATCAAACTGCACTTTTTCAAAGCAGAACTTCACTTATTTTGGTAAAACTTTTTAAACAACCAAATCTTCAAAAAACTAAAAAATAAGCTATACCAAAACAGACACAAAAAAATTATTCAAAAGAAATGCGCCAATGAGCACTAGCTCAAGTGCTACCTATAGGGTGAGCTAGTGGGTTCAAGAGTGTAACTCTAAGAAGTATGAACACTTCATTTAGAATGTCGTATCCATGTCATACCAGTGTTGTACTAGTCATTTCATGTTATAATTTTTCAAAAATTACTTGTGTCATACCCATTTCCGTGTTTGTGCTTCCTAGGTGGAACATACCAAAAAAAGAAAATGTTTGATTAAAAGGTGACTCAAGATCATTTATTTACCGCGGGGGGGGGGGGGGGGTGGAGGGTTTCTTTTCTTTTCTTTTCTTTTCTGGAGGGAAAAAAAGTTGATTCAAATAGACAGTGTGAACTTTAAAAATAAAAATAAAATTCCTGTCAATGAAAAGACAGTGAGAACTGAGATGAGCATCTATTAAAGTCAGTTCAATCTTCAGGCCCCAACATGAAGAAAAGGAAAGCCGTTTAAACTTTGTCTGATGCTCTGTGAAACATTTAAAGAAACGATGGCCCCGCAATATCAGGGGATGGTGGAAAAGCTCTCTATATTATTTACACAAAGGAATCGACCAATGTGGCCATTGATTCATAACACAATGACTCAGTAGAGACTTTTTGACTTCACTTCATTATTAATAAACCTTTATGCTTTTCCGTTCCGTTATACAAATTTTACCTTTTCAATTCAATGAAGCCACATTGTGCGTACCAACATAATGCATCTCATTAAATCTATACACAACTCCATTTTTTTTCTATATCATATATATAAGAAAATGGTAGCCTATGCTTACGTATTCCACTCATTGCATTCTCAAAAAAAAAAAAAAAAAAAAAAAAAAAAGTATTCCACTCATTGTCCACAAAATACTTTAAAAAAAAACCAAACAGTGAGGCTTTGAATAAACTATTCCACTCATTGTATATAAAACACTTTGAAAACTCCAATAATATGGTGGATAGAACTTGTATCCTTTGAGTTCGTACACACATACAAGTACTCATAATCCCATATGAAAAATGCTAAAACCACAAATTATTTTATGAACCGTTGATATAAAGGGTGATTATTGGTAAGTAAAAAAAGTTATGTTAGTACTAGATTACAAGTTCCGCATGTAGTTTCTACTAGGTTACACACACATTCATAGTCAATTTTGCTTTTATAGATAAATTATTACATCCTGTCAAGACACGAATTACTTTAATAATAATTAAAACTATGATCTTTATATCAAGTCAAGAGATTTGATCACTTAAGCTAATTCAACCACATTCACTAAAAAAATAATTAAGACCCACATCCAAAAAAAGAAAAGAAAAGAAAAAGTACTAATTTTTAGATTTAGACTAACTGAATTATTTTATTTTAAGAAAAAAAAAAAAGAGGAAAAAGCGGCGTACCTATACTGAACTCAAAGACCACAACAACAGTAAGAATAGCCCAAACAGAGTATCGGCTAAGCTCTTTGACCGGTTCTTTCAAGAAAATCAGCAACGAAATGAGAGTCAAAGCCAGACCCATTTTCGCTGAGAACACAATCTTTCTCGGGTCGGTCCGACCCATCTTCCAAGCTTTGTAACCCACATCTTTCGCTGTTGTCCATAGCCTCGAAACTCTACCCTTAAGCGAACCAAACGACCAACACTTCGCACCTGCTCCTTCTTCTTCTTCGTACGGCCCTAGAGGATTAAACCCACCTAGCTCCGAGTACCCCTTTGTTGATAGCAACCTCTCTCTCTTCTCCGTAAAAGTGTATCTGAAAGAACCCAACTTCCCCGCCATTTCAGCAAATCACAGTTTGTGAAAAGAAACTTGACAATTATAGACCAATCATGTATAGTTGTAAAGTTGGGTTTTTTTTGTTTTTTTGTTTATAAGACAATATTCGAGAACTTGATTTGGGCACGAAATTCGAGAGCACGAGTTAAAGGTCCAGAAATTTATGGAGATCTTTAATGGATAAAAAGCTCAAGACGGTGGTTGAGAGTTAAAAAATATTTAATTAAAGGAGATGAAACAGAGAGAGAATCTGCAGGAGAAGTTTTTAGGATCGGATTATTGTGTCCTTTCTTTCTAAGCGGTCTTAGTATCGCAATCAAATTCACGACTTTTGCAACCACTTTAGTAAAAAAAAAAAAAAAAAACTGTAATTTGGTGTTTGTCACGTTTATACATTTATGACTTTTTTTTTGCAACTCATAATCAGTCACACGTGAAAAAATTGTGATAAAACTATAAATGAAAATAAAAAACTGTAATTAGCTGTTTGTGACCTCTGTATAAATTTGTTACTTTTATTTTTACTACTCATAATCAGTTATGCAGAAAAATTGTGGTAAAAATAGTAAATTTGTTTAAGGTGCTAAATTTATTTTTGCGAGAGTGAGACATTGCGTGGTGTACGGATGGGGCCTACACGTGGAAGGAGTCAGGTGTATGATTGAATGCTTATCTGTGACGGTCCCATAAATCTAAGGGTGAAAAGGTTGACACATTGTCCTTAGTTGCGGCGAATAAACCCAATTATTCATTAATGGTCGGTAGGGATGGTCAGATTTTTTTTTTGTATTGGATAGAATATCAATTTATGATGTTGACATCATAATACTTCACCTGTTCACGGGTTGCTTTTTTAGTGCAGGGTAGGCTTTGAAAGTCGAGATCATTTATTTAAGAGGATGGTTAGTTTTATAATAAATCATAGATGGTAAGTTGTTATTAGTTCTAATTTAAATATATTACTAATTAAATTAGAACCCATAACAACTTATCACACATAATTTTGTTATGAAATTGTTATTAATAAGGGTATTTTTGGCACATAAAAAATCTTCTTAATTCTTTGACATGTCATAAGGAAACGCCTCACGTATGATTTGTCGGGACAAACTCCCCACTCCACCTCTTTATGCACCACCAGTATAGGCACCACACATTCAGTCCTGACGGGCGTTTCGCACGTAAGCTCAAATGCATGGTTGGCATTTAATCTCGACGGGGACTTTTGTGGGAGCCCAACAGGTAGATGTGTATCAACTCGACAGGTGACCACCTATAAGCCTAACGGGTGGATGTGCATGAGCTCGATGAATGGACGAGTATAAACCCAACAGTTGAATACACTGGGCCCCACAAACTTTTTGCATGTTCTCCATTCATATATCCCTATATGGGAATAACTTGCACATCACGCCTAAAGACCCTACAACATATTCGTATCTTCCCCATATGGGAAGGGAAGCCCTCAAATTTCGAGGCCTTAACTCCAAATCTTCTTCATAAGGAAAGCTCCTACATTCAAGAGATCCTAGTCAGCCCTACACCACTACATAAACACCAGGCCTTCTCTCCACTAAGGTAGGTGAAATTTCCTAGCTCTTATACTATTGAATTCTTGGAGATTCTTCAACCACCGACTTAACGTTCGGAGGGTTTTTGACCAGCACTTCACCGGTGCTCTCTGTTAGTTCTTTGTTTTCTTATTCTTCAGGTACCCTTCTTGGAGCGCATGTGGATGATCAGCTCATTGACATTTTTGTGCATCAACAATTATAAATATTACATTTTTTTTTATTCAACGACAATAGACTTTATTAATTAAACTAAGTTTGAAATTCACACAAACATTGTACAGTAATATTTGAGTGTGTAAACTTGGTTTTAGATTATTAAATCCTTTTTTTTTTCAATATTTGGTGTGGGGGTTTTGAAATTTAACCATTGGATTTCTTTGTTGAAAACACTATGATATGCCAATTAATTGAGCTACAAAGTTCTCGGCGAATAATTAAAATTAAAAAAAAAATTTATTTTTTGAGTGATTTGTAAAAGTTTAATGTTTTGTGTGAGTTCAATTAGTTTAATTAGTAAAATCTCTTGCCATTGGATGAGAGATGTATGGTTCAAACTCAACCTACACCAAAATCAATTGGTGCATTGGCTAAATAATCAAGAACAATCATCATAGAGTGAATATCATAAGATAAAAATCTATCTTATCTATATGGAAAAAAATGATTTAGATTTGTTTCCTTCTATGTGAGAGAGAGAGAGAGAGAGAGAGAGAGAGAGAGAGAGGGGTCTATTAAGGTTTTGGATTTGGAATTGGACCGAATCCATTAAGGACTTTAAACCTTGAAGTCCTTAGATTTGAAATCACATTTAACTTAAAAGGAGTTAATTTCGTATTGTAGCAGTCTTGAAACAAAAAGCGCTATTATTTCATGTTGGTGTAAATGTCGTCCACACTAAGGTTGTTCCAATTTTATTATCATTATTTAGTTAAGCTCAAAACTAGCCCTACGAGCCCAATGCACACATCACATTCTTTTTAAAGCTCAATGCTACTTATACTTGGCAATATTTCAAAAGTTCAATTCTCATTGGCAATATCAAAAGCCTAGTTTACGTTAGCACTATTAAAAGTCCAAGCTAGTTACTTGGCACTATTTAGTAAAAGTCCAAGGTTGTCAATACTTGGCAAAATACTATATCATAAATATTTCACTTAAAGTCCAATGATGAACAATTATTTAATTTCTTAAACCTATTACTATAATATTACAAGCCCATGAAATCTATCTTATAAAACCCATGGTAACTATTTATGTTACGTAACACTATTCAGTTTTCCAAAACCCATGGCAAATATATATCAAGTCCATGGAGAATTATGAATTTGTGTTACTAATATAAAAGACCATGGAAAGTTATGATTATTTATCTTAAACCCATGACATTTATTTACTTCATACCTTACTATAAACTCATGGTAACTATTTATGTTACGTAACATTATTCATTTTTGTGGATTCCAGTTAGCTCAACTGGTAAAGTCTTTGATGGTTGTATAAGAGATCTGGGGTTCAATCCCCGCCTACACCAAAAACTGATTGGTGTCTTGGTCTAATGATAAAGAGCTATCATCAGGAGCGGACGCCATAGGTTGAAACTCTCTCTCTCAAAAAAAAAAAAAAAAAAAAAACAGTATTCATTTTTCCAAAACCCATGGCAAACATATATCAAGCCCATAGAGAATTATGAATTTGTGTTACTAATATAAAAGCCCATGGAAAATTATGATTATTTATCTTAAACCTATGACATTTATTTATTTCATACCATATTATAAACCCATGGAATTTATATAAGAACCCATGGTCACTATTTATCTTATATTACAACATTCATAATGTTTATTTCTAAAACTCATGGTAATTATTCACCATACAAGCCCATTATGATTATCTATAGAACAACCCATGAGAATGTCACATTATTCCATTATAGTGGTTGTTACCATTTTTATTTGAAACCCATGGATATTGCCTCCATTAAAACCCAATGGTAAATATTATATAGGAAACATTGGAGGTTATTATTTAAAAACCCCAAAGAAAATATCATTTACAAATAATCCATGGCAAAAATTATGAGAAACTATACAAATTGTTATTTAAAACCCATGGAAATTAATACCTAAGACTTATCATAAATATTAAAGCTCATGAATACATTTCATTTTTACTAACAACTAAAACACATGTAGAATAAAAATCCATGGCAATATATGGTAATTTTGTCCATTTTGTATGGCTCACAATGAAAAAACAAAAAGATTGGCCCAAGTGGAAAGATCCACCAAGTCAAAGGCCCACCAAAATACTCAGCCCTCATGGCCAAGCCCAACCTGAAATCTCAACCAAAATAGTCTATGAGTGCAAACTAACCCAACTAGAGAACTCCCTTCAGTTCTGCCTTCTGCTAGAGAGCACCTCAAGAAACAACCAAACTCCCAAACCAAATTAGGAGTTGGCCATCTATCCCATCAGCCTCTCTACCATTGTCATTTCTAACGTGAACAATACTAAAGGGCTAGGTTGACACCAAAAAGTTGAAATGTAATAAATGTCATTCTTTCTCCCTAAGTTTAAGTTACCGATGGAGGAAGTCATGACCAAATCATCCAAACTTCAACAAACTAGCTTCTAAAGTACTAAAAATGTCTAAAAACTAATTCATGAACCAAGCCCATGAATTCCTAAAGTAGAAATTTAGGGAAATGTGGTTTAGAAGGCGTAAAAAGATCTCCAGCAAAGCTCCCTGAAGTAGGTTAAAAGCTTGACACCTAGCTTGGGGTGATAGCTCCTACTCTTTGAAGCTTAAATTTTAGTTACAGCAACCAAGTTCTAGCTCGATGTCTGTCTTGATCTTATTGGTTGAGATCAATCTCTAAATCTCAGCACTTAATGACATTACCCAAAAGTAAATCACACCATTTTTGGCCAAATCTTAGGTTAGATGCTCTGAATTTCAACTCCATCTAATATTACCCAAAGAAAACAAACATTCAAAAAGGAGCTCACACCATTTTTGGCCAAATCTCATTATGGATATTCTGAAAATTCCCTTACTAATCAGACCCAACGTTTTTGGCTTTTGCTAATTGCACTCGAAGCTTCACTATAAAAGGAAAGCATCATCTACTCACCAAAGAGGGACGAAATCTTCTCAAAGTCTCCATCAATCATGCTAATTGTAGCCTTTAATTCAAAAATAAGTTCATTTTTTAGTTCATAAAGGCCCATACCCATTAACTCACAAACATTCCCTCTATTTTCTAACAAAACCCAGCACCATAAAGGTCTCATGATTAGCTACAATCAGTCTCTCTTTATCGTGGCAAAAAATAGCCAAGTTCATTTACCATTTTACTTCCACATCACCATATATTTACCCGGCCACTCATATAAGAGTAGTTTTCGTCATTTACCATACATCCTTCGACATATTCTACCATGGGTATAAGAACCTTAGTTAAATATTTGCTGCACTAAGCTGTGGATTCTTTTTCTCCCTTCATTCCATCATAATTTTCATCTTTTACTTGTAATTATGAAGCCTTTAATCATTGTTTATTGCTATTATAATGAAGGCCATAATGTCTTGGTTACTATGAAAGTTTTCCCTCATGTTGACATAATAATAATGAGGAAAAGATACGATTTTTATCATGTAAACACATTTATTACTAATCAGACTTTACTGCTAGAGGTTTGTCATATTCACTATTGGACCATTTTCCTCTTGTACTTGTTATAATGGGTCCACTTTTATATCAACTGATTATGGAGGAAATGCATAATTTTTACTATGCGAATATATTTATTAATTTTTCAGACATCTATCGTTGGACACTTCTCTTGTTTACCGCTGAACTATTATTTAAGCACTTATTGTGGTGGGCCATTTTTTGTGCTAACATATCTTTGCAAGAGGTATTATTGAGGCATTATTATAATCTTTATTCGATGCAATCCGGACCTTGAGCAAAAATAGGCATTTCACACTTCACTGATAGCCTTTGGGCCATATTTCAAGCCCAAAGTCAAGTCTCGGTCTTGGCTTCCCAAATATTATATTGGAAACGAAAAAACTGCCCCCAACAACTTGATTTTGCAGCACCCCATATGGCTCGATCCTCATCAACAGCTAGATAAGTAGTATCTTGGTCTGCTCCTGATATTTCATGGTACAAAATAAATTTTGAGGGGGCTAATATTTTTGAAAAGGATAATTGTGCAAGACTCGAAGTTATCATAAGAAATTCAACGGGCTTGGTAATGGCTTCACTGTCATAGTTGATACCCTTACCTTTCTTAGTCTTTGAGGTTGAAGCCTTGGCAGCCAGGAGAGCACTTGAACTAACCGTGGAGATTGGGATTGATAGAATTATTCTGGAGGGAGATTCAGATGTCCTTATTAACACTTTGAAGATCAGTGTTAGGCCTCTAGCTCAGTTTAGCCATCTTGCAAATTATATTTTGTATCTTGCCTCACATTTTACAACTTAAAATTTTTCTCATTTACGTAGGCATTGTAACAAGGTTACTCACTCACTTGCGAGGCGAGTAACTCTTTCCCCCCTTTGTCAATTTAGATGAAAAACGTACCACCAGAAGTTGAATCTATTTCCAAACTGATTTGAATAGCCTCCCTAAATAATACGCTCAAACTTTCTTCTCAAATAATAATAATGCCAGGAAGAAGTTATCAAAACTGCTTGCATCTACGTCAAGTTATGGACATTAATTTCGTTTGGAGGAATTTTACGAATAATGTCAAGTTATGGACATTAATAATTAATTTCGTTTGGAGGAATTTTACGAATAATGTGACCTCTGTACTCTTGAGAATAAGGCAAATCCTAAATCGTTTTGCTTTGGTAAATCTTAGGCATTCAAAGAATGTCATAGTGGAGAACCTCCAATGACTTAGTAATATTCCTCACCTTCACAATGGATTTTTGTCACATCACGTGTATTTTTTTAAGATGTTCAATAATTATATCTAAAGAAATGGTGATGTTTATCCTAACCATTTCTTTTGACTCAAAAGTAAAATCACATGACAAATTTACATTATAATTTACCTAGACCCTACCTTGGTAGCTATCACTTTTTTTTTTTTAAGAAACAAACACATATATAAGAAAGAGGGGAAAGGATTCTAACATAAACACACACTACAAACTTCACTCAAAAGCCATGGTTGGTAGCTATCACTTGATGAACATGTTATTGATTCAGTGTCTCATTTGTAGAATTATTAAATGGTTTATCTATTTATTTTTTATTTTGTTTTTTAATAAAGTAAGTAATTACTTACTCAACAAAAAAGATAACTAAATTAAAGATGCACAGTCAGCATAATTTTAAATGAGAATTTTCATTATTTTTTATAAGCTTAAATAAAAAGTATAAGTAAAAAATGCTAAAATTGTTCATACAAGCATAGATTTTCCTCACTTAAAAAAAAAAAATCATAGATTTTTTTCAAGTATGAAACAGATTTTTGACTAATTTTAATGTATTTATAGTGCACCATGTTTTTACAAAGAAAAACAAAAGAAAAAAGATGTTAAAAAAACAGGTAAAAATATAAGGAGGACAAATATGCCATTAATACAACCATAACGTATTGGAAATTACTTTCTTTTTTTCTTTTTCTTTTTTGAGAAAAGGAAATTACTATATAGTATATGATTTTTTTATTTTTTTTTTGAGAGAGTTTTTCCAATGTCTTATTCAATTATTAGAGACTTTACCAGTTAAGCTAACTAGAATCCACTATAATATACTATGAATGTAAAGTATAAATTAGAATCACGTGGGACCATGGAGAAACAAATTAAATTGTGCACAAGTTCAGATTTGTGGTAATCTAATTAACCATCAAAGCCCCTTGCATCACAAAAAAAATTCTTCTACCATGGAATTAAATATTTTGTTCCCCATAAGATCAAAATTTCCCTAGAAGAAACATCTTGGCTTATATTAAGAAGGCTTTCTATCTTTTAGGTCGTTACCAAGTAACAACTGATATTAGCATGAAGATATATATATATATATACACACACTTATTCATCAATAGTTGGTGGTGGGAGAATTTAAATCTTGAATATTTCTATTAAAAACACCAAAAAAATATTAACCAATTATAAGCTACAAAACTCTTAGTGCCAAAATTTTTAAATCTAGAGAACAATAAGGTCTTTCAAAAAGAAGGATAAAAAGAGTAATGTCAACTTGGATTTATTAAGATGATCAATGAAGACATCATTATTCTTTTATTTTATACAAGTTGGAGTAACATCAATCGAGACTGACGATTGTTTGTACATTGAGCACTAAAGCCACTAAAGAAAGCATTATTCTTTCATTTTATATTGTTTACATTATTTTAAACGGAGATTCATCAAACTTACAATCTACAGCTAGTTGTAAGATTTTCCCCCTTAATTGATGTATTTTGTTCTATGAGAGAGAGAGAGAATGGTTTTGGGTAGAGAGAGAGATAGAGGGGGGGTGCGGAAACAAGGCTGTCTAGAACCCACCCGGCCCGACCAAACCGCCCGAAACCCGATCATCTTCACCCGAAACCGCTCGATCAAAGCTTGGTCACGGTCGGACACGGGTCGCCGGTGCAAGCACCCGAGACCATCGGTTCAAGTTGCGGGTTGGCTGTCTGAGAAACCGACTCGCCCGATGAGCTGTTCTTCTCTCGTCAGAAATCACAAACTCGGCCAAAAACCGGTAAGTCCAAACCCTTAAGTTCGTCGGATAGGTAGATTTCGGCCAAATCCACTAAGATTTCGGCCCGATATTTATAGATATAGGGAAATATCGGCTAGATCTCATTAGATCCAACCAGATCTGACGAGATCCGACAATATTTTAGCCGACATCCAGCCAGATTTTGCTCCACTCCGGCGAACCCGAAACCGATACGACCCGAACCGACAGACCCGAAACTCGAACCGGGTTAGTTGTGGGTTAAACTTTTCCCCACTCGAATCCATTCGGATCGAGTCCGGGTTGGGCACAAACCCGACCCGTGGACAGCCCTAGGAAGGAGTAACATTAAAAGTGCTACTGTTTAGCCGAAATACATTGTTGTTCCTTAAACTTTTGAAGTTTACATATTGAGCACCTTTGGTCCCTAGAGTTTCAATGAGCGCTATTGGTCTGGTTTAAAAAATGAGCCTTATTGATCCTTAAAGTTAAAAAAGAAATGTTATTAGTTCCTCCATTTAAATTCTGTTACTTTCTCTATCTATATGTCTAACAGAGTGATAGCACACATTTTTTAAATTTCAGGACACAATACCAATAGCGCACTTTAAAACATTGATCTTGATGTCAATAGTGGCTAGTATTGATTAATTTATGTGGAAGTAGAGGTAAATTCTTTACTTATAAAAGAAGGGCAAAAATATCATCTTGGGGTCACCGTTAATTTGGTCTCTACATTTTAATAACAGTTAATTTGGTCCATGTTATATTCAATTTATAGTCATTTTTCGTTAGTCAGTTGATAGTAGACACTAAATTAACTACAAGTTGAAAATAATATGGACCAAATTAATAGTGATCCCAAAATGTAGAGACCAAAATGATATTATGGCCTTAAAAAACGGTTTATTCTTCCTTAATAATAATCAAGTGCTCTCAGTATTTTCTTGTAGTGCAACATTTTTTTTTTTTTAATATATATATATATATTTTTTTTATTTGAGAAAATCTAGCTGTGCAACGTGAATGTTTTTTTCTTTTTGAGAATACTAAATATTTTTAACACACACACGGGGAGAGGAGGAGAATGTTTTTTTAAAGAAACTTACAGTGGTGTATATTCAAAAAGGCCTAACTCTTGGATAACTCTTGGATACACAACACAGGCTTTAAAGAAACTTACCGTTGTTGTGCAACGTGAATGTTGATATCATATTTTTTGGATAATGAGAAGGAAACACAAGTCAATTTAAGATATAGTAAATGGACTCAATTTCCGAAAAGGATCAAACCAAGGAATACAACACTGGAGATAGATCACTCTATCCACTAGAGATAGACCACTCTATCTAACAAAAAATTATTAGGTTCGCCGAGAGAACTGCTAAAGTGGTTCTTCCAATCAATGAATTAATGACACTTATGCAAATGTGTGAGTTAGATTCCTAATCAGCATAAGAATTAAAAATTAAAACCATTAGGTGATGTCACATTTGCATAAATAGCAGTATTTTATTGGTTAGAAGGATTAGGAGAACCACTTTAGCAATTTTCCTGGTAGATCTAATAATTTCTTTTATCCAACATGAGATATGGTGTAAAACTAATTATCAATTTAAATTCATCTGAAGAATTAGTTAAACAAGAAGAAAACATTCTTCTAAAGAAGCCAAAAAAATCGATTTTATTCCAAATCACAAACTAAAAAATTTGTACATGACCAAAGAACTTGGCAACAATAATATTTTCAAAACCAAAAATTAATGGAAAACAAACACCCTGTCCCAAAAAGTTGAAACACAACTAAGAAGACTCCTAAACCATGCTAAGGAATAAAAAAAAGGAATCTGAGCACTGAAACAAATTGAAAAAAAAAAAAAAGAATAGAGAGAAATGAAAATATTACTGTTCTCAATCGGCTCTTTATTAGCCTAATACTTGTCTCTTTATAAGAAGAACTAGCTAAATAAAAAAATAAAAAAAAAAACATTGTAGAGAAAATATATCAAACCTGTAGACTCAGAATCTGTGAGGACATCACCTAATATGTGTTGAACCCTTGTTTTGTTAAGTTCTTGAGCTTGTCATGGGGACACTCAATTTTCAAATGGTATCAACTGTCTACAAAGCAATATTGTAACTATGTGAAGCAAAGCAAGTAAACACATGAACAAAATGAGACAAAATGTACATTAACATATCAAAACATGATACATATATGCCGCTTATACATGAGATGGGACAACTCCCTCTCTGTCTTCATGCTATGCAAGTTTCAATGTAGTTGTGGTTGGATGCAAGGTTCCGGAAGTGATATAGGGTCTCTGGTCGTGATGATCTTCATCGATGGTGCTAAAATCTTGTATGTCCAATATCTCAACTCTACGGTTAGTCTCCTTCCTTATTTTGATTGCCACGTCCTGTGGGATAAATCTACCAAAAACACTTACCCGGCAATGATTTTTCTCTATTGAATGGGTCTGCAACTCTATGTTAGAAAAGAAAAATGAAGATTAACATTAAGAAAACAAAGTTAGAGTGCTAGGCGAATTTGTAGATGAAAATTTTACCTTTCATGTTAAGAAGGGCTCTCCTAACTTTTTTGTAACAACCATTGCAGTCAATATTTATCCTCATAACCATGCAGAAAAACTGCCATGTGAAAAGAAAAATTAGAGTTGCAATGAATAACGTAAACTAGCTAAAATGTTCCCAGAGAGAAAGAGAGAGAGAGAGAGAGAGAGATTGAAGATTGCCTTTTTTGTCATGAAACGAGCGAGAGAGAAAAAGCTGTTTCAGAATTCCAAAATGCTTGAATGGAAGACAAAAAAAAATGTATATTAAAGGGCAATGATGGGGTTTTGAGAATAAAATGGATCATGGTTTATGAGCTGGTTTATGTTTTCAATCGTTCGTGGGAATTCTTCAGTTCAATTCAGAATCTGATTCTCCTAATGCAGAGGTAGAGGCTAGGAATGCAATATAGAGTAGTATGTTCGTTATTCTTGACTTCTTTGCAATTGTGTTTGTATATTTTATGCGTTGCATTAAGGGAGAGCATCCTTTTCTTGTTTATGGAGGCTACTGTGCAAAACGGAAAGGCATTGCTTTTTTCATAGACTTCTCCAAATAAGAAAAAGAGAGCGCAAAAGAACACTACTGAACAATTATACAATGCTTGTATGTGCTTTTCGGTATGCCTAACATATGTGTTTGCCAATGCCAGCACATAGCAAGCATAAATGACAAAAAAGTTTACCGCGGCAACAATGTATTTTTACACCATTTCACATGCCCTGATGTACGTCGGTGAATTATGATCTTAGCTGGCTAAAATGTAATACTTTTTTTATCATACAAGTATTGATGCAAGTGCTCTAATTTTTCCTCTCTTTATGAGGATAATAATAAAAAAATGAAAAATGATTATTTAAATAAAATAGAATGTAGAATAAATAATATGAGGTGAGTGTAAAATATAAAAAGTAGGCTACTATGCTAAAATAAGTATGAATTTTTGCACGAGATGATACGAATACTCTAAGAGCACTCACATCAATGCTTATATAATAGATAAAAGAACTATATTTTAGCCAACTAAGCCTAAAATTCATCCATATCAAGCTAATGCAAAATTGTGTGAAAATATATAGTTGCTATAGTAACCATGTAAATTTAAACTAACACTATTCATTTTGCATTTAGTTTTTTATTCTTTCCTTACGTATCTCAAGGATGAAGGAATATAGTGGATTGTTGTTATTGTATGTAAAGAAATAAAAACAATTAAAAAAAATCAAGAAAAATTGACATTTTTATGAAATGTTGTGTAAAATAGATAATATAAGATGAGTGTAAAATATAAAAAGTAGGTTTTTATGCTAAAATAAATATGAATTTTTGCACGAGATGATACAAATACTCTAAGAGTACTCACATCAATGCTTATATAATAGAAAAAATAACTACATTTTAGCCAACCAAGCCTAAAATTCATCTATATCAAGCTAATGCAAAGTTGTGTAAAAATATATGGTTGCTATAGTAACCGTATAAATTTAAACTAGCACTATTTATTTTGCATTTAGTTTTTTATTATTTCCTTACGTATCTCAAGGATAAAGGAATATAATGGATTGTTGTTGTTGTGTGTAAAGAAATAGAAACAATGAAAAAAAAAAAAAAATTGATATTTTTTATGAAATGTTATGTAAAATAGATAATATGACGTGAAAGATTTTGAAAAGTATGTAAAATAGGAAGAAAAAAAAGTTTCTATGCAAATATAGACAATTTTTTGCACAAGTTGATGTGAATGTTTTTAATTGTGTAAATATATACGGTTATTGTAGTAATTTTGCAAATTTACATATTTTTACCTTGACTGATGTGAGTGATTTTCATGATTAGATGTGTAAAATTGAGCAATTTTTCTATTTTGCATTGTATGATGTAAACGCTTAACCATGCAAACTTGAAGATGCTTGATTAATTTAACCTAGATAGGGATTCAAATATAGCCTAGTATATGGTAAACCTTTGACCTCACTAGTACTTTAAAGATTCCACAACTTTTTTTTCTCCTCCATCTTTACGCTATCATTAAGCATAAAGCTGCCTTTAATTCTGATAAAGGGCCAATAGTATACCGTATACGGTTCCAGAAAAATTCCACCATGTATAACATTAAATTCTGTTTAAGAATAGAAACTATGCACAAATTCCTTTTGTATAACTTATCATGAAAATTAGACAGCTTCCATATTAGCACTTCATTTGTTATATTATAATGGCAAAATATCGCTAAGGGTTTGTAATTCAACTGATTGACACTTTCTACCTTTTCAAGATATTTTATGTTTAAATCCCTCCTATCTTGTTGTAATAATTAAATTTTTTTTAAAAAAAATCAAAACATCATATAAAACAAATTTCATCTAGTAACAAAATAATTGTAGACGTTGTTGTTTGTTTTAAATATTTTTAACAATGAATTAAATTGTAAATTGCATCTTTTAAGTTTAAGGTAATCTTGATCCCTTATATTTAAAAATAAGCTAATTAAAAATTACTTCCTCTAACTTTATCTAAATTCAATTCAATTTTACAATTTTGGATTTATTCATTTTAGTTATATAACTCTTTTCCATATTTAATGTAGTCCTTCTATTATGGTTGGGGATATGGAAAACTGAGATGATAGAAAGTGGAAAGATGATAGAAAAGTGGGAGGATAGAAAATATTTTAGTTTTTTCTAATGGTATTTGGTTGGGAATATGAAAAAGTGAAGGGATAGAATATATAGTTTGTATAAATTTATTCTTACGGCCTTATTATATAATATAAGAAAGAATTTTTTTTTAATCATTAAATAATAAAAAAATTACTTTCCCATTATATTACATATATATATAGTATTAAAAGTTAAAAAAAAAACACCATTTAATTAAAAAAAAATACCATCAATTAAGAAATGAAAAAAACAAGCCACGGTTGATTTAAAAAAAAAATCAAAACCAAAGAAAACACGTTGAGAGGAAAAGGGAGAAAAAAGAAAAAAGCAAAGACACGTTAAAGCATGTTGAAAATAAATAAAAAATAAATAAAAAGAGCAAAAGACACGTTAACAGGAAAAGATCCAACAAAAAAAAAAAGAAGGAAAAAAAAAAGAAAAAAGAGAAGAAGTGTGAGAGACATATGTGGCTTGCAAAAGAGAGAAGAAAGGAGGGGCAGGTGACATGTACTAATTGGGGGGTAATTTAGTAACACCAATTGCATCAACCTTTTACACTTGTTTTTTCTTCAAAATGGAGAGATCAATTTTTTGGTGGTCAGGAAAGAAAATGGCTGAGGTTTACCAAAAATCCTCCCACTTTTTTATTTTTACCAAACAATCTAAAATTTTATTTTCTCTCATTTCTTTTTGATCATTCTTATTTTACCTCCGACCAAACGTAGGGGTCCTAGTCTCCTAAAAACGATTTCATTTTGCTAGTTTTCAGATTTCAAAATGTCATTTTGGAAGCACATAACGCCAACCGATTTAATGGAAAGTTTTTTTTTTTTTTTGAAAGGAATGGAAAGTTGTAGACATAGGACTGAAAAGAATAAATCAAAATTTACATACCTAAATTGAATTTTTTGGACAAAAATTATAAGATTAAATTAATTTGTAATTTAGCCTTAAAAACATGGGAGGGTCACGAGGTTGATACGTTGTGTCCAATTGGTTTCTTAAACAAGTTGTCTGAGTCCTCGATTCAGTTGTTGGCGTCCCCCAATACAATCACGGACTCCTCACCTCAATGCATACTTTTTTCTCAACTAGGAAAACTCAGAGTTTTGAGGAAGAAAATGATAAAGAAAGTACTACTTTTTCCTTGAATTGCGATTCTTATTAATTTTCTACTAAAGAGAGGATTGGTAAATGAAGTACAACCAGAGGGAAAAATTGGAAATCAGATTCTTGGGTAGCAGTGAGGGTTTTTGGGCTTCAATAAGCTAACCTTAGGTGTGTTCTTTAGCGTAGTGGTGATATGGCGATGGACACTAGCAATGAAGCTTCGTTGTGGTACTCTTAGGATTGAAAGGCGTAGGCTGAATTTTTTATATAAACTATAAGATTATTGATTTGGGTAAATTTTGATCCTGGTCTTGATTTTTTATTAAAATCTCTATATGATTTTGTTAGTGTAGGATTGAGGACTTGGTACGAACTTGTGCTGGAGGTGATCTCGTGATGGTTAGGGATCAAGTGTCGTGGCTGTATGGTGGTGCATACCATTGAAAAAATGGGAGAAAAAGGATGAAATAAGAAGAAGAAGAAGAAGAAGAAGAAAAAGAAGAAGAAAACAAAAATTAAAAAGAGTTATATTATTTGTGTGTGTGGATAAAACGATGTGGTTTTAATACATTAGAACTACCACTGCGCACCATTTGGCGTGATAGTCACTCTTCAAGTATAAGTGTTTGTGGGGTGTAAGGAGCAAGAGTCGGAGTTTAAACCTCCAAAAAATGGGTTTTACACTCATATACACTTAGATTAGACTAGAGTAAAATTTCTATTTTATATAAAAAACAAAAAACAATAGAACTGTTATTTTTTTTTTAGTTAAGGTTTAATTTAACTGTCAACTCATCAATAAGCATGGACAAAAGTGATAAAATCAAAATAATCCCAAAATTTGTAATTTATTTATTTCTTTGGTAGAAAAGGACTCGGATGCTACTCAATTTATTTGGAATATACAGCTAAGTTGTTTGATGTACTGTCCAATTATCATGAGGCTATATTTTTCAGGTCAATTTACACACCCAAAGAAAACAAACTTGCCTAGTGATTTCTTAAGAAACTCTCCATATTTACATGGAGCTAACTATATTATATGGAAAGAAAACAATGTACTGTTCAGGCTTTATGCGATAGTTTTATTAAGGATTTTGTAAACAAATGTCGAAGTACATCGTTGAGGAAGAATCAAGCAAGTCCATACTGGAAAGTAGCAAAAATTAATAACCAAATACCCCTTACTAAATGTTATGTGACTCTCTAAAAAAGTTTATCAATTGCAATAAAAACTCAACCTTAAACAATGCACTTCAACACTCGTTAACCAGGCCATTTTCTAAATATATTAGTAACTTTTCTGATAGATCATCCATTAACAGGTTATGGAGTAACTGTCGCCTTCTTCTCTAGTATAGAGTATAAACCCAAACAGACCCCAGATTTGCAAAAACATTAATTTATAAAAGCTCATTATCTTTCTCCTCTTTGCATAAGTCACAAACTCCTTAATTTGAGCTTAGTTATGATCATTTTTTGATAAATAAAGATACCATTGAAGGAGGGAGGGAGAACATATTACAACAAATAAACAACAAATTTATAGAAGCATACTTAGCAAGAACATGAGCTTAGTTATACTAAGATGCAAAACAAGAAGAATGTTAGATGATCATTATTTTGCAATGAACCCTAAGTAAGGTATATATGGAAAGAGTTTAAATTCAATAAGAGTTTGGTATAAAACCCCTTACTTACACTCTCTAATCCCACCATGCCTCATCAGGGTTTCACAAATGAATGAATAAAGACTACCACACACAATAAATCGTCTTTAATTTCCTAATTTATAAAACTCTCAAATTATGTTGTGAGGTTATTAAATACAAGCTTTCCATCACAATCCTTAAAAGGACCAATCAAATTCAATTAGATTTAATTTCGTGCATGTTCATGTTTACATTGAAATCAAAATTTCCCCCGAGAAGACATTGAAATCAATTTTGAACCAATTCAAATCATTCTTTCAAATGATTTGATAACAATCCTTAAGTGTCACATGTGAAATGACTACCCGGCCCCTGCATTTCACATTGACCGATTATGATATGAATTTTTACCTTAAGGTAAAATATGGATTTCACAATCATGTGAATGGACAATTTTACCTATTGGTCTTATTTACTTAAAAAAGTTATTTATTTATTTTTTTTCTTGAACTTGAGAAATGGGTTACAAAATCATAGGTTGAAATCGTTCTTAAAAGCAATGAAAGAATAATACATGTCTTATCCGTTTGTCAGTCAAAAATGAACTACAAGAAGGCAAGTTTTGTAATTACACATCAGATTTTGGGCTCTAATTTTCTAATAACAAGTGTCATTTCTTGAGCTTAGAAAGTTAGAAGTACAGCTTGTTAGTTATGTACCTGTGAGAGAGGAGAACAAGAAGTGCATGTAGAATAACACACACCATGCATGTAGCAACTCACACTCAAACTATGCACTTTCATCTATTTTAGACACTTTTGGCCACACTAATGTCTCTAAGCAAGAAAACACCATGGCTTCTCTTCACTCTCAAACTCCTATTGCCTTCCCCACCCTGATTCTACTCCTTTTCATTTCCCTCCTAACCACCATCCTTTCCCAAGATCCCAGCTCCTCAAGCCCCTCCATAGCCCAATGTGCACCACGCCTGATTCCACTGACCCCTTGTGCATCATTTGTGCAGGGCACAGCCCAGTCACCAGGACCTATGTGCTGCACCAACCTCAAGCAACTCTACAGCCAGGAACCCCATTGCCTCTGCCTCTTGCTTAATGGCACTACCTTGAGCTCTTTCCCTATTAACACCACACTTGCTTTGGAGCTTCCTGTTCTTTGCAGCCTTCAAGCTAACATCTCTACTTGTTCAGGTATAAAGCATGGCAATGCTGTGTTATAATCCAGAATTTGTGTCCCATCCCATCTCCTGGCTAGAGTGATCTCTGTTTATATAACTGCACATTGTTTTGTAGGATTCCTAAAATTGAGCATGGTTTACCTGTGCAAATATATAATTATGCTAGCAGATTTGTGGGTTTTATTGATTTTCTTCTAATATATGTTTCTTTTCTTATATACTTTTTTTTTCCTGCTTAAGGAATAAATGTGCCTTCTAATCCACCCGGTTCTCAAGTTTCCCTTGGGACAAACACCAACTCTACTCTGGGGAGTAATGCAAACTCGACTGTTGCTGGTATGCATACAATGTTTAATACTAACATCTTTGTAGTTTAGAAATTGATTGACCATCCATTATGGTTGGCATTTCCAATCAGAAATTTTAGTTGTCTGCTGTTTAATTTCTACATTGCTTTTGTCACAATCCTCTGCTACTATTGGAGTTTCAGCTTCTCCAGTGGTTCAAGTAGCACCCAGAACCAACATTACGGGATTAGGCTTTGGCAGAAGCACCAGCACCAGCACCAAATTGAAGATGGATGTTGATTTTGCACTTGTGACAACTATGGCAGCTTTTCTGTTGACAAAATTATTGTATTGAGGTGTTTATGAAATCTTAGCGTCTAGGATTGAAGACTTGTTTACTACCCTTGTTAAAAATGGTTTTTGATTTGTATTTGGATGCTATCATATATTTCGTTGGAATAAAATTACAATAGTTTATGGTTATAATGGGCTGCTTGGAAGAATGCTAAAGGCATTTTCAAGCTGGAGTGCCTTTTCTAACAAAAAAAAATTGACATATTTAAGTGCCAATTGACAAAAATCAGTTTGTAGAGATCACTTTGGTGGTCATCAAGGTTCTCATGGAAATCTTTGGTGTGTCAAATTAAACAGCTACCTGCAAAAATGCATGTCCTACTACCATATCTCAATCTTCAAAAGATCAATGTATATCAGAAAGCAATATATAACTGCCTTCGACTAAAAGTTTTTCTGTTTACATGATGTTTCAACCAGGAAATTTGACTATCACAGGAAGTTACCCAAAACCAAATCTCAGAACCTTGGTAAAAGTACATGAAAACAGCAGAGATCATATCAATAGATGTTTCAACAATTTGTTTGTAAACTCAATGCATACTACCAAATTTTCCTGTATCAAATCCCAAAGTTACAACATATATGCAGAAAATTTACCTACTAAGCTTGATGTCCTCATTGGAATGTTTCTTTGTCTACAATTATATCATATCCCAGAAGTAAACCTTGTTTTCACTCACTATAGAGATACTATTCCAAACTAGGAGCCACCTCTGTTGGGTTGGACTCAAACACATCTGAGGTTGATGCATCTGGTTCTTCCAAAAGCTCTCGAGATTGGATTGATTCTTTGTATGCAGGAGTCTCCTTAAAATCTGTTGCCCCTTCATTGTACGTAGCCACAGCAACCCCACATGCAATCAGCTGTCAAGAAAGAAGTGCAAAATATAAGCCTTGATGGTCATAAGAAGCTACCTCCTCATGTCAAATTAGAATGTGCATAATAAGTAGAAAACTTGTAAATTCATTTGAATCAGCATTACATAAAGATCATAAAGCTCAGTATTTGTTCTCTGTACAAAAATAAGGTTTCTCAACCTTCACATGTACAAAGGCTTCTGAATTTTCATACAAGGATATAATAACAAGGCTTAATATAGATACTTCTGTGCTCTTTCATTTTCTTTGTTAAGTCAAGAGGAGGAAATAAAGAAATCCCAAAATTGTAGCCCTAAACATTATTATTAACAAATATCTTCCCACCTTAAGTATAATTTGGAACAATCTTGTGTCATTCTTATTGATATATATTGTTTCTTAATCCATTCATTCACTTAAGCAATCGTGCTAGATCCACATACCCTCGTTAACCCTTAATTTATTCACTCATTCATTTATCAGAATCATTTATTCAAATACCATGACAATTTACCCTTAATTTATTCACTCATTCATTTATCAGAATCATTTGTTCAAATACCATGACAATTTACCACTTACCCTAAAAGCCTAAGTTGATGAAAAAAGATGAATCTCGGCATTTAATCAATATTCTAACGTAGGGTCTATTTGGGATTCACTTCTTTTGCTGAAACTAAAAACTTTTTGTTGAAAGTACTGTAAATAAAAGTAAAAGTTAGCTGAAATAGTACAGTGGGACTCATGGATAATACCAAAAAATGTAATAGAGCCCATAAATAGTAGCAAATATAAGCTGAACAGTAAAATAAGTTAGCAAAAAATAAGTTATCCAAACGCAACCACAGTAAGAGCCATTAGTAGTACAAAATTAACCCTTTCAATGCCATGATATCTTCTTCATCCCAGCTTCAGTAACATAAAATTTAAAACAAATTAAGTTGATTGACCTTTTGTACACCTTCTCTACGAGTTTCAAAGTTGGGGCCGTGCCAATTGGACGTGACAAATAAATTAACCTGTGTTGGAGTCACAAAGAGGGGTGGTGGAGAAGGAGAAAGTCGTTTGAAAAGGGAACTATAAGAGGATTGTGTCACTTTCGATGCAGTTATGTTGCTTTCTTTATATCTACAATTCATTCTCAGTCTCAATGAGCTCAACTTTTTCTTGTTTATCATACTAACATTAATTTTCCAACTCAACAAGATTCTATCGAAGTCAAACAACATAGCATCGAATTATCACAGCAGAATCACAAAAAAACGAGTATAACTAAAACCCCATCAATCAAAATTATGAAAAACATATATAAAAACAAACTTAGAAACAAGAAAATCAAGCAAACAAAACCACAGGAACAAGAAGAAATGAAGGAAAACAAAAGAAGAATACCGCGAAAACGATGCCAAAAGCCCACAAGTACTGAACAAAGAAACCAAAAGCATCCCACTGAGGTCCTTCCCAGAAGTCAGGCTTGTCACCCGGAAGCTCTGGCAACACATACCCATCAGCAGCAGCAACAGCACCATCTTCAAAAGAACCTACAGCACCACCTTCAATACTGTTAAACTTACTGTCCTCCAAGTCATTACGTTGCTGATTTTCATCTTGGTCTTTGGTTGTGGTGTTGCTCCTCCGGTTCTTGCCGTCGAGTCGTCCGGTTCTGGAGGAGAATTTCTTGGCTGAGACTATGTGGAGAGTGGTGGTGGTGGTGGTTCTGGTTGAGAGTGGGAAGAGGAGGTGGCGCTTGATGGGGAGGCTGGTGAAGGGGTGTTTGGTGGGTTTGCTGTAGAGGATTCCACCTCTACTACTGCCACAACCACCACCACCACCGTTGGCTATGGTTAGAGCCATTGTTGAGCGAGTGATGAGAGAGTTGTGAAGTGTTTTTATTACTGGCTGTGAGTGGGGATAAGGTATCAGAGAATCAAGATATGTATCTGTGTTTTTGTGATCCGTTTACGGGTCCAGTACTTGGAATCCGAGTCTTACCTCTACCCAGTTTAGTTCAATTATTGGGCCTTTCTGCTTTGGCCCAATTTTTGTAACAAAATCTTCTTACTAATTTGCTTTTGGAAGATAAAAACCATGGAAGAGGAGAAGAGGCGTAAATGGACCCATCTCAGTTACAATTATTAGCCCAGTGGGTATTGTTATGAGACCAAAAAAAAAAAAAAAATTACATGCTTGAGAACAAACAAAGTCCCAACAAAGAAGGGAAGTAAGAGTGGATATAATAATGATAAATGGAGACTAAAAAAAAATCTAGGGGCGGAAAGGGAGCAACTTGCAAGGTTTCACAAATTGACTTGTAACAGCCTTAAAAATCAACATATTTTAGCTTGAGTTTATTGGCCAACTTAAGGGTCTGTTTGGTTGGAGTATGGAAAAATGAGAGGATAGAAAATGCAGTGAAAATAAAAAAATGATTTCAGTTTTTTCTTTGGTTTGAGAGGTGAAAAGATTAAAAGATAAAAAACTCTTCTTTTTTTTTTTTTTTGGAAAAAAAACTATTTTGTTTGGTTGAGGAAAAAAGCAAGAAGATAGATAATGTACTTTATATAAATTTACTATTATGTCTTTATAATATTACTTATTATCAATTAAAATTAAGAAAATTACATCTTATAAAAAGTAACACATTACACATGTTATATTGTTTTATTTTTTCTTTGTTATTATATTTTCATCAAAATCTTCTTATGTTTATCCAATCTATATATCTTTGCCCCAAATTGAAAAGTTCCGTTGTGTATTTCTAACCTTCCATCAAAATCCAAAACTTTCCCTCTATTGACAAGATGCTAAATCGTAGGTGCTTACGGGGGTGTAGCCAGACTAACAACACAATCTTTTTCAATGGTTAATGCAAACCATCTTTAATAAGCTATAAATGTGAGCACCTGTAATTCAAATTTGCTGACACAAATTGTTTGCATTCTTGAAGTTTCTTTAGACCAATAGACCTTTCCCAAAGAAGGAGGAAACTGCTATAGGGAGGTTATTTACGTTTCCGAAGTTTGTGGCTCAGTAAGGAATATAATCCAGTCAAAGATGGGAAGGGCACCAACTCGGCTTGTTATTCCTCTAATAAAAATGTTTGAATTGATTTTAGCCACAACAACATCAACAACCCAAAAAAAGAAAAGAACAGGGGGGAGCCTAGAATTTTCTAATCCCCTTCTTAAGGCACCAACTTTCCTCGTCATTGTTTTAATCAACACGTTTGAATTTAGGGGAGCTTAGAGTTTTCTAATCCCCCCTTCATTTTAGGTTGGATTATTTCATTTTTGTAAAAAAAATTTCCTTGTTATATTAAAGAAAATAAAGAGAATCAAATATTGATCCCAAATCGGCAAATTTCTTTTTTTATACTAAAATCATAGAGAAGTGTTACATTCACAAGTAATTTGTCATTAGTTCTAATTTAAATTCATAACTGAAATTACATTTTTGACCACAAGTAATAACCTGCCACTTAAAATTTGTTGTAAAAATATTGTGAACATGTCATTTCTCTTTATCTTCCGACACTAATAAGAACTAAGAGATTCGTTTTTTACCATTTGTCCACTAAGAGATTCGTTTAAAAGATAACAATTATTTTACAATCTGCTTGCATTCAATTGTCCAATGAGTCTCATGTATTAGTCTTACTACTAAGAATAATGTCATCTTCACCTTCTTCTTTTTTTTCTTTTTCTTTTCTTTTTTTAATTTATAAATTTAAAAGGCTTTTACATATGCGGGTAAGAGGTTGTCTAATCGCATTGTCCACAAAAAAAGATTTGGTTTGGACAAGGCTTACCATGTTACCATGAATGAATAATCTCCTAATTCAGAACACAAAAATGAAGTCCAACTATGTCCCAAAAAAGAAAAAATTTGGGACCCATTCTACATTCATGGGGGACAATAACTAGAAGCTATGATTCTTGCCCATCAGCTAAGTAATTCTTCCAATCTCGTCCATGATGGTAGCATCTCCATTTGAGCCACAACTAGGATAATGGTTACAGTTAAGGAACAATATGTGTCAATCACCAAGTCTATAAATTCATAGTTTCTTCGCCAAGAAATCTATAAATTCTTACTTTCTTTATTAGAATGAGGTACAATCGCTGTCCTTACACTAAAAAGAGAATTTTTTATTTATTTTATGATATGACTATTTTAAGTATCGAAGATCTTGAAACCGATACCACACTAATGTCACACATCAAACTATCTTTCTCGTTTCTTAAAGTTGATGTGAATTACAATTCATCATTAACATATATTATTACATCTACACTGAAAAGAGAATTTTTTATTTATTTTATGAGATTGCTATCTTAAGCATCGAAGATCTTGAAACTGACACCACACTAATGTCACACATCAAACTATCTTTCTCATTCCTCAAAGTTGATGTGAATTACAATTCATCATTAACCTATATTATTACATTAATTTTCAAGTATATAGAAATGATCATTTTATAAAATGTTTATAAATGCAATCTTATTAAGAAGGGAGATAAAGAAATATCTAAGATGTTTAAATTCAAATGTAAAGTATTAATATTATTGCACAAAATAATTTGTACCTAAATTATTCCCCAATTTGTAAAATTCAAACCCTTTGTTTAAAATTTATTTTATAATAAGTTTAATGATGAAAACTTAAAAATAAATCCCCAATGATAAATATGACATACTGTATAACATGTTAGGAGTACCTTCATAATAAAAGTAATGTAAACATAAGTAGATCAAAAAAAATTATGAAAAATATAGTATTCTAAACATCAAGCCCATTTGGTATTGTTGTTTAAACAACATATTACGTATTTGTATAACACATTTTCACCTACACGTATTTCTATAACATTTAAACAATGTTACTAAAAATCTCTCTTACCAAATGTGCTCCAATTATTTTTGTTGTGTTATTTTGTTTTTATTTTTCGATTGCGAAAATAGGAGTCCGTTTGTTACCGTTATTTAAACAACAATTTTCAGTATTTAAACATTATACGTATTTTCACACACTTTTTCACCCACACGTATTTTTGAAAAATACAAATAACGTTACTAGAACAACATTACCCAACAGGCCCTAGGTAAACAAGAATTTAAACCATATACGACTTCATTTTTCAAACTACATATTTTTAGCTTTTTTGACATGTTATTGATGTCATATTGTCATTGTAGCTTATTGCTAAGCTACTTTTAATTTCAAAAAATATTTTTCAATCAAAGTTTTTGAAACCGACACTAAAATTGAATAAAATTAAAAATAATGGGTGTCAACGGCTAGAATCTTAGAACAAAACAAAGACGGTTTCAAATTTCAGATATACATATTTCCATTTTTTCATTTCCCTTTCCTTTTGAAAATTTACAAACTATACTTTTCAACAAGTCTACTGTGTGTATATATATATATAACTACAAAGCGGGCAGCGATTCGGGTCGCCACAGTAACTCCGAATCACCAGCCGGGTCATAGGTCTGATCCGAATAATCAAACAAACCTCCTAATGCCACGAACTCGCTATTATTATCGTTCAAATTACTCTCCGAGTCAACACCGATTCCGAACTCGAACGAGTCGTAACTCGGAATCTCGTTCTCGAACCCTAACAAGATCCCATCCAATCCAACGGCTTCTGGATCGGCTGAGCTCGCCTCGAAATCCACAGCTTCGATTTTCACTTCCTCGCCGGAGGAGGTCGTTGGCGGGAGGCCGAGTTCGTCGTCGGAAGCTTCGAGAAGGTAACCGAGCTCCGGCTGGGACTCGCCGGAGTCTGATGTTTGGTCGATAACCACCGCCGCCGCCGGCGCTGGAGCTGGAACCAGTATTTCTTCCTCGAAGCTTTTGATCACTGAGTCGAGGCCTTGAATCGCCGGGTCACGGTCAGTGACTATGTCCGAGTCGTCTAATATGTTGAGTAGGTCTTCCTCGGAAAGGTGCGCCTCGGGCGAGTTCAAATCCGAGTTTTCCGAGTTAACAAGAGTCGACTCGGCCGAGTTGTCCGAGTCAATACGAATACGTTTTGGCTCGGGCGAGTTCAAATCCGAGTCATTCTCGTCCAGCTTCCTTTTGTTTTCCATTGTATGCCAATTAAAAAAATAAAAGAAGCGCTCCTCAGTTTCAGAAAAATAAAATCCAATTCCTAGCTAGAGGAAAAGATTTTTCCTCCTTTTGAAAGAGGGGTGTTTTTTTAAAAAAAATATGAGAAATGAGTAAGGGTGTTTGGTTAAAGTTGGGAATTCAGAATTCTTAAATGGTGGGAAATATAAGCAAGGAGAGCAAGAGACAAATAGTAATGGGTTGGAATCTTGGAATAGGAATTCCCCTTTTTTTTTTGTTTTCCTTAGAAAGAGAGAAAGAGATATGATGCGAGATGTTTGGGTGAGAGGGAAAGAGAAATGGGAAGTGGGTATATATAGTAGTTGGAAAAGAGAGATAGGATTTGGTTTTCTTGTATTTTTTTTTTATAGAATAATTTAAGAGGTGTAATAGGCGCGTGTTAAGCGGAGAAAGTAGGAGCATAATAAGAAAAACAAATTCCGCCACGTAAACTTTTTCTTCTCTATTATTCTGTGGGGTGTGGTGGGGGGGTTTGATTTGTTTTTTTAATTTTTTGCTCTGTCAATTTTTAACTATATATTGATTGAATTTGGATTCCCCCGACTTTTTAGTTTTCACAATATTATCATGTGGATATGGTTTTACTGGTTTGGGTTTTGTCTCTTCCTTTTTAAGATTTCCTAACACTTTTGCGGTGTATTGCCTCAGTGTGGTCACTGGTGAAGCGGTCTTAAGGTCTGTTTTTTCTTTGCTTTGCTGTGCAATTTTGAGGTTTCATGTTTTTTAAGGCACATTGATTTTTTACATTAGCCTTATTATAGTAAACACATTTTACGTTATAATCTTGTGAATAGCGTATAACCTCTCTGCTGACTTCTCATTTGCTCAAACTACCTTTGTTGGAGCTTAACAAATTCTTAATTAGTACTTAAGTATTGCTATTTTTTCATTGATATAATAATTAATTACTATTATTGATCCAACGGAATTCAAATCAATACTGTTTTTGTTTCCTTCTTCTCAAAGAAAAAGAAAATTACTGTTTTTGACTTTTTGTTTTCTGATGGAATCCGGTAGAATATTGAGGTTAAATCCAACATTGAACTTGTAAAATTTTATCCATTCATTTTAAATTTAGGTTTTACATTCGTATTTTAGTTAAAATTTCTAACTAGTGTTACGTGCCCTAAGCCTTGTGCCCCTAAAGTAATATCGTCTTTTAAGTATTTTAAAGTAGAAAAAATCAATTTAAAGGACTAAGAGTCTTGTAGTATAACTAATTGGCATTTCTTGGTAATTCTAACAAAAATATCTAGAATTTAAATATTTTGACCAATTATCATTCTCGAGTTATGAGATGGAAATAGAACTCTATAAGTTTCGGTAAATTACAATATAAACTCTAATTTCTTAAGAATTATTTTCAATCAAATCCTAAAATTTCATTAATTTTGGACCTTGAAGTTTAAAAATATTAAAAACTAAATATACGGTTTGTTAGTTTCAGATTAAATTCTAAAAATTAAAAATCATTTTAATTTAAACCCTCTTTTTTGGGCTAACTGCCATACTATATTAATAAACAAAAGAAGTTTGGGATCTAGTCCCCATCTTGGCATCTTCCAATCCTTCAGGGAGCATTTTTACGTTAGATTTCAGATATGTTAATGTTCCTTCACAATTACAAAACAGAGCCCAACTAGAAAACAAATAAGCTAAAGGAATACAATGCCTAAAGACATGAAGTGCTTGCCAACACTCACATGTACTCAAAACAGATCTAATGCCTACTACAATGAATTCAAGACACTAGTGAGGTTTACAAATAAAGAGAGTGATGGGATAGTAAAAAAATTACAACTCATATTCGTCCATATGGATCGTCCGTGATCTTGAGCCAATTATTCTTGTTGGTCGTCTGAGCAGTGGGCTCGTCCATGGGCAAGGCACATGGAAGACTTACCCAGCGACAGAGCAGTAGCATCGTCCATGTACATAACACATGGACGATTCACACAAGTTTGAACAGTAGGGTCGTCCATGGAAAAAGTACATGGACGACTCACATAACACCGTCAGAAAACCAAGTCTTCCATGGACGAAGCCCATGGACGACCACATGACACTCAGAAACTCTCAGTACGAAAGATTCGAATCTTAAACCTTGAAACAGTTACTCAACCCGAATTCATCGCCATGGATTCCTCTTAAGTACATAACTTCCATCAACGGTTGTAACTCCTATAGCCGTTGGGGAAGTTATGTCTGAACTCAAGAGAATTTCCTCAAATCTTGGGGAAGTTACCAAGCCAATAACCGCTCCAAGGTCCTCTATATAAAGGACCAGTCTGAATCAAAATGAGGCAAGTATATTCTGAGATTTCTCTTTCTAAAAGTTAAAAACTCTTTTCTAGGAAGAAACTAACTTAGCCATCGGAGGGTGTTTGGCCGGTCTACACCGGTCCCCTTTGATCGTGTGTTCATCTTTGTAGGCCTTCGCAACCACCAGTAGCCCACCGAAGCCGAAGCATTCAGCCTACTGATTCCGTGCAGCATCAGTTGGCGCCGTCTGTGGGAAGGAAGAAAATTCAAGTTTTTGCATTTCTATCCTTTTCCGACCAAAGGCTGTATGGTTCGGACAAGATCAAGGGCTACTAGCCCAGGCCATCAAGAAAGTAGGGATGCTTCTAGCAATCCCCATCGAGATCGCCAATCAGCGCCTGTCGCACAACCGCCTTCCATCCAACATATGCAATCCATGGCAGCCGCCGTGGCGGAGTTAACTCGTCAAAACCAACAGTTGACTAGGGAGATCAATCTGAGGCAGCATCGTGAAGGATATGCTGAAGGACAAGCCCAGAGTCAAGAAGATAGGGGGGGAAACGCCAAGCCCGAAAGTCAATCAAGGGGCACCACTTCGCGAAGGGTGCCACACTTGGAGAAGGAGGTGGATCAGATGAGAAAGGTGATGAACGAGATGAGGGAAAGCATAAGAAGGGCAAATCCCGTAGAAGATTTGGTTCATCGAACAGATTCCCCTTTCACGGCTTCCATCAATGGTCATCCTTTGCCCTCAAAGTTTAAAATGCCTTCCTTGGATTCGTATGACGGGACGCGTGATCCTTTTGATCATATCGCTACCTTCAAGACTACAATGCATCTCCAAGGGGTTCCAGACGAAATTATGTGCAGAGCCTTCCCTACCACCCTTAAGGGCCCAGCGCGAGTGTGGTTCAGCAAGATACCTCCAAGCACAGTCAGTTCTTTTGAAGAGTTAAGTAAGTTGTTTGTCAATAACTTCATTGGAGGGCAAAGACACAAACGTTCTTCGTCCAGCCTGTTGACTATAGAACAAGGGGAGAATGAAAGCCTGCGTTCCTTCATCTCTCGTTTTAACAGGGAAGCACTGATCGTGGACGAGGTTGATGACAAGCTACTCTTGGCGGCCTTCCACAATGGGGTTAACTCAGACCTATTCATCCACAAGCTTTATGAGAAAGAACCTCAATCCATGGCTGAACTCGTCCATTCAGCCCAAAACTTTATGAATGCAGAAGACGCAATCATAGCTAAGAAGAGGAAGAGAGCTGAAAGGATGGAAGCAAACCAGGTGCGACACTCTGACCACGGTCCTCGTCCAAAGAAGGGGCGGACGGAAGATAGAAGGGACAGAGATAACAAGAAAAAAGGCCCCCCAGTCAGGAATCAGAGTTATACATCCTTAAACGCCCCACTCGATCAAGTGCTCATGCAGATCAAGGATGATCCTTCCTTGAAATGGCCAGAGAAGATGAAAGGAGATCCTAACAAGCGCAATAAGAATAAATACTGTCGCTTCCATAGAGATCATGGCCATGACACGGACGAGTGTTACGACTTGAAGGGTCATCAACTGCAAGAGGCAAGGATCCTACTACTTGGAAGCCCTGGACGGAAGGAAGTTAGAACACCCTTGGAATGTTGAACACCTAAGAAGATATTACCAATAGGGTGATCATGGACGAGTATATTCACGGACGAGCTTTTTAGACGTTTGAAATAATGCGTTGCATAGTGTTGTTTCTCATATTTGCTTACTACTACTACTGTGTTTCGTATGTACAAGTATTTAGTGTTGCTCATGGACGAAGTTATGTTGTATTAAGTATTTTTAATTCCCTAAAGGCACTAGCTCTCAAAGCATGTGTCATGCCTGTGGACGAATGTTTTGCATAGTTTGGATTTCCAAATATATAGTGTATTTTTAAATCTATATGTAATTGCATGGGAATCTTACGTTTGTTGTAAATTCATTCAGAAATGATCCACGAAAGGCAAACAGTCAAGGACGAATAAAATCCTTGGACGCAAGGATGTATCGTCCATAAGCTTTCCTTAAAGGATAAAGCAATGAAAATAAACCCAAGGCATGTCCGTCTAAAGCTTAAGACGAGATGAAACCCAGGGAATCGTCTAAACCATGGACGAATAAAATCCTTAGAAAAAGGATGTATCGTCCATAAACCCTCCTTAAAGGATAAAGGACGAACAAAATCCTTGGACGAAGGGAAGTTCGTCCATAAGCTCTCCTTGAAGAATAAAGTAATAAGAATAAACCAAGGTACGTTCGTCTAAAGCTTAAGATAAGATAGACCCTAAGGCGTCGTCTAAACTATGGACGAACGAAAAAAGCTGTGAGGACTCAAGCCCATAGGCGAATCCAACCAGCCTAATAATCCAATACAAGGACGAGTCTTTATTAAGGACAATTTAGTTAAGGACGAGTAAATGATCGTCCCAAATCGGTTGTCCAAATTCGGTGATGTAAGGGGAAATTCACCATATACTCAAGACGAGGTAAAATGATTTGACAGATGGACGATGTAAATAAAACTTGTACATAAAGGATTAAACATTCAAAGATTATAAACAACTGAAAATGGAAAACATCCATAGAGTTTAAAAAGGGTGGACGACCAACGTCCAAAACAACCCTTGAGTTACAATATGATTGTGTATAAGGCTCGTCCATAAGTTTAGACGAGATAATTGTACTACAATAAAGCCCAAAACAACGGGCACCTTGAATAAAGAAAAAATGAACTAAGGAAAATACAAAAAATTACTTGGATAAACCACTGGGGGCATTGCCCCCAGACTTGGGATCGTCCTGGGTCACCTCGGTATTAGCGTCGTCCATGATGTTGACGTCCTCAGAACTCGTCTGCAGCAAGGAGCTCTCAGTAGCAAGTGGAAGCTTGAAAGAATCAAAGTTCAAGTCAGGAAATGTTTCCTTGGCATCAGCACGGAAGTCCTCATAGCCAGCTGCATAGTGACTGTCTAGACGATTCTTGTACTCGTCAGACTTTTTGAAGGCTGCTATGGCTTCCTCACGTGCTTTCTCCAAGGACGAGGCAAATCCAGAAACTTGTCCCTCAAGATGGACGATGCGAGTATCTTTTTCGATATTATCAGCTTTAAGTTCTTCCACCTCGTTCTTAAGCTTCGTCTCACTTGCTTGCAGACGATTGAAGTCTTCAGTCAACCTAAGTACCTCCCCCTTTTTCAACAGGACTTCATTGTTCAGCTCCTTAGCCTTGTCCTTGGCAGTCTTGGCCTCTGAAGCAAGCTCCTTAGCCTGACAAGTTGCTGTATAGAATTTTGACATAGCCTGTGTATGGACGAGAGAAAGTTATATATTTCATTCTGAAAACTTACTGAAAACAAACAAGGACGAATGAAACTTACCTTAAAAAGGTCATGGATACCAGAACGTTCAAACTCCCTCACTGACATATTGTAGCATTCATTGACTTCATTATCAGTGATTATTCCTTTGAACGTCCTCCATGCATGGTTCTCGTCCAACACTAGGTTAGAAGGACGCTCAGATGGCTCTGACGGATGAGGCTTGCGAGGAATCTTGTTTGGAAGGGGAGTAGGATCAGTCTGGACGGGATGAACTGTTTGGACGGGCTCTACATCAATTGGAGGGTCGTCCAGCTCCACCGTCGAAGGTGTGAATTTGGGAACCTTAGGAACAGAAGCCTTGACAGGTTTCTGCTTCTTAGGACCTCGACGACTTGGGAGGTCGTCCAAATCCACAGCACTGGATATGGATTTAGATTTTCTCTTCCCAGTCTGGACGGAAGATTTCTGGACGACTGGAGGTGCAGTAACATCCTCGTCCCCACTAGTAATATTCTTTTCTCTATTTTCTCTCATCGTAGCCATTCCTGCGACAAAAAAATTATTAATTAAAAAAAAAAAAAAAAAAAAAAAAAGAGAAAAAGGACGGACGATGCTTACTTCGACGAGTGGTCTCCTCGTGACCAAGATTCTCGGCAGTAGGTTCTGGCCCGAGTCCCCACGCAGCTAGACGACTGAGAGTCACTAAATCGTGAAAGGTCCTCCCAGGGAAGACGCGTACTTGGTCAATTCGATCCAAGTAAAGTTTGTCCAAGCGTGGACGAACAATAGCTGCGTCAACAAAGAAAAAGGGTTAGACGACCAAAATTGGTAAAATATGTAAAGAAACAAAATAAAAATGGAAAAGAAACATACCCTCAGGACGAAGACGACCTAGAGGACTGGTAAAAGGTGGGAAGGGGGCATTCCCCACATCAACAGGGTCCCCAGCCCAATTTCCAGAAATAATAAAAAATTCCTTTTTCCAAAGTCTGTCAGACGAGCTACGGCCCTTAATTAAACTATAGTAAGAGCCTCTAGACGAGAACTGGTAAAAACCAGCAGACTTCTTTATCTCAGAGGGCTTATAGCAGTAAAGGAACTCGTCCACTGTAATAGGACGGTTCCCTTCCAACGCCTCACGCCATAGCACTTGCATGGCAATTACTGTCCTCCATCCATTGGGGTTGAGCTGGTTAGGTCCAATACCCAACCTATGGAGAAGACCTCTACAAAAAGAATTTAGAGGAAACCTAAGGCCAGCTAAGAGGTAGGAAGTGTATATTCCTAAACCAGAGGAAGGAGAACAACACCATTCTCCGTCCATAGGTAGACGAGGATTGAACTCTTTAGGAATTTGGTACCTATCTACAAGGGTTTTTAGTTTGGCAGTATCTAAAATGGACAATACTTCAGGCATGCAACTGTAAATAATATCTTCCTCCTCCTCGTCTTGAGGAGGGCTAGGTGGCTGTCTGGACGAGCTAGCCCCAGATCCAGAAGCCTTCCTACGTTGTAATTCCTGGAATTCCTCCAAAGGAATACCAGGAACTCCAGACGAATAATGCTCGTCCGAAGAATTAGTACTAGCTGTACTACCTTCACTACTCTCATAACTACGCCCACTTCCAGAGGAAACGTCCTGATACTCGTCTATCTCCTTCTCTAAACTACCACTAGACGAAGACATAACTTAAATGAAGACAGATAAGACGAAAACCTAAGAAGGGAAAGAAAATACCTGAGAACTAGGAAGGAATGCTAGACGAGGCTTTTGGACGAGATGACAGAAGGGAAATTATGAGAAATGTGAGGGGTAAGAGAGAGAATGCGCCTATTTATAGGGCCCAGAAATGGGGTCAACGAAGCGACGCCGACCATTCAGAAGAAGGCACGTGGCAGCTTCATCGAAAAACGCAATCGACATGATGGGTCAACCAATGAAGTCGTGACACGTGGCAAAAAATATATATATTTTTCTCAGAACCACAAAGGTAAACAGTAAATCCTAATAATATCTTTGGACGACCATTGGATAAGGGGGCAACTGATGGGATAGTAAAAAAATTACAACTCATATTCGTCCATATGGATCGTCCGTGATCTTGAGCCAATTATTCTTGTTGGTCGTCTGAGCAGTGGGCTCGTCCATGGGCAAGGCACATGGAAGACTTACCCAGCGACAGAGCAGTAGCATCGTCCATGTACATAACACATGGACGATTCACACAAGTTTGAACAGTAGGGTCGTCCATGGAAAAAGTACATGGACGACTCACATAACACCGTCAGAAAACCAAGTCTTCCATGGACGAAGCCCATGGACGACCACATGACACTCAGAAACTCTCAGTACGAAAGATTCGAATCTTAAAACCTTGAAACAGTTACTCAACCCGAATTCATCGCCATGGATTCCTCTTAAGTACATAACTTCCATCAACGGTTGTAACTCCTATAGCCGTTGGGGAAGTTATGTCTGAACTCAAGAGAATTTCCTCAAATCTTGGGGAAGTTACCAAGCCAATAACCGCTCCAAGGTCCTCTATATAAAGGACCAGTCTGAATCAAAATGAGGCAAGTATATTCTGAGATTTCTCTTTCTAAAAGTTAAAAACTCTTTTCTAGGAAGAAACTAACTTAGCCATCGGAGGGTGTTTGGCCGGTCTACACCGGTCCCCTTTGATCGTGTATTCATCTTTGTAGGCCTTCGCAACCACCAGTAGCCCACCGAAGCCGAAGCATTCAGCCTACTGATTCCGTGCAGCATCAGAGAGCATCATCCTTAGTTAAATTTTTTTTTTTTTTTTTGGAGGAAAATCCTTAGCTAAAATATGATATCTCAAATTGTGCGAATTTAATTTGATTTGATTATTTGAGTGTATATTGTGCAGGTGTGTGTTGAGTCTCACATTAAGTGTTCACTAAATAAACTTAGATTTACAAATAATTACAATGAGCTTCAATTGCAAATTTTTTTTTTAGAACACTAAGTATTTTAGTACACACACTGGGAGAGAGGATAAGGTTTTAAAGAAACAAACAGTGGTGTATATCCAATCCTCAATTGCAAGTGGGTTCCAATGAACTCAACTGATAAAGTTTCTAATAGTTGTATAAGAGATTTAAGGTTCAATCTTCGCCTACACCAAAAACTGATTGGTGTCTTGGTCTGATGATAAAGAGTTATCTTCAAGAGTGGACGCTATAAGTTGAAACTATATTTTTTTTAAAAAAAAATCTCAATTGCAACTTGAATAGTCATTTTGAGGCATAAAAGCTGATGTGACTAGCATAATTATCTTAGCCTTGATTTTTTTTCCCCGTGATTGTAGGTGGTTACAATATATTGTTTGTTTTTTTTCATTTGTTGTTTTGTTAATTTGTTGGACCACTTGGATAGAATTAATTGTACATGTCTCCCTAGTTTTTGCATTCCTTTGCATCCAAATTATATCACAATTGATTGCAAAATTCCTTGTTCTTTCATAAGAGACACAAAAGAAGTCAGCTAGGGTTGATTATCATTCAAATCCATTCTTCTAAAAATAATGTTACAGACACAAATTATTTTACAATATTTTTATAAATTATTGATGTGGCAAATTTTTACTAGTTCTAATATGGGTCCACCACTAATATCACATTTATGCTTATCAATAACCATTTGGAAAATGTTAAAGCCGGATCAATAATTTGTAAAAATAGCATAAATAGTTTGTATTTGTAGTATTACTCTTCCTTCAATGATGATGTCAAGTTCCTCGAGTCTAAAAGACCTAACTAGGGAACATGAACCATGTTATGTATGTCACTAAGTGCTCGATGGGCAACCATTACACAAAATATGAAATTTCAATCCTCAATTGGGAACCTCTGATTGAGTGAGACTCACTGGTTGGAAAATTTTTCCACTTTAACTTTTAGAGGAGGTTTTTAAATCTACTTGTATTTGTTTTTTAGTCCTCATTAACTTCTTCCATGCATTCTGTACTACACTACTTGAGTCATTGCTTTCACTGCACCTTTGTCCTTTGCGTCTTGTCAATTTGGAGTTCAGATTAATCTATTGCCTATTGGAATGGTTGGTTTGACAGAGTTGGATATGCATTATGTTGTCTCTCACAGTGTTTAAAAGCTGGGAAATCAACGTTTATCACGCCTTCTTGGATTATTCATTATGAGGATTTAAACCAAATTTCTTATTGTCTTGTCTGACAAGGTTGTGTCGGTATACAAAACAAAAGAAAGTCTATAAACACAAATAATTTAACAAAAATTTTTACACACATGCAAATGGTTAATAATAAGTAAAAAAATGTAGTCAATAATGAAATTAATTAAACTTGTCAACTTAACTTTTGTAAAAAATGTTATAATTATTACTACTACTATTATTATTATTATTATGTTGCTAGTATTGTTCATAAAACCTAGGCTATAAGGAATTTATTGTGCATTTCATACATAAATCCATAAAAAATAATTAGGTACTTTCAAAATATGATGACGCAGCGCTCTCACTCTCACATTTAGGATAGTTCGCTCTATAAATTTAATTAATAGAGTCCAACATAAATACGGGAGGAAAGCACCCCATCTCCTACTTTTTAGCACATTCCTTTCTTCAACACTTTTTTCTCCCTAGGATAGACATCCGCACGCCCAAATGTCTTCATTCTTCACCAAACTCTAGAGTCTAGCCCAGTTTTGAGATCATAGCTCTGTTTTATTCTTGCATTCTTATCAGCTAAAGCCTTCCTACTCTTTTGCTAGGGTCATAGGTTTCAAGATTGACAAGCCATGTGTAAGGTATTAGTTTGTTTTAAATATTACGAATTTAAGGAAATATTGTTGATTTAGATTTAATCCTAGGGGTAAAATGAGAGTTTCACTTGGAAAGTGAGGGTAAAAGTGAAAATATAAGTTTTTATTTTTATTTTATTTTCTTCCTATTAATGCAAGGGGGATAAAAAAAAATTTCCTTCTTCTATTTTTTGTGGCAAATTACACTATTTTCTCTTAAGATTTTATGAAATCATATACTCCTCTTATAAAACGTTTCAAGAAATAACACACCTCAATTCTCTCCTTGAGATTTCAAAAATGCAATAGATAAGTTCATTCTCTTCATTTTGTGACTTCCCTAACAAAATATTCTACTTTTATAAAAGATTCATACTCATTCATACAAAGTTCAAATGGGGGAGTGTCATTTCCACCATAAATTGAGTAGAAATATTTGTTAAAATAAAATATTCTATTAGTAAAGTAATAGTATAAGAAAACATGGAAATATTAGTTTCATTTATACAAACCTCAATTAGTGTCATTTCTATTTCTTAGAATGTTAGGGCCTTAAGGGTAGAAGGAGCGTCATTTCATGAAATTTCAAGGGTGAATAATGTAGTTTGCCTAATTTCAAATTGTTATAAGTAAACTTTTAGTGTCCATTCGGATTTGTTTTTGTTTTTTCTCCTCAATTTATTTTGCTTACTTGTTTAGCATAATATTTTAAAACCAATTTTTAGGTATAAGTATAATTTATTTTTATCTATTTTTTTAAAAAAGAAAAATACGTCAATAAAAAAAAAGTTTGTCCAAACTATGAGTAAATATTTTTTAGGGAGGGTGCTTTTTCCATTCCAACAAGTTACATTGTTTTGGGTTTTTTTTTTTTTTTTTTTTTTTTTTAACAGATTTCAATTTATGATGTTCGCTCCTTATAGTGGTGGTTCTATAAATTTTTTCTAAAGTAGCTATTAAAATACTTAAATTATACAAAATGAAATAGAAAGAGAACTTGAATATATCAACATCACTAAAAAAACACAAAAATACATAAAGTTTAACAATTTCCTTCAACTAACAAATTTTAAAAGCAAAAAGAGACTAATGAGAGATAAAGTGAGAATGCTAAGATGACAGTCATAAGGTGAGGGTCTTTCAAATGGAAGAGAGAGAGAGAGAGAGAGAGAGAGAGAGGGTAATGGATGATACATATTGTGACTGTGAACCAAGCCACAGAGGAGAACTCATGAGTCATGACCACAACATCTCTCTTCGTATCCATTTTTTTGAAAAAATGAAATTATTGAATAATTTTACGAAATGGATTGAATGAGTTACAAATCTAAATGATTAAAGATTTTTATTTTTTGTTTTTGAATTGATTTTTTAATGAATATTTTGTAAAATTTATTGTTTTTTTTGCCTAATCTTGTTCTTGCTTGGGCCATTTTTGCTGTTATTTAGGCTAATCTTTATTGTTGTTATTTGATTTTTTTTAAGGGTTTAAGGATAGGAGTAATGCTACATCTAGATTAGAACTAATAATAGTCTTCCACTTAGGATTTGTGGTGAAAATGTTGTGTACATAGCATTACTTTAATTATTGTATTTTGGGGGTCAAGATTATTTTTGTGAGTAATGCTAGGGGCACAACATTCCTACATTAGTGGTTAGCAAAAAAAAAAAACATTCCTACATTAGCATCAATAAATTTAAATTAGAGATTGTGGTTGACTCATGTGTGAGTTTAAACTAGAAATGTTGTGAAATTGTTGTGAAATTTTGTTATCCCTAGTATTACTCTTATTTTGATTGAATCCAAATTCAGGGATTCTCAATCAAAGTGTTCAATAATTTTTCTAGGGTAGACAAAACAATTTAATTAAAATAAAATTATGTATAGAAAAAATTTGCAAGTATAGTTTTTTTTTTTTGGCAAGTCAAGGTGTTCTTATGGCTTCTATATGCAACCATTACTTGCTCCATGATGATAACTCTTTATTACCAGTCCAAGACGCCAATTGGTTTTTTGGTGTAGATGAAATTCAAACACCGAATTTTTTGTTTGACGACAAAAGACTTTGTCAATTGAGCTAATTGAAACCCATTATTTTGGGGGTTTAAATGATAGTTCAATAATAATAACTAATAACGTCATTTTTCTAAAGACTTGAACCTTGGCCATAGCCCCCCGCACCCCACAAGCACTTATACTTGTGGAGCGACCATTGCGCCAAAAGTGGTACCAATAACATCCTTTGTGGTGAGTTTGGTGACCTATTCTTGTAATTTGAAACCTACCTTCTTTCTCCAGTATATAATTTAAATAAAAAAAAAAAGATAGAAAGAAATACTTAGGAGTTGAAGTTGAAGCTTGAATTTTTTTTTTTTTAAGAATTGAGAAAGCTGAAATTTGAAACTTGATGATCGAGGTACAGTTTAGTGCAGAAAACTATAGAGCTGTGGGCTACAAGACACCTACTAAGGAACGTCTGTGATACTTAATGGCTTGTTTGGAAGTTTAAAAAAGAAGGGAGAGTAGAGTAGAGGGAGGGAGAGTAATTCAATTACTTTGTTTGGAAGTTTTTTAAGGAAGGAGGGGGAGGAGTTTGGAGGGGTTTGGAGGGGTTTCAACCACCTCTAACCCTCATTTTTTATTTCCCCAAATTGGAGAGATTTGGAGGGAGAGTAGAGTAGATAAATTATTGACTAGATAAATTTCTCAATTTACCCTTTCTAAATTAATAATAGACCAATGTTGCAAGTCCATTTTTAAATAGGGGTAAATTTGCCTATTTTAATAATTTCCTCTCATCTCCATCCTAATTTTTAAAACATCCAAACAAGGGAAATGACTAATTACTCCCTTCCCCCTTACTAATTTAAAAAACATCCAAACAAGGTAGAGGGGAACCATTTCCCTCTACTCTTCTTCCCACTACTCTCCTCCCCTCTATTCTCCTCCCTTTCCAAACTTCCAAACAGGCCATAAAAGTTAAAATGGAAAATCTCATTTGTTGTATTTTTACTTTTTGTAAAATCTTAATAATTACTTATAATATTAAAAAATACTTATTTCTATTAAAAAAGTACTTATAAAAGAAAATCTCCATAGTCCCATACTTAATTACACTACTCTGTTCTTAATTTGTTGGATGAATGAAGATACAATTTATTTTTTATTTTTTATTTTGTCTTCAATCATTCGATCTTGCAAGTATTAGGATAGGTTTGGATTGCATTGAACCCGTAAGTACGGATTTCAACAAATTTTTCAACAAAACTGGGTTTCACAGCACTATTCATAGATTTAAAAATTATTTTGTTACAGTGTTTTTAGTTTTTAGTTTTCAGTAATAAGCGATATTCACACAGATCCTTGCTTGTTTATTGGTAAGTAGGGTTTAAGAAAATTTTCAATTTCTTAAAAAATATATATATATATATATATATATATATGACCATAATAAAAATATTTATAATCGTCACAATAAGTCATTAATGGTACAATAATTTATAAAATTTCATCACATATAATATTAGAAAAATATGTATGTGACTAGAGCTGAGTAAAAAAATCCCTAGACCGAACTGATCAACTAGAATTGACTATTCCGATTAATTTTGTTTGAGGGTGTATTAATTGGTATAGGTTTTAAAAACAACAAAATTCTCCTTCAAATCAATTGAACCAACCCTATATGTGACTAAAAAATTTCTTCTTTTGGACATGAAGGGGGTGTTTGGTAGAGGAGTTTGAGTAATGTTGTTTGAATGCTTTTTATATACGTGTAGGTGAAAAAATGTGTTGAAATGTGTGTAAGTGTGTTTAAAATGCTCAAAATAGACTACCAAACAGGCCTGAAATTTCAAGAATTTGTGTTGATTTGGTATTCTTGATTTGGTATAGATTATATATATTCTTTTTCCTCAAAGAAAAAAGGTATATTTTATTTTTGTTTACCTTTTTTTTTTTATTTAAAAAAAGAATAAACTTTAAAAGTTTTATATAAACAACTAAATAAAAGAAAAGTAAAAAAAAAAAAAAAGTCAAACAAAACTTTAAAAAATCGATGTAGGGAGTTGTTGGGACCCACTAGGCGTAGCCGAATTTGAAAGCCAAACCCCTCACACCATAGCCATAGACTCGAAGCGGCGCCGACAAAAAAGAAAAGAAAAGAAAAAGTAAACGAGTGGCGCGACTGGTGGCTTTATCTATTTTCGAGAAGCCGAAATGTAGAGGCGAAGTTTAGTCAGAATCAGTGGCTTGTAAACATGCACGTTGCCACCTCATATCTTATCTCGCCACGTGTCATATCAAACTAAACAACAAAGTACAAACCGCCTTTTAGAGACACGTTGTTCCGGTGAACAAGTAAAAGCGGTGAGGGATATTTTTTTTTGTTCAGGAAAAGTAAAGATAGAGACGTGGCATCCTGTGACAAATAATAATAAATTATAAAAAAAGAAAGCTGTCACATGTGTGGTGGTTGTGTACTTGTGTTTTTGGGTTGTTAGACTCGGTAAAAATAAAGAAAGCAAAAAAAAATCACGTGTGTCTTTTTGTGTGTCACTCAGGTGTGGGGGGGACATGATCTATGACGAAATTTTGGAAATTTCTTTTTTATTTTATTTTTGTCCCAAGTCTTAACTCCCAACTAGATCAAAAAAAAAAAAAAAAGTCTTAACTCCCAACTATTCCTACACATATGTAGCCTTTTAACATTATTGAAATTTCTTAAATAACACGTTCATTGTTTGTCAGCATTCCGACTTGGATTCTTGTTGATGTGACTTGTAATGAATTGATGATAGGATTAATGAGCAACAATAATTTGACAAAGATAAAAGTTACACCTAGATGGTAGGTTTAACGGATATGAAGGGAGGACTCTTGCTTTATTGAGCAAGCTCCAATCTAAAATGTAATCTATGACTCTTTATTGATTTGTTGTCGGTATTAGGAGAAATTATAATATTTTTATAGTAGATTACGTTATTTGTCTATTATTTTGTTAAAATATTATTATTTGTTTAAAATTATTGAGTAAAAAAGAAAAATTTTAAAACAAAAATTAATTACTGACTCAATAATTTTAAACAAGTAAAAGTCTTTTGGTAAAATGATAAACAAGTGATATGATTTATCGTAAAGACTGTATAATTTTTTCAGTAGTAAGGGGGTTTTGATTACCCTTTGGCACCTTTAGTGGTTGTGGTTGATGATTTGCTAGAGACTTCCACACTTATTATCTATGGAGCTGACAATCTCTTGAATAGTAAGGCCTTGGCATCTACCAAGTGCTCTCATAGGCTCACCTCTTCCTAGTTTATAAAGTTATTTGTTTTCTGATTAAATAAAAAAGAAAAAAGTGAACTTAGAGGTCCAAATTTTTTCCATCATATAAAGGTCTATGAAGGTTTTTTATTTTTTATTTTTTTGAGAGAGTTTTGACTTATGATATTTGCTCCTGATAATATCTCTTTATTATTAAATCAAGATACTAGTTAGCTTTTAGTGTGTGTGAGAATTGAACCCCATATCTCTTATTCAATTATCAAAAATTTTATTAGTTGACCTAACTGGAATTCACCTATAAAGTTAACGGAAGGAAAGAAGTAAAATAGATGAATTATTTAGACAAAAGGTTGAATATTAATTACTTTATATTAAAAAAAAATCATTTTGGTCATTTAAGTTTCCTTTTTATATCAATTTAGTTCTGTAAATTTATATTTATTGTCATCATTAATCCATCCGTTCATAAGTCCCTTCAACTACTGAAAAATAAATTTATATATTACAAAATTGCTAATTTTTTAATAATAAAAAATAATTTAAAAAATATAATCTTATATTAGAAAATCTAGGCAACATTAAGATCTTCACACATGGAGAACACAAAAATATATATATATATAAATTACAAATCCTAATCAAATCCAAGTAACCAAAAAAAAAAAAAAAATCAAACTCATCAACCAAAACCCAGTGCCACAAATAAACCATTGTGAGCCCCATCGATCCCAACATCACCCATCATCACTGAGTTCGATCCCACAACAGTTTCTGAACTTTGAACAAATCCTCAGATTATCACAAACCCAATCCAATTCCTTAAGATAGAGAAGATGAAGAAGCATAAATCGGGAGGAAGAAAAAACCAAATTGTTTGCACCAGAGAGAAATTGATAAGAGAGAGAGAGAGAGGAGAGATTTTTGAGCAAATATAGCTAGTCACATAGCGAGCTTTAGTGGGAATTTGGGGACTGTAACAGCTTGGGACTCTCATAATGGTGACTTCACTAAAAATAGAGGGTTAGACTTTGAGTATCTAATAGCTAATAGCTAATAGCCATAATTTAGTAAAGTTCCTTTTCAAGTTAAGATCAAAATTTACATATACAAGCATATTGACACAGTATCTATTATACACCCTTGATAATGTTGGGTCAAGACTTTAGACATTTTTTGAAAAGAAGGTATATCATGTGTCGGGTACATACCCCAACTTCTCACAATAAGTGGCACTCATCATATATTGTGAGAGAACTAAGTTTATACACTCGGACATAATATCCTCTTGCCTAGAGTAACATTTACTTGGCAGTATCAATTTACTACATGTGCTATAAGTCATAACGTATGATAGGGTTTCTTTTTTTTTTTAATTTTTTTTTTTAATAGAAAGGTAATTATTAACGTATGCGGTGGATTGTGCCTAACTTTTGTTGTATCATTGACATGAATATGAATATGATATTAGGCGTTGGAAAAGGACGAGACAGATTTGAATCGGAAGGTGATGAGAACCTTCGAGAGAGAGAGAGAGAGAGAGAGAGATGGTCTATTTAGCTATCTCAAATAAACAACAATAATTTCAAAGATACTTAGGTACCCAAATGGAGAAAAGGATAAGTCTATTCGGCCAAAAAACGAGTGTTCTAATAAGAAACTATATGACGAAAATGTGAATGTGATGACCTGTTGACAATGCCTGAAAAATCTAAACCATGCAAGAATGACTGAATGAGCACGTCTGGAAAGGAGAAAAAAAAATGCAAGAATCATTTAACACAAGTAAAGAATAATAAGAAATAACCAAGAAACGCAAGAAACATAAAAGTCATGCTGAACTTTTACGATGACAATGATGGAAATAAGGACCCTTCACTACATAGGCCTCCATATATATAGTTCAATTTACCTAACAATTATATATGTTTCTCAACAACAACAAAAAAAAACCTAACAAATATATATATATATATTTATATATATATGCTTTTTAGGGCTATATTAAATTTCCAAGCACTTTCCAAGAAATGTTTCCACAATGACCACAACTTAAGAAAGTGGGGACATCAAAAATCATATTAGATTTTTATATGGAGAATACTCGGTTGGTCTTAGCATTTTTTTTTCCTTTCGGTGAAGTGTATGAGTAATTCTTAAGTACTTCTAGAGTGTATATATTTTCTCCTATACAATTTTCTAAAGAACAAAATTTAGCTACAACAAACTTAGTTGTAGCCTAAGAATACAATTTTCTTTAAAACAATTAACGTGACTACATATTTTGAAAATCTAATCATTGGATTGCATCTTCTTTATGCTCTTAACATACATGTAAAATTTTGTGTTAGTCGGATGTTATTTACTATATAATTCATAAACTTATTTTTTGTGTATAATTTTAGACTACAAAAATTTACAATTTAAACAATTGATTAATGACATAGTTATTGATATTTGATTTTTTGGAAATTTTGCAAGCACAAAGGATATAAGAAGAAAATATAATCTAATGGTAGATTTGTCAAAATTTGCATCCAATAAAAAGATATTGAGTAAAATTATAGCCTTAGGCTATCATTAAGTTTGTAGTCAAACTTTGTCCATCTTTAAATTACATATTTTAACCCGAGAGAGAGAGAGAGAGAGAGAGAGAGAGAGAGAGAGTATCATATTATATTAAACTTTCAAGTGCATTGCATGGGCTATCAACCAAAATATATAGTAGGTTCTAGTTAGCTCAACTAATAAAATTTCTGATAGTTGAATAAGAGATCTAGGGTTTAATCTAAACTTATATCAAAAACCGATTGGTGTCTTGATCTGATGATAAAGAGTTATTATCAAGAGCAGATGTCATAGGTTGAAACTCTCTAAAAAAAGAAAGCCAGAATATATAAAACCAAAAATATTTAACTTTTGGTCAACCTCTTAATATTGTGCCAATAAGCTTTAGAGGCCCCCCAATTTTCCATGTCGTCATTCTAATATGTATATTTTAATTATGAATTTCTTATAAAACCTTTTATATTATATCTTCAATTAAAATATTTTCACATCATATTTTCTTTAAATGGTAGAATAAATAATTTCATATAAGAACACAATCATAACAAAAACATTTTTTTTTTTTAAAATGGTAATAAGTACTTATTGATAACTATCATAATTATCAAATTTTATGTTTAGAAAAAATAAAACAGAGAGAAGATTATATTTGGAAAATGCTAAAGGCATTACAAATTTTATTACAAAACACTTACAAATTGAATCTATAAAATAAATAAACTCTTACAAACTGATGTGACAAGAATATGATTTGTGCCACTTAAACAACATTTTAAATTAATGCTTCAATTTCTTTTTATTTTTATTATTATTTTTATATTAATGGTGACATATCAATTTGTAAGGTATACGCAGTAAAATTTATAGTATTCATAGCATTACTTATTATATTTTTTGAAATTTTCGCTAGAATTACACAGGCTACTGACTATTTTTATTTATATAAATGAAAATTCAGAGCAAACCAATAATTTTCTTCAACAATTATAATTCATAGTAGTTGTGGTAGAGACACTTGAAATATGATTTGAATTAATGGTATCTATTCCATGATAATTGTTCTTTATCATTATACAAAGATATCTATTGGAGGTAATTTTTCATAATTATATTTCAAACATATACTTATTGATCTTCCTTGGGGAAGCAACGTCCAGGCATTGGCAAGACTCAAGAAGGCTCAAAATCAAGGGCCTAAAGAAATACAACTAATAAGTAATACCAGCAAAATGATTGCATCTTCTTCCTTCTTTAACTTATTTATTCAATTTTTTTGTCCTCCTCCCACCTCCTCTTTTTGGCCAATCGACCTCAGCAGCAAAGCAGAAAGACCTATTCCACCTCAAAAATTCATCATGTCAGCACCATACCAAAATAAAAGTGGGTTAACTTGTTCTTGAAGAGCTATCAGAGGAATATTCCAACTGCCCCAATGCTCAACTTTTCTATTGAGTAGGCCATGAGGGTTGCAACTTGCAACTATTGACGTATTGTATCCCATTTTCCAATGGGTGTATAAAAAACTTTGCTTAATTTATACGTCTGATCAATTAGAGTAGATTAGACTGTCACCATCAATTTAGACATTAAAATGGATATTTGTTCTTGTGGTTAAGATTACTTGACTAAATCAAATAAGATAAAAAAAAAAAAAAAAAACAGGTGCATCATTCAAGTCTTTAGAAGAAATCAAAAGCCATCTTAGAGTAAATTGGATTATAATTTTGACAAGTAGCACATAATAGATATTCTTTTTTTTTTGGATGGAAATGGGAGGTCTTATTCATGAGATTAAAGTTTATACATCACCAACATTCAGCTATCGGGCACAAAGTCTAGATACTAGTAATGAAATGGTCCATCTACATGTTTTTTTTTTTTTTTTTGGGTGAAAGTCCATCTACATGTTTATATATTAGGTTTGTTTTCTCAATGGATGATGCCCTCACGCCTATTCTTTGTCAGCATGAAAGTGGTTGTCTCATTACTCGGCTTTAACACGCATTTTGTTAATCAAGCTTCATATATAGAATCATTCTAAATTTCTAGGCTTTATAGTACTATTGATAAAGCATATAATCCTTCTTACTTGCCTTTTAAAAGTGGGCTGCTATATCAAATTCGGGAAGGGTCAAGCATAAGTACTCAAATTTCTAAACCCCAATAACTCAGTAGTTTGATGGTTGCTTCAAGAAATAACCACTCAAACCTTCGGCTATCTTTAATCTATCTAGTTTACAATAAAATTTCATTTAATACTAATTATATGTCCGCTGCATGCAATTCATAGATTTATTAATTTTTTTTATTATATAAAATAGAAAACAATATTTGAAAATAGCTTCAAAATTTGAATAATAAAATGATTAATTTAAAAAATTTCATAAATTATGACTTAGTAGCGTATCATGTAAGACCAAAAATTATATGACTTTGAAGCGTTTCATGTAATACCAAATATTTTGTCAAAACTAAAAATTTTTGGTCTTTGAATGAAGAAATAAGTCCAGGATGAAGGTGTTCAAAGGGAAAAGGTTTTTCTCCAAACTAATTTAGAAAGAAACTTTTTAAACTTTTCTTATATCTTTTTATTGGATGTAAATTTTAAAAATGTAACCGTTGGATTACATTTTTTTTATTTTTTATTATATTCTTTATACTTGCAAAATTTCAAGAAGATCAAAGACCAATAGCTATGTTTTCAATCAAATGTTAAAATTTCAAGTTTTTGTGGTATAAAATTATGTATAAAATAAGTTTATTGATCAAATAATAATTAACATCCAATTTGAACGAAATTTAAAATACGTGTTAAGAACATAAATAAAATGCAATCTAACAGTTAAATTTTCAAAATTCACATTGAATAAAAAGATATTAGATGAGTTTGAACAGTTTCTGTCCAAATTAATTTGGAGAGAAACCTTTCCATGTTCAAGACAAGAGAAAAGCTAAGGACCCTTTAAGCAAAGGCGTGCTTGACCACCAGAATGGTAATCATGTGGAAAATTTTTAGCTCCAAACCGATTCAAATATCTTTCTTCAACTCACGGCATGTCAATTGAATAGACCATGAGTGTGTAGTTTTAGTCATATGACTTTTTTATAAGTTATTGACTTGTTTAAATGATATAAATGGACAGTTTTATAAATTACCACATAATTGTTTTGAGGAGATAATTTTAAATTAGCTTGGAGCTAAACTATGTACTAGGAGCACTTAAGTACAAACAAAGATGCAATGAACTTTCCATTTGAGAAGAAGTCTATTGGCTGAACTACAACACCGAACACATTGAAAGAGTTTAGTGTTTCAATATGGTTAGATTTCTATTGGTTCAATATTTTGAGGGCCTTCAAGGTTCGGGAAAGAATGCAAGAACTACTTATAGTTTTTTCTTTAAATAAAAAAAAAAAAAAAATCATTTAGCATTCTACATTTTGAGACTTTTTTGTACATAATGGAGTGCCATGGACCCTTCATAACTTTTTTAGGTTGTGTGGGCCTTAGACTTAGACTTAGGTGATTTAGGCCTACACCCCATCCTAACCCCAATTATTTAATATTTTAAATGGAGAAATATCTAGCAAATGGTGTTCAAAGCCAAACTTATTTCACTCATTTTGAGGTGAAAAAATTTATAGTCGGGAGAAAAATCGTTTAAACTCCGCCCTATAACTTTTTATTGGATGTGAATATTTTGAAAAATCTAACCGTTAAATTGCATGTTCTTATTATATTCTCCATGCTTGTAAAATTTCAAAAAATAAAATATTAATAATAATACCATCTATCAAATGTTTAAATTTCAAGTTTTTTGTGATCTAAAATTATTCATAAAAAAAGTTTATTGATTGCAAAGTAAATAACATCTGATTTGAACAAAATTTGACATGCGTATTAAGAACATAAAAAAAATGCAATCCAACAGTTAGATTTTCAAAATTCATTTAATGTAGATGGTGGAATAGATTCTTGCTCGAGCTTGAAACTGATGCTGGCATGTAACTCACTATATTTACATTAAAATTTTAATTTACACTATATATTTTAAATTATTTTAATAATTTATTCTAATTTTTATTTGGATAGAAACTCAGTCTTACGCAATATGCTTTCACCATGTTATTTAATTTTTTTTCTTTAAATTTTAGTATCCACTTTATTATTCAAATTCAATGTTATAATAATTTTTTATTATTAAGATTACATATGATAGTTTTAAATTAACTAGTGGACCATAGGGATAATGCTATATAATTTAAGCAAATATTTTATTCTTTATTCCCCCTTTCATTTTTCATTATATTCAAGGCTAATAGTCAATCTTAAGAATTAATTTTTTTTTATAATCATATTAAGAATTAATTTGAGAGACACACAATCCCCATTTGCTGCCAGTATATTCATGAACTTTATTTAAATGGGTCTGAGACTTTGGATTCGTTTTTCTTTAATCCACATTTTTTTTTTTGGACCACCTTGTTGTCCAGCATAAGGATGTCTCTCTACAGTGGGTTGGGCCATGATAGTTAATGGGTTGGAGTTTAAAAGGGACTGGACTTTCAGTCTTTTGAGGATTTATTTCTTTGGTCTGATTTGTTCGTTCTAAAAGCATGTGTCTTGTGGTAGAATTATTTTCTTGTCAATTGTAAGCTGGAAAAGCCCAATGTTTTCTTAGCATGGTTGGGCTTCATTAACGTTTTGGTATAACCTAATTGCCGTATTCATTCTATCAAGGCCGAGGCCCAAGATTAATTAATTTAAGTGCTTAGCTAAATTCAAAGTTAAATTTAAGTGGATTTGTACTAGTGGCATATACCTTGTTTCATAATCATGTAGCTTCTAACTCAAATAGTAGATGGGTAACTGGTTTTCCTCCTTATCTTTACTATGACTAACAGATACAACAATAAAGGTTTTCTTGGTTTGGGTGGGAAAAGGATTGGTGGGTTATGGATGTATTCCTAAATGGTGTCAAAGGCTTTCTACCAATATTCATTCCACACCTTGGTTTTCCATTCTTCAACGAAATTCGGAAGATGGGTTTAAAAATGGTGGTTAATTTGGCTATAAACCAACTAATGTATTGCAATCGATCTCCCCAATAAACCTTTGATCTTTATATATGTATATATATTAAAGGAAAGATCAAACAATTTAAAACTTATTTAATTTTTTTATTAAGATTTTAAATATTTGTTATTTTTTTTCTATCATAGATTACTAGAAAAACATATATTTAATTTAACACAATAATTTAAGCATCTTAATAGTTAGGTGTGTGTTCTTAAAGTATTATCCTCTTATGTCTTAAGTTCAACCCCAAAATTATTTGTCATAAATTCCAAGTAACAAGTCAGGCTAACAACTCAGCGTATGCACATGTGCATAAAATGCAGCCCATGGCCTGTCCCACTATGCTAGTGACTAGTGAGCTACCAAAACTAGCTTGCAACTTTTTCGTATACACACAAACACATTTACTTGATTCTGTTTTTTTATTTAACAAGTCAGGCTAACAACTCAGCGGATGCACATGTGCATAGAATGCAGCCCATGGCCTGTCCCACTATGCTAGTGACTAGTGAGCTACCAAAACTAGCTTGCAACTTTTTCGTATACACACGAACACATTTACTTAATTCTTTTTTTATTTTTTATTTTTTTAATTCTACCTAAGAAGTAATAAATGAGAGACATTCATAGTATTACAATAAAGTATAATAAATTTGAATTTAGTTTTTTTTTTCTTCTAAGTTTAAATGCATGAATTTGCATATATAATCGACTTACGATTAATGTATAATTGGATTCACATTGAACATGAAATTGTAGTGTATTTAAAATATTGACATCAAATAATAAGACAATTAGCTTGATACTTGTCACAAAATTAGAGTAAAAATAGAATCTAATTTAGATTTTTGATTGAAATTTCTCTCAACTTAATATATATATATATGTATGTATGTATGTGTGTGTGCGCGTGTGCGCATGGGGTTACGTACATATTAAACATTCAATTATATGTTTAAACAATAATCATGTACTCAGAGAGTTTTGAACACCCTCCTTATTAAAAAATAATTAAAAAATGGTAAATGTTAAATAATATTTATGTTGTAGCATTTTAATATTAAATTATTAATTTTAGTATTTTATTGAATAAAAATTTAGCAACTTAAATGTGAAGATGTGAAAGTTAATATGAAAGATAAATAATTAGTCAAAATGTAGAATCCCACGTTAATAACGAGAGAGACTCCATTAGTATTTATAAGTGGTAATTTAATGAGTTGAAATGTATTGGAATAGAAATTATGTCAATATGTGCACAGAGGGAAGGTGAAGGGAGGAGACATTCTTTTGGTGGAGTTTTAGGCTTTAACACCTTGTGTAGAGGTTGTTCAAGCCATACAACATTGTTGGACTATTGTATTCTAGAGGAGAAAAGTCAAAGAAGGTCTGCACCAATTTTAAGTTTTGTCAATTGAGAGCTTGAATTTCCTTAAAGAGAGCAAGTCTCGTGCCTCAATATAATTGTACTGTATACGTAATTTCTTCCAACAAATATTATCCATTATTTTTAATTTGGTTTCTGTTGTATTATTTCCATTTTCATGTATTTGAACCAACAATTTATATTTGCTTTTGAATTTTTGTCAATTCTTGAAAAACCATTATAGGATATTATTTGCTAGAGTATGCAAATTGTTCATTTTTTTATTGTTCTATTGTACTTAAAAAAAAATTGAAGCTTGTTTGGTTTATTTATATACTTTTTTTTGAAGCAATACATTTATTTAAAGTTCATATTTTTCAAATCAGTTATGAAGTTGAATTATTATTGAAATATAATGAAAAAGAACAACCAATTTTTAGGGCATTGTAAAAATTTTCATCGAAGTTCATACTTAAATTAATTCTTATTTTTGTAAATTTCAAATGGGTTAGAAGTAGCTAGTTTAAATGGGTTTGCAGTAGAATGAGTCATAAGTAATTTTAAACATACTACAAATAGTTTTTCTTTTTTAAAGGAAGAAAATTTTATATAAAATTGGAGAATATAATAAAATCTAATTAGAATTGATATATATTAATATATATATATATATATATATATAAAATTCGATAGTTATATGGAGTATATCAAACTTAATACAAAATAAGAGTAAAATTGTAATATAATTTGAATTCTCTATTGACGTTCAACTTTAATATATTATATAGATATATAATAAATTAATTATTCAAACTTGCATTGACAGGAAAAAAAAGGGATGGGAAGAGAAAACGGGCAGCATGTTTAGAAAAATTTATCCGATAAAGAGTACTTAAAAAAAAAAAAAAAATCTAATAATAGTTTTCATCAAAATCTTTAATCGCTTTATAACTATTTTGCAAAAAAAAAAAAAAAAAAAACTGTTTTGTTGGTTGGCTCGAACAAAAAATTATTAATATTTTTTTTATAATTGCACGTAGGTATACAAACAAAAACATTCATTTACAAAAATAGATCCTAAAAGTGAACAATATTTTCTATTGTTTAGACTTTAGACCATTTGGAAGCCTTAAACGGGAATAGACCAAAATATAGAAGGAAAATGCTAGGACCATAATAAAATTTACAATTTTTGCCGCATATAGCAAGTTGTGAGTAATGGAGAAAAAGTGATAGTTTCGTGTAAGCCCACATTTCCATCCCTCACAACTTACCTAGTGACAAGTTGTGCAAATAATTGTGGTATTAGCATTGTTAGAATCTACACAAAAAAATTAAATAAGAAAGTAACTCAACCGTTGGTGTTTTTACTATTCCTAGAGTGTTTGTGATGTAAAGTTTAGTTTTGCTAATACCTTTGACCATATAATTTTTTGAACGATATTTCAATTTACCTAAAAAAGAAGAAGTTAAATTATATTTTTCACTCTAAACTACTACCCCAATTACACTTAACTCTTGAATTATTGAAATAAACAATGGACCTTTTAATATTTTCCTACTATTTGTTTGATGTTAAGTCCGATGGAATTTAACATTAAAAAACCAATTTTCCCATCTTTACAAAATAGACGAGTGAGGGTAAATTTGTATTTCAATACTAAATTATGTTAGAGTCAATAACAAAAAAATAAAAATGGGTTAAGTGTAATATATTTTTTAAATTAGATGGAATTGTTTTGATAATTCAAGTAGTGAAGTATAATCAGGATAATAATTTAAGATGAAAAAATGTAATTTACAAAGAAAAAAAACTAATTACATAAAAAATAGGAGGTAAAATGATAAAAAAAATAGTTTTAAAAAACTGAATATAAAACATTAATTACATATAAGATTTTTTTAATAACTTGTAATTTTCTTTTAGTAGATTTCAGTTAGCTTAATTCGTAAAATATCTTATTATTGAATAAGAAATCTAGCGTTCTCTAATATACACAAAAAGTTAATTAATATCTTGGACTTATAATAAAGAGCAATCATAATACAATGATATCATAGATTGAAAGGATATGGTATTAATAAAATAAATAAATAAAACTTGTAATAATTTTTTTTTTTGGGTCAAAATCCTACCAAAAACCAAAAAACTTTATACACCGAGACATAATTAAAATTTCTTTCTTTCGCTGACCCCAGGAAATTAAAAAAGACGTTGAAGGGTCATAAATAAATAATTTATACATATGTAGAGAGAGTCACTCACACCCTCACAATTCAGTGTGAACAATTAAAAATTAATTATTTAAAAACAGAATAAAAACAAAACAAAAGAAAGAGAGTTAAAAGAAAAAAAATATATATAAAAAAGCAAAGAGAATAACCCAAAAATAAATTAAAAAAAGGACAACCTTAATTCCTGTTGTCCAGCCAGGCCGGCGTATGGCAGTTTGTCCACCATCCACGGCGGCGCCACCTAACTTCCTCTCCATACACACTTCTATGAACCGATATTACTCTCTGCTTCTTCTGGAGCAGCCGCGTTCAAATCCAAAACCCCAGTTTCCTCCTCACCCACAAGCCCGTTGTTGTTGTTGTTGTTGTTGCTGTTCTTCTTCTTCTTCTTCAATTTCATGAGCTCAAGTTTATGATCTTGATCATCTTCATCAACAACCTCTTCCACCTCCACTACTTCTTCGTTCTCCAACGCCGCCCTCCACCCCTCCCCATTCGACTCAAAGTACTTCACCGCCACCTTCATCCTCCTTAGTATAGCAAAAAACTCCTCCACCTCCTCCTCCGATGGCACCTCCACATCCTGATCTCTCATCACCTTCTTTCTTTCCTCCCCTTCTTCTTTATCTCCATCTCTCTTTCTTTTCTCCACTTCCATACCTCTCTCTCTCTCTCTCTATAACATGTACACAATTATAACTGTACACGTGCGAATTAATAGAGATGGGGTTATTGCAACTTGATCTTATATGTGAGAGCTATATGGGTCTGAGAATTGAGACACAGGCACATGCCACTGCTTAAAGAAACCAAAAGGGGTTGTTGGTTTGGTTTGGTTGATTCGGGGTTGTTGTCATTGGCTTAGTTGAGTCGATGGTTTATTATTATATTCGTTGCTTGTTAAGGTTATAGTACTTGTGGTGAAGACTTTGTGTGTGTAGGTCTCGTTATGCTTAGTTTTTTAGCCGTTGGATGACTAAGATCGGACTCCTCTGTGCATGACGTCATGCGGTAATGGGTACGGTGACGTTGGTGCGTAAATGCCATTCTTTTGCAATTATGCGATACCCGAGCAAACGACGAAATCGTTAAGTTCACGCGACCATCTTTTAAAGAGTTGTGACGCGCTTCTCATCATGTGATGTGACTCCCACTCGGTTTAACATAAAAAGTGATAATAATAACCATTAACATTAACCAACTTGTGTTTTTTAAGAAGCAACAACATTCACCAACTCAAAGAGTCACCCTGTTCTTGGGATAGTTATTACTAAATTATTTTTAAAAAGTTTTAACATTATTTTGACGAATAATATAAAAAGTTGTCAAAAAATTAATTATTATTATTAATTTTTTTCATAATATCAATCCAAAAGATCTAGATCAACACAAAGATCCGTTCTTCACTCGAACCAAAAATCCACAAATTACCTTTAAAAATTCAAACACTACTGCACACAATCATCAACGACCCAACCACCAACCCAAAGGCCCAAATTATAAAATGTATATTTTTTAGCTTCACTTTGACCTACCTCCTACCTTCGTGCTTTGCAGATCTATGGTGCAGCTCCGTTCTTTGCAGATCTACGTCCTTGCTTTGAGAACCTTGTCAATATCACGACAATGCAACTTCTCATTGTTGAAGGATGGCATAATAAGCTTCTAGCCAATTTGTGGCGAACATTGTTGATTTCACAACAAGGCAACTTCTCATCGCCAAAGGGCCTCAAAGAGAGGGAGAAGGAGAGGAATTAGAAAAAAAAAAAAAAAAAATAGTATTGTTGAGCATGATACATAATGGTTTTGATTGAGTTTAGTCAATTTTTTGTTTAAATATTGTTTTCTTGAGGTTGATGAGAGTAAGAAAAAGCCAGTTTTTTTAGATATCTACAAATACACTGTACATCTAACTCTCTATCTTCCTGATATTCCATAAAACTATTCTTTCCCTATTCTTTTCACTTCCTTTCCCTGGTTTATATCCATAATCAAATAAATAATTTAAAATATAACAAATAAAAATTAAAGTGAAAAAAAAAAAACTTCAAATCACTAGAGATTTGAACCTAGGAGTAAAAGAAAAGGACATGCTTGCGTGGTTTAAATAACTAGGATGTGGACCATAGGCACTAACAATCCTGTCATCGATCTCAAAGCCCATGTCCAAACCCTTAGCGAAGGCCATCCTTCCCGTCATACAACTAACTAGCATTCAATTTGCAAGCTCGTCCATATAGATGACTATCATATAATCAAGGGTCGTCACATTAGGTCATCACATGAAAGGATGACCACACAACATTTATGACATAATCATTAATGGTTGCGTAACCAATGAGCTCCAATGGTCAGAAAGGCCAACCATGAGCTAGTTAAGCATTATTCAAGGCTTAGACATACGTTACAAAAGACAGCCAAAAGAGCTATGAAGAGGTTGCTATTAGTTATACTCATAATGAGTCTCCCAATAGTTGTACTAAGCCTATAAATAAGCCATCAAGCATTAGGAGAAAGGTACACAAATTCAAACCTACATAATTACATTTTGATTCTCTAAGAGATATAGAGAATTCTACTAACTTAATCATCGAAGAATCGTTGGCTAATGCCACTCCGGTGTCTTTGTTTCTCATCTTTGCAGTGAATGTTACCTCGTCATAAGCTTCGATAAGGTTATCAACTGACGACCATTTTTGGCTTCATCGCTTATCATTGCTGATGTTACTATTGTTTATACAGAAAGTATGCACTCTCCACCGTGAATTGACTTATGAGCATAAAGAAATGCTAAGAATCTTTTCAACCACCCAAGGATCAAAAAGTGCAAGAACCAACCTCTTATTCCATCGCTTTCCCTATTCCAATAAAATAAAGAACTCACAGTTGCATGCGTCGGCAAAATTTGTGGAGGTACAATTGGTTCTATTAGTGGCTGGGCTCTATTATTTGGTAAAGAAGGATCCCCCATACATGAATGCTCCTCTCAGATCTACCCTCCACATGCCAACTCAATCCTAAACTCGGAACATCTCTTGTCAAGGATATAATTCTTTAAGCATCGGAAGAAATCCCTTTTACCTTGGTGTCCATTAAATAGGTTTGAGGGAAATTTTCTGCTTTAAATACTTGATATACTAGAGAACTTGTATTATGCAATGATCACCATCCTAGTCTATCCAATAATACTCAATTAAGTAAGTCAAATCCCAAGAATTTATTCCCTTATTATCCTTTGGTTTACAACATTCTCTCCATTTCAACAAAAGATGTTAAGAAATAAAAAATAAATAAATAAGGGTGAGATTAAGACTGCTATATCACAATGTATTTTGATGGATTCAGCTAAAAAAAAGGGGCAAATTACCATAAACCCACTTATTTTTGGGTTTGTTTTCACCTTACTTACCAATGATTTAAAACTTGACATTTTGCCCACCTGAGATTAGTTTTGCTTATCTCTAGTAATCTACCTCTATTAAAAATAGGGTTAAATATGTATTTTTCTTCCCTGTTATGTCTCCCTCCAAAAAAAAAAAAAAAAAGGATAAAAAAGTAAATTTGTTAAATTTTTTATGCAAGATCCTTAGAGGTTTTGGGTGAAAAATAAAAGGATTTCTTAGAGGTTTTGCATGAGAAATAAAAGGATTTACAAACTAGTTCTTAGAATCAAAAAGTGCTATATTAGTATATTACCCCTTGCTTTAATTAACAGAGCATTCATCAAACTCAAAACACACACGAGAGAGAGAGAGAGAGAGAGAGAGAGAGAGAGAGAGAGAGAGAGAGAGAGTTGAGCTTCATCAGTAAAGTCGGAGGTTGTCCAATCCCACCACCATGACTCCCAACTCATCTAGCATTAGATGCTGCTGCCACCTCGCTGTTCAACTGAACCATCTTGGCTTCTCTGTCGCTTGCTTCCACTTGAAGGGGAGTTTGGGGCTATCTTTGGATTTAGGTTTAGTGCTTTGATAAGTCACAATGATAAGGTAGAGGATGGGTATGCTGGGATTTTGTTGGATGGGTTTGCCTTTTGGACTATGTTAGGTGGGTATGTTGTTGTGTTTTGATTAGTCATGAAGATGAGGGAGAGGATGGGTTTGTTGGGATTTTTCTTGTGTGTTCATGGTTTTTCGATTCAAATTTGTTGGGTTTGCTGGGATTTTAGTTGGGTGCTCAATTTTACTATTTTTTTGTTCGAATTTTATGGATCTACTAGGTTTGTGTTCTCCATGTATTATTACACTTTTTGTGTTTGTGTGTATTGCATGCTATCTTTACACTTGCTTTTGTTGATTGTTTTGAATTGACTTATTGATTTGATTTATGGGTTTTTTGTATTTGTGGGGTTTGTGAGGAACTTGCATCTTGAAACTGAAGGTTGGTCCTTCATTTTAAAAGTTGTTGTAACTTGAATGGAAGGTTTGGTCATGGATTTTTTATTTTATTTTTTATTGTGCTAATGATGAGAAGAAAATGAAGTTAACAAGGTTGATTGAAAAGTTTGGATATAAAAATCTGAAATGGGTTGTAGGGGTGATGTAGAACAGACCGCCACAGCCTTCTTGGACTATCACGCGCAAGACAAAAGGGCACTAATAGAAATCATGGGTCTTGGAGTCGGAATCGCACAAAATTTGGTAGGCTGAAGCGAAATGGCATTCTAAGCAATAGTCGTCGTTTTGCCATGATGTACCCCTTGAAAATGGCGATTTCCTCCATTTAGGCCCCGAAAACTGTGATTTTGTTTCCTTAATAACTTTTACTCAAAAGTTAGAATAAAGTCCCACTTGTTTTGGGATGACCCTTAAGGTTAGTAGTTTATGATTTTGCATTTAACTCGATTTTGCAATTTTTTGTAAATTTTGGTATTTTTTCAGCTTATCGTGTAATTAGTGCGAATTAGGATTTCAGATGTTTCCTAATCGTCTTAGAGTTTTATTTTCTCAGTATTTATATGTTTTGTAACCGTTAGAGGCAAATAAGATTATTATCAATAAAAATACAAACATTTTGTCAGTTTTCTTCTCTGGTGGATTCTAGTTTTATCACCTCGTGGATTCAAAGAACCCCTCGTGGATTCGAGATTTACTACCTAGAAACTAACAGTTTAGATTCTATCCATCAAAGAGAGCATCGAGTGTGCTTTCTTTAGGTTTCCATGACATCAAGGAGAGAAGATGGAAATGAGATATATATTATGTTTGTTCTTAGTTTTTACAAAACTCTAACTTTTGGATCTTATTTTCTCTTGTTTTTTTTAATGTTTTTTTTTTTTTTGGTCTTGGGAATAAACATAAAAAAGGAGTAAAAATTAGGGGTGTGCAAAAAACCGACGAACCGTTGCCAAATTTTTAGTTCGGTTTTGGTTCGGTTCGGTTTCGGTTTCATTTTTTAAAAACCGAAATTTTCGGTTTCGGTTTCGGTGCTGGATTTTTTCACCCGAAACCGAACCGAACCGACCGAATAAATAAATAAATAAATATATATATATATATTTATGTAACTCTATTACATCATTGATCAGTGGCTTAGTGGTATGCTACTTTGTGGTTTGGCTAGCTGATCCCAAGTTCGAGCCTTCGCGTGGGGGTGTGTGTTTTTGCTATTTAATTTTTTAAAACCCTAGAGCATGAGATAAATACGGAAATACCCCTCCCCTCTTTTATTCTTCCCTTTTCTTTTCTTCAGTTCAGCCGCCCCCTTCCCCAACTTTTTCTCTCAATTTTTTCTGTCTTTTAAAGAGTTTAGCCCTCAACCCCTCCTCTTCTCTCACCACTCCACACCTCCACATGCCGCCTCCACACGTCAGCCTTCCTGCACCAGCCTCCACACGCTGGCCTTCCTACGCCGGCCTCCACATGTCGAGCTCTCTACGCCGGCTAATCTTTTCATTTTCACGGAGTCACGATGACCCTCTCTCTCTCTTTAATTTCTCCATAGTTTCCTCTCTCTTTTTTATATTCTGGGTTTGTTTAATATTGAATCAATGCTATTTTTTTCAATTTTTATGTGCAAATAAAGTTAGGGTTTTGAAAAAACCCATGTGCTTGGTTGTTTATTTTTTCAATTTCTTCTCTCTTTTTTATATTCTGGGTTTGTTTTGTTTTTTTTTTTTCTTTGTTTGATTTCTTAGAAAATAAATGATAAGGAACCGAAACTGACCGAAAAACCGACTGAAACTGAAACTGACAGTTTTTCAACTATTTCGGTCGGTTTTGGTTGAGACTTTTAAAAACTGAAAATTTCAGTTTCGGTTGGTTGGATAAAAAAAAACCGACCGAATCGAACCGATTACAGCCCTAGTAAAAATACATATTTACCTATATTTTTAACAAAGGTGAGTTATGAGAGATATATAGAGCTATCTCATATGAGTTTGTCAAGGTTTGAACCATGAGTATGAGCATTATTATTGGTGGTGCTAAAAAGCTATATAGCTATTTTTAGCATCACCAATTACAAAATTGGGGCTTCATTGGTGGAGCCAAAACCAAATTTTTTGGCTTCTCAGCTACAGTGCACAGCTAAAGATGGCTGTGCACTATAGCTCAAAGCTAAAACAATATATATAATGTTGTGTTCACACTCTATTTAGAATATTTTAATATTTTTTTCTTTTCTTTTTTATTTATTATTTTTTTGTTTCTCCTCTTTTCCCATTTCTGCTGTTGCTCCTTTCTCCTCACTCTCCACAACCATTTGCTCTTCGTTGCTACCATCAAACCTCGCCGATCTCGCCTGTCAGTCGCCGTTCTCATTGCCCACCCCTTCTGCTAACCCATCTCGCCTCTAATATTTGGGGAAAATTTTGAGAGTTTTGATTGGATTTTGGGTTGTGAATGGAGAGTTGGATTTTTTTTGTTTGCTAATTTCAGGTTTTTGTGTGTTGAATTCAATTGGTTTTTGAGAAATATGATGGATTTTGAGTTTTGAAAATTGATATTTTCTGTAATTTGTTTAACTATGTGGTTGGGTTGTGAATGTTTGCTAATAGACTCACCTGTATTTATTGTTGCATGCGTAAACTGAAAGAAATTAAATAAAAAGATGCGAACTACAAACTTGGAAGTTGCAGTGAGGAAACAAATGAAAGGAAAGTGGGTTGAAGAAGAAGAAGAAAAAGACGGGAAGAAGTAATTGCCTTTAATATTGAAAAAAAAAACTAATTGCCTTAAATTTACAACTAATTGCCTTTAATATTGAAATAATAATAAAGACATGACCATCTCCACAACCATTCAATTAAAAATTGCAATTACCGTCCTAGAAGGACATCCGAGTGGTGGTGGTGGTGGCAGTGGCGGTTGTGGTGGTGGTGATTGCAGTGGTAATGATTGTGATGTTGTTTATTATAGTAAATATATTATTTTATTATGGTGTATATATTATTTTATTGTGTTGAAAGTTAAAATAAAACCACTGATATTGAGTGTTTTATAAAGTAAAAAGGTAAAATAGATAAAATAACTTTTTGTTGTACTAAATAACTAAATTTTTGGCAACACCAATATAAATACTCTAAGTAAGGTGAAAATGAGTCTAATTACGTTCGTGAGTTTATTGTAATTTGCCAAAAAAAATAAAAAAAGGAATGGCGAGTGAAGTTACGCGCGCCTGAGTGTGGCGCCTTGGGTGATGAGCAAAAAGCATATGACGATGTCCCTTCCCCGATGATTCCCTGTAGACCAAAAGGACGACTTGTTGGTTAGTCAACATTTTAATCGATGAAACTGGGTTTCTATTCTGTGTAGCGCAGGACACTAGAGCACCTAAAAGCTTTTACACCTACCTATCAGGCTGTATGTGTGGCACACATTCTTTGTAGCTATCTATGGAATCAATAAAGATCAAGGGATCCGATTCGAAATATTCTTTAAATCTGGTACTGTCAAGTTGGGTCCACTTGAGTTGATTATTTATTTGAATTTTTATGATTCACAGTTTGAATAACTCAATATTTGTTACGCACAGTTTTACGCGTACCTTATTTATAATTAGTAACTTTAAGTCACGATTTCTGTTAAAAATATAATGTTCGTTAATTGTTTTAAAATTTTTATAAGATTCGGATTCGGATGAAGATGAGATATATGGAGCACTCAAATTTCAGCCACTGACAAACAAGTGGGGGAGGGGTCAGCAGGAGTCTAATCTTGAGCGCTAAAGATGCGACATATGGCCTACCACACACTTATTGGGCTTTAATTTTCAAAAAATAAGGGCCATCTATAAAAGCATGGTTTGACCGAACACCTATTTCGACTTAACAATTGCAGGAATTTAATGGGTATGGACCAATTGGATTCCAGCAGATTGGAGAAGGTGCTCTTGACCTTATTATAAATCAAAAGTTAAAGAAAAAAAGCAATACCTTGGGGTAAAAAAAAAAGATAACATATACAAAGCATATTTTCTTCTCTTTTTCTAAGAAAGCCAACGTCTAATCCCTTCTTTCACGAGTAAGAAAAATTTGTTAGCGTTTTTATTGGTTTTGATTTAACCACTAAGAGTAAGAGATGTAACACGGTGAAAAAGATGGCCCAAGATTTGAGAGTTTTTTATTATTTATTTATTTATTTTTTTTTATGGTGGGTTGGTACGTTAGCATCGCTCATTGCACTCATCAAGAGCTCATGTTTTTGATACATGCTCTAAGCCCATTTAAGAGATTTTTAACGAGTTGTACCACAGTTACATTAAATTATTATAATGGTTAATAACGGATGCTTATAAAGCATTTATTAATAAATTTTTTTTGATATTACTTTCATAGGAAATTTAAAAAATTGTAAAAAAAGAGAGAAGTGTTATGTTCACAATAATTTATCACTTAAAATTTGTTGTAAAAGTATTGTAAAGATTTTGTAGATATAATAATATAGCATTTCTCCAAAAAAAAAATCAATTTCTTTTTTCTACTCTTATAAAAATTTCTAAAAATATTTCATAAATTAATGCTCTTAAGGTTTTAGTTAATTTTTTCCTATTATAATATTTTTACAATAAGGCCCACCACAACTAAAAACAAAAGTAATGTGAATATGTAGTGAAATTTTGTTGTCTCTAAATTTTCTCATTTTTAATTGGGCCCAAGTTAGTGTGAAATGTCTTTTTTGCCCTCCAATACACTTTTTTTTTTTTTTTTTTTTAATTTCTTTTTGTTGGCTTCCTTTTTGTGTTGGGCTTGGTCCACACAGTAATAGAAAAGAGCTTGGATCCAGGCCCTTAATTTTGGATTGTGCTGGATTTTGTGGGTATGAGTTGGCTAATGTTATAAGCTAACTTTTGTTAGTTTCATGGGCTACAATAATGGATCTTGGGATTAGGTCATCATTGTGCAATATTTATCGGCATAGACGTGAATCGTATAGCGAATCGATTTTTAATTTTTTCGTATCATGTATCATATCGTAGTGTGTATAGATACACAAATACTTAATAAAATTTATAAAAGAAATATAGATATACATATATAAATGATATATTCGTTATAAATATATTCAAATAATGACTAATTTATTCGTCACCTATGTAATAATATTTAACGAGCTAACTAAATAAATCAAACTAGCATGTGTTTATAATATACACATTCAAATTGCTTAAATTTAAAAGTGATAATATATTACAAATGACCCAAAAATAATAATTTATTTTCATCATATTCATCATATTGTCTAATAAATGCTATCATCATGTTTATCATTTTGCAAACTTATTTCTTCATTAAAATTTTCTTCATCGTCATTAACATTTACTAACTCTTCTTGTTCTTTTTATTTTAATATTTTTTTTTTAAAAAAAATTTACTTCTTGGCATTCTAGTTTCTTTAACTTATAACAATAATGACAAAAATAAAAAATAATTATATTGTCAATTAATATCTTATTCATAGTATATAAAATAAATTTGTAAATATTAAAGTGAAGTATAAGTGTGTGCTGTGTAGTCCAAATTTTGTAGGAGAAAGAGAGGGGGAAAAAAAAACTTATAAATATGTTATTTTATTAAGCTAAATTAACTAGAAGTTTAATTAATTAGTCAAAAGAAAATAGATCTTGGGTTTTCTATATGAGAAACTATTTGCTTGCTTGGCTATGATCTTCAAGGGCAGTGATTAGTTAGTGCACTTTCTTCTTCTAAGCCACTAGTCCTTCCAAGAAGTTTCTGACCCAGTCTGCTCTTGGATGCTTGTGCTATGTATTAGGCTGCTCTTGGAGACTCGCTGAAGCCTCAAAGGCAGCAATCTTTAATGCAAGCTACATGGCAAAATGTTTGGAGGTTCCTAAATCATTCTTTATCATCTTTTGCTTTTATATTGCACATGTATGTGTTTGATCTTGAAAAAGAAGTTATTTCATTTGTCTTTCTGCAGCATGAAATCAATGGAACTGTTGCCCAAGAATTCATTCTTGACTTTAGGGATTTCAAGGTATCTAAAATCACATTTTTCAAAATGGATTCCCAATTCAGTAAGTTTACTATGGCTAACTGTGAGTCATTTTAATTGCAGAACACATTGAGCATGAAGATTATGGTTTTGATGGATTAACAATATCATGGCCAATTCTGGAGACACTTAAATGGTTGAACCAACAGAAAATGAAAGCAAGGTACACCAACAGTTCCTTTTCTTTGTCTTCTTTTGTTGGTTAAGAACAAATTATTACCTTCTTTACAGGCAGAATTCGATTTTGCAACACTCTAATATCCATTAGAGAAGAAATTGGTCAGATTGAAAATGGTAAAGCTGATATAAATATATATATATAAATATTTATATATATATATATATATATATATTCATAACAATGTTCTCAAGATAAACAAACATATTTCTCAACAAACTGACTCATTAGTTTTCTCTAAGCTATTTATCCAAACCAATTTTCAGGTAAAAAGGCTGAAGATACCACTTCAAAGCCAGAAGGTTTCTGATCTGGTGAACCATCTCACTCCCTGCTAGCTCCAATTTATTTGTGAAAGGACCTGTTGTGCTGCATTCCAAACAGCCAATAGAACTAGCATTTTAAACTATTTTGAGTTTTTTTTTTTTTTGGAAAACAAATTTATAGAAAATATTTAAATGTCACACTTCATAGCAGTAATCTTTAAAAATTAACTAAAATCCTACTATTTTATAGTTTAAATTAAAAAACAAGAAGAAACTTTTTCATTTGATTCTCACTCTTTTTTTCCATTTTCAACTGAGCTCTGTGGATATTTTTTTGGCCCCTTTGAATTAGGTTTTGTTACTTTTGCTATCCCAAAAGCTTAAATTATTGGGATATGATAAATTTAATCATTTAATCACATACTTCTAATAGGGTCGAATTATAGGTTCTCGTCCCTTCTTTGAGGTTTGGAAAGCTTGATCAGGATGAGAGTGAAGCAAGTTGGGATGGGGTGCGTGGTGAAGCAATTTTGCCATCCTTAATTTGGTGGCTCTAACAACGATGAGATAGAAATGATGAAAAAAAAGGAGGGGTGTCACTGTATCAGTGAGAGTGCCGAAAGAGTAAAAGACAAGTGTTTTTCGGAGATGGGTGTGAGCCAAGGTAGGGCAGGGAAGACCCATTCCCACCTTGTCCCATCTTCAAGGCAGGAAAAATTCATGTGAGGTGGGGGTGAAAATTTTTACCATTGTTACCTAGGTAGGACTTAGTGGAAGGAGAGACGAATCAATTAAATCTTATCAAAGAAGAATATTTCAATGGAATTTGAGCACTTTTGATTCGTTTGAGATGTTGATAATAGAAAAGCCTATAAAGATATGAAATTAGAGCAGAAGATTGAATGTGGGATACAATGTCATGGTCTATCAACTACTTTGATTGCAGGGGTAGAAGATGGTCCAGATGATTAAGAGATATCCTCTAATGAGATATGATGGGAGGCTAAACCAGATAGGAATTGAACACCAGAACATATAACCCTGGAGAGAACAATTATGTAGTTTGCTGACCAAGTTATTGACTAATTTGAGACTCCTATTTCAAATCCGTATGGTTCTCCACTTTAGACGTGGGAAATTGAGGAGAGTATAGAGATCTGAAAGAGTCTGAAGTTTCTTATGAATGATGATTGTAATTTAAAAAGAGCAACATTTTTTTGCTTAGCTGTTAAACAAAATTTCCTAATAATGTTTAATATTCTTTAATTTTACTATTGTTTTTTTGATAGGAAGCTTGTGACTTATCTTCATTGAACTCAAGAAATAACAGTTACATCGATCTTGAGCAATTTCAGCTCCTAAAATGCCTAGGGGTTTCGTCAACTCAAGCTACAAAATCATCAACAAATTTTGCATGATGAGCTAAAATGTGGGCTGACTTATTTCCTTCCTTCTTAAAATGTGCTACTTCAGCTCGGCGAAACCCTTGAAGATGGCAAAGCGTACCAACAATGACATTGTTTACAGTTGTTGGTGCCACAGTTCTCCCAAGCAAAGCGTTGCAAACTTTCAGGGAGTCACCTTTGAAGATTACCTCATATACTCCAACATCACGTGCAAACACCACCAATGCTCCCAGAGGAGCACATATTTTTTTTTTTTGATGGAAGAGGAGCACATATCTTTACTATTATTAATTGAGATTAAATTCTATAAGAACTTAGTGTAAATCCTTTGATTTATGCCTTCCAATAAGGACATGCCACATCATTATATTACTAAAATATAAATATATCTGATCACACAAACTAACATCCCAATAAACACCATATTTTTGGTTTTAAGTAAAAAACTGATGTGGTGTTATTAGGTGTGGACCGTGTGGTAGGATGTATTAAGTTATAAGTAAAATCTTGATGTGACGATCTCTTATTGAATAGTGTAAAATATGAGTTTTATAATGCATTTTTACCAAATTCGGACTCTATTAATTAAAGTTGTTTGATTAATTGTGGTACTAATGAAAGATGAAAAGTTTGTGATACCAGCCCTACTGGTATTATGTTTCGGCATAATTTTCGGCCTTTCAAAATTGAATCCAAAATTCACAAATCACAATATGTCTTGCTATATTTCAAGATACCTTCTAATACTTTAATACTTAATTAAGAGTCTGAATTTAGTAAGGATGGGGGCATAAAACCCATGTTTTACACCATTTAATAAGAGATTGCCATATCATATTTTTTTTACTTAAAACTAAATATATTCTACTACACCTAATAACATCTCAATAAATTCTTAATTAGATTGAATTTTCATATGGGTATTAAACTTGATTGTGTGATTATGTCTATTATTTAATATGTGATATGATGATATGACATATTGGGAGGGTGTAAAACTTGGGTTTTACACCACATTCTTATAAAATTTAATTTACTTAATTTAACTTAGAAAATATTTAAATTTTTTATTAAAAAAAGAAAAGAAAAAGTTTTTAAGCATACGTCAGAGCACATGTAAGGAGACAAGCCTATATAATTGTAAAAAATAAGGCAAAAATACCTTTTTGGTCCCAATATTTTAGCCATGTTTTCATTTTGGTCTATATATTTTTTAAATTTGTTGTAATTTTGATTCATATTGTTATATCATTTACATAGGCGTTCTCTGTTATTGATGATAATATACATTTAAAAAAATTAATAGTATCTTTTTTTTATAGCTAAAATATAAAATTTTATATTACTAACAAAATAATATTATACACAAATTTCACAAATTTCTAAAGCACTAGCATCAATTGTACTAAATGTTAAAATTTTAGTATTTAGAACACTAAACACAAAAATCATCTTCATGAGATGTGTCAATTTGGCATTTGCCATAGTGCAATTCTAATAATAGCAGCATACGGGGGAGATGTGGTACAAATATTTGGTTATTTTTTTATTCAAACTTTCTCTATCTTCATGATGGTTGGGAATTAATTAATAGCTAGGGTAAATTGCAAATTACACTTCTAAAGTTTGGGGGTGTTTGGATTTTACATTCTGAAGTTTTAGAATTTAGATTTTACCTCCTGAAATTTGGGAGTATTTCAATTTTACACTACATTTTAGCATTTGGATTTTACTCCCTAAATTTTAGGGGTGTTTGGATTTTACACCCCTAAAGTTTGGGAGTGTTTGGATTTAACCTCCTAAAGTTTCAGAATTTGGGAGTGTAAAATCCAAACAGCAAACACTCCCAAACTTTAGAGGGTAAAATCCAAATTTTGAAATGTTAAGATGTAAAATCTAAACACCCCTAAATTTCAAGGGGTAAATTCCAAATTTTGAAATTTCAGGATATAAAATCTAAACACCCTCAAACTTTAGAGGTGTACTTTATAGTTTACCCTAGTAACTATTCAAAGATTCTCTCTCTTATATCTCTTCATGGGAAACAACAAAAATGAAAGAATTAAAAAAAAAAATTAAATAAAGTAATATAAGAATAAAATATGTGATGTAAAGTTATTGTAAAGTGATGTGTTAAATAGATAAATAAACCTTTTATTTTTATTATTTTTTATTCACTGCTTATTTGATTTACAAACACGAATAATGCTAGAGACACAAACTATTTTACAAATTTTTTTACAAATTGCTGATGTGGTGAGTGATTATTAGTAAATGAAAAAGTGATATTAATGGTGGGTCTAGATGAAAACCAATAAAAAGTTGGCACATTAACCTTTTGTAAAAATGTTGTAAAATAGTTTGTGACTATAACATTACTCTTACAAACACCACCTTATGACTTTTCACAGTTTAACTAACAATTAATGCGATAGACTTAATAATTGCCGCAATATTTTTCACAAAATAATTGAATTAACTGATTTTAATTAAGAGTAATGCTATAGACACAAACTATTTTACAATATTTTTACAAACTGTTATTATGGCTTTAGTAATTTTCAAATAATTATTGGTAAACATAAATGTGATGTTAGTAGTGGACTCATATTAGAACTAATAAAAATTTACCACATTAATAGTTTGTAAAAATATTATAAAATAGTTTGTAACTGTCGTATTACTCTTTAATTAATTCACATAATGACTTATTGTACACAACACTCTCTTATCTACCTTCATATCATGACGAATCCTAAATATCACTTAATTATCTAAACAACTGGCCAGCTTGAGAAAAGTTGCAAACTTGACACAGGATCCTGGATCAGCATGACACGTCTCCTCTGCGTGAGGATTTTCTTTATTTAAATTTTTTATTTATGGTCAGTTTATATTTTACCCATATATATAATACTAGTGTTAAAAATAATAATATAAAAAAAAAGGCTCTCACTCATATATATATATATATATATATATATATATATATATATATATAAAATTCAAATTCGAAGCCTGTAGTAGTGGTCCTAGTGGAAGCAGAACCAAACCAAGGCCGAATAGGATTATTACAGTGGTCTTTCATGGTTCGAAGAGAACAGAGAGAGAGAGTGTGTGTAAGAGAGAATTCAAGAAGAGAAACTATATTGAAAAGAGAAAATCACTCACCGACTTGGGTAAGCACCAAAATTTAATAGTTACATTGCTTTCTTGGTTTTCTTTGTGTTACCTTTTCTATTCGGAATGGAAAAAGGCATTCAAATTCTGGAGTACATATATACATAACATTCTCTTTTTGTTCTTTCTCACTACCTTGTAATTGTATCTCTCTCTCTCTCTCTCTCTGTGTCTCTCTCCCCGACAAGACAGTGAGGCTTCCCAAGAGAGATAGAGAGGAGTGTGAAGCAGAGGACTTATCTGAAGAAGCTCTGTTAATCTCTCCCTTTATCACGTTCCTCTTGTTCTTGATCACCTTCTGCATGCAATCTTGGTGTCATTGTCAGACCCTGAAACAAACTTCCCCAACCTTTTCCATGCTATTAAGATCAAAACGGTATGTGGGTTTTTTGTCTATTTATTTATTGTTGCTTACTCAATGTAGGAACAAATATGACTTCTGTGTTTAATTTATAATTCATGGCAAGGGTTTTAGGATTTTTATTCTATTCTGTTTTAGTTATTTATCTTTGCTTGTTCAATGTAGCAACAAATTCTATTTTTGTGTTCAAATTATGATTCATATCAAAGGGTTTTAGGATTTTCAATCTATTCTGTTTTATTTATTTATCTTTGCTTATTCAATGTAGGAACAAATATTACTTCAGTGTTTAATTTATGATTCATGGCAAGGGTGTTAATGGGTTTTAGGATTTCTGTTCAATTTTGTTTTATTTATTTTTACTTATTCAATGTTGGAACAAATATTATATTTTTGTCTATTCAGCTTTTGGTTTAATTTTTATGTACAGACTTTTAAAGTCTTAATTTTTTAAAAGTAGAATCAAATTTTAACTTTCACAAAAAGGAATAAGCAAAAAATTGGAACTGTGTTTCACCGTAGCTCTTTATCAAAAGCTTATTTACTTATTTGATAAAAAATTGGTTAAAGTATAATATTATTGTTATTTTTTAAAATAATTTGATAGTTATAATAATGGAAGATGTATAAAAAGTTGTACAAAAGAAAATAAGTCAATAAACACTTATGATAGGCAATGGTTTCAATCAGTTTTAGGATTATTCTATTCTATTTTGTTTTATTTTTAATATATTTTGGTTTTAATTATTATTTAAGTTCTTTCGAACTACATCTCAGAAAAGATTGTTGTTTTTGCAATTTGGGTTTTAGGGGTATAGTTTTAATTTTATTTCATTTTGAAAATTTTTAGGGGTTTGACTCTACATGCCTGAACGCAAAAAGCAAAGATTAAATCAAGACAACAATTGTGACACATCCAAGAAAAACTCTATGAGGAAAGTTCGTATTATATACCTTGATCCTTATGCCACTGATTCTTCAAGCGATGATGATGAAGAATATGAGCTTAAAGATGAGTCAATGTCTGTTAAGCGCAGTGTCATAGAGATTTTGCTTCCGGGACTCCAACATGATTCATATACAGATACTTGTCCACAACACAATTCAAATAAAGGCAAACAGGAAATTAGTACTATTGATAATCAGGTTTGGGATGACAAGGACGATGGTGAGAGTAGTAGGTTTCGTTACAAAAGTAAAGGTGAAAGATCATCGATATACAAGGGTGTTCGGCGTAGGCCATGGGGGAAGTATAGCGCGGAGATTCGTGATCCAATTTTAGGCCGTCGGGTGTGGCTTGGTACTTTTGATACTGAACTCGAGGCAGCTGCAGCTTATCGGAAAAGGACTTATGAGATTGACAGATTGCTATGGTTACAGAAGAATAAGAATTCCTTATCAACTGATGGGAATGACACGGAAGAGACCAAAGGTGTGTTTTCTCATCCATCCCCATCATCTGTGCTTGAGGTCTCTACACCAGCTCTACTTGGTAATGGAATTGGAAATTCAATCAAAGAAGAAGACAATGTGGAACTATTTCTACACAACTCTATTACAGCTCTACTTGGTAATGGAATTGGTAATACAATCATAGAAGAAGGCAGTGTGTTTACAATTCTTGAAGAAGAACAATCGGTTTTGGATTTCTGTGAAGCCCCAAAAATATCACCATCTATTCTAGAGTTGTTTCCGCAGTTTGACAATCAAAATTTCAATGCTATCTATATCAATGACATTGTTGTTTATCCTATGCTTGAAGATGAATGGGGCGAGGACTATGATCTTCCTCCAATCGATATTGAATTTGCAACTGAGGATTGTTCTTGGATGAGGACCTAAATTTTGCAAGCTCATAAGTTTTGCAACTCTTTCCTACTCTCTCTCTCTCTCTTTTTTTTTTTTTTTTTTTTTTTTTCCGAACATTTTGTAGTTAGGAAGTAGTAGTAATAGTTATTCCAAGAGAGCTCCCAAAACATTTTGCAGAGTTTTGGAGCTTTTTGCCATCTTTGTTAGGGAGCAAAAGAGTTCTTGGGTTTTTCTCTGTGCTTTAATAGCCGTCCCAAGTTTTTTAAACTCTCTTGCTCCCACATATGAGCTGTTTGTAAGAGTGCAACTTTTTTCTTTTAATGAGCAATTTTGTTATTTTTTTGCGACTTTGATTTTATTTATTTTATTTCATGTTTTTAGGTCTTTGGTTATACTCCTAAAAAAGTGCTCTTGAAAACATTTTCAGGTTTTTGATTAGAATGAAAAATCACAAATTTTCCTATATATTATTGTATTGATATTAGTTAAAAATCTTAACTCACCACTTAAAAAAATTAATACATCCCCCTCAAAAAAAAAAAAAAAAATTAAAAAAAAAATTAAAATCAACCTAAAAAATAAGCAAAATCAAAATAACTGCGTAATAAATCCACCCCCCCCCCCCCCAAACCAAAAAAAAAAAAAAAAAAAAACTAATGATAAACTTGAAAAAAAAAATATTCACATGTATAATTACATACATTTGAAACCTAAAAAATGACGTTCAAAACTAGCTTTTGTGGGACTTTTAAAAGTTTGGGGTTGATTCTTGAATATTTGAGGCATACTGTAGACATGCAGATTTTAGAAAATAGTTTATTTATTTATTTATTTATTTATTTTTTAATTGGAAGATTTTTGTTTGTTATTTTGGTGGTTTTAGAGAATAATTTATTTTTTGGGTATAGTTTTAGAGCTATTTCAATCATATTAGAGGTTTTAAGATTATTTTGTTCACTTTAAATGTTTAACATTATATTTTTCATTTTATATGTTTTAGGGTTATTTTGACCATTTTAGAGGTTTTAGAAGAGTCGAGGATATTATGATCATTTTGATGAGTTTACTTGCTTTTTTGAATGTACTTTAGTCATTTTTGTAGATTTTTGAAACATATATATTAGAGGTCTTTTTTTTTGTTTTTATCAAAACATTTTTTCAACCCAAAAAGGTGTTTTCTTAGTCAATGGAAACATGATGTTGGTTTGAGCAAGTTTCTGTTATTTCAAACACAGAAACACTGTAAAATTTTGCTAAATAGTATAATTTTTGGAAAAATTTGCTAAATAGCACTTGAACAAACTTATTTAGTTATGTAGTACTTTTTTGAAACTCGAGTTTGTCAAACTTCACTTCTAAGTGAAACACTTGAGAGTGAAGAAAACATTTTTCTGGAAAAATATACTCTAAAAATAAGGGGTCCTAGATGCTTCTTGATTTTTTTTCCCCTTATGTTCCTGATAGTTATTTATTTATTTTTTTGAGTAAAAGTTCCTGATAGTTATTTAATTCTAGGCTTTTAGAATGCTTGGCTCTAATCCAATGTTTGGATTTATTATATTTCAATCACCTTATATTCTCCTCTTTTCTTCTATCCCTCATCTCCTTTCATTCATATCATAAAAAAAGACGCAGGACTATGACAAGGATATTTAATACTTTCTAGCTACGTTGCGATGGACAAAAGGAAAAATTTTAAAATAAAATAAAAAGATGAAGCTTTCTTTGGGTTACCCATGGAAAATTTTGATATATTTCTTGTTTTTATTTTGGTTGAGCTCGCTGAGGCTATGGCTGCTAGTCGAGTAGTGGCATTTGCAAAAGAGGGAGGAGCATTGTTTAGACCATTCTCTTGTTAGACGAGAAGTTTTATCTGTAGGTTTAGATGTTTGGGTAGAATATCTACCACTTGATTTGAAATTTGTATTCTAAAAGAATTTGATTCAGTAATAAAGTTTACTTACCTTTTTCTAAAAAAAAAAAAAAAATCGTTAACAATGAAGAACATGCCATATTTTTCTCCAATCTATTTGTGTCACTTAAAAACCATACCGAGAATTAAGATAACATTTATATCATTTGTCCAAAATCTTATTTTGATGGGTTGAATAATATATAGGTAAATGTCTTTTTTAAATATGTGGGATTAATCCTCTAGCTAGTTACAAGGATTTGGATTATTACAGAACTAGCCTTCGAGATGAAAGGAAGTAAAGCAGGCAACGTGTGTATTGAACGACCATTTGATCTTTCTCATTCCCAGCTTAGCCAAGTTTGTACAATGGGAATGAGATATTGAATGAAAGTCAGTTGAAGAAGCAAGGAATGATACGCCGCCTTGTCTTTTTTTTTTTTCTTTTAATAAAATACCATTTTGGTCAATACATTTTGAGATCACAATCAAGTTAGTTCCTATATTTGATAGTAATCAATTTAGTCAATATTATTTTCAATTTGCACTAAATATGGTACATACTGTTGATTGCTAACGAAAAATGTTTACATGAGGAACAGTTTGTACCATTCGTATACTTATATTTATGTGGCAATAAAATAATATTAAAATTTTTTAATTGGTATTCAAAAAGCATATATCAGAATTTGAATTAAAAAAAAATCTAATTAACAAAAAAAAAAAAAAAAAATCAAATCCTGCCTCTGCCGAATCAAACAACCCAAATCTCATAAATCCCACAAAACTCCCACCACTAAATCAACTCATAGCCCATTATTAGCTGAGAACCACGCCATTCTCCCATTGAGACGCCTTTCTATCAAGAGAAGTCTCAAGACTTCTGTCCTTTCGTAAAAAAAAATATTTAATTAAAGAAAATGGTATATGATGATATATGATGTTGTTTGTGTTTTATTCTTTTGAATTGCTTCAGTAATTTCGAGATGTGGGTTGGTTGATGCTCTATTTGGTGGCTGAGAAAACCTGGGAAATTGGTTTTCTAGGCTTGATAATCAAGATTCTCAATGTCAATGGGTATCTTTTGCTTTCTTTCAAGCTTGGTGTTGTTTTCTTTCTTTCTTCTTTCATTTTTCTTTTAAGAAATAAAATAAAGAAAAAGAAAAGGAAAAGGAAAGAGAGGATTAGATCGGTAGGTGTTGGGAGTTGTATTGAACATTTGGGAAGGGAACCGTAAATTACTAAATTTTAAATGTGTTTGGTTGTTGAGAAACTGAAAGAAGAAAAAATAAATGGGAGGTGGAGATTTAAAAATTTTTTTAATTCAATTTTTCTTTTTCTTTAAAATTATGAATTAATATATATATATTGCTAAAAAATTTTAAAAAATTTTCTATGTGGATTTTTTAATGATATTGAGGTGGTTTTTTTAAAAATACGAATTAAATTTTTTTAATATTATTTTATTGTCATGTAAGCTTCAAGGGTGCTAATTGTACAAACTGTTTGTCACGTCAGCATTTTCTATTAGTGAGTTAACGTAGAGATCAAATTGACCACAAATTGAAAATAATAGGATCAAATTAACTGCTACAAAAATGTAGGGACCAAATTAACTGTGATCTTAAAATATAGAAATCAAAATGGTATTTTCGCATTTTTTATTTTTTACCCCCACTAATTGATTACAAACACAAGCTCGAGATTTGTGGTTTAACTAACGAGTATTGCTAATTTGCTATAGACACAATAATTGCCACAATTTGTTTCGTAATAATTAAATTGAGGGATTTTTATTGGTTCTCATATTTTTTTTTAAGGAATATTGGTTTTTATTACTTATATTGTAAAATCTTTTATGGTAACCAAAGTTGCAAAATTGATGTGCGGTTCGATGACATGTGTTCATTTGCTTGAGTGTTTTTTTGGCTAAGTTACAAATTTCACCCTCTATGTTTGCCTAAAATTCAATTTAATCCTCTAACATCACTTTCATTCAATTCAGTTATTTAAGTTTCAAATTCTTTCAATTAAGTCCTCTCGTCTACTTTGGTTAGAGGATTGGTATTAAGTGTACCAAAATGACGTTAATTACTTTTCTTTAAATTTTAAAAATTAAAAATTACAACTAATTAATAAAAAAATATTTTTTTTGGGAAGAAAGTCAAGAATAGAATTTCTCACCTTAAAAAATTCTGAATGATTAAAAAAAATATTAGGATTCATCTAAAAAAATATAAACTCTTCTCTTTTTGATCTCTCTCTCGAAAAAATCTAAATCCCCTTCAAATAATAGCAATCTAGCCATAATAATAGACCCAAAACCAACCTTGGAGTCGCCGCCATCATTCCCATGCACAAGAATGGGCCTACAAAGCTGCTTCTTGGAGCAAAGCTCCTGAAAAAACAACCATTATAGCCATTGCCATTGGGACTTGTTGCTCATCCTTTGAGCACAGGAAATCAAATCATTTTTGTACCAAGTCTTAACCCCACTATCATCGTAGCAGTAAGGGATACTTCCTCCTCTGTCACAACCATAGTTCTTGATGCCAACCTATATTTGGGTAACCAAGGACGGACCTAAGATTTCAAGCTGGGGGGCCGGAGATAAGCGAAATTTTTTTTTTTCAAATACGCATCCATATAGTATTAAAAAACTATCAACCAAGACAAATACACAAAAAATCATTGTTTCTTAATATATTAAGATATGTTCATCTACCAACAAAAACAAAAGACACAAAATGCTATTGTTTCTTAATACAATCATCTATGAAAAGGGAACTCGACGCTATTTTAAATCTTCAAAATCATCTATGATTGAATCCAAACAAAATGTCGAAGCCATATCCTTTTCAATGTATAACATCAAAGAGTCCATCAAAATATCATTTTTCATTTTGTTTCGAATGTTAGTTTTGACAACTTTCATAGCTAAAAATGTCCACTCTGTAGTAGCAGTAGAAACTGGAAGAGTAAGCACAAGTCTCACCATTCTATAAACAAGTTTGTAGTGTTCTGAGTTTCCAGTTCTCACTAACCATTGACATAACTCAAATAAACTGTTCAATTTTTTGAACTCCGGATCTTGGACTACATTATGCTCAAAATGATAAAGCTCCTTCTCCAACACTTGTTTGCCATAATCTGTGAAATCTTGCGGATAGAAATTCTTTACCAACAAACAAAGATCACTACTTCTGAAAGATTTTAATGCCTCTCGAGGTTCTAAAGCTGAGCTAAGCCTAATTAACTCCATTGCATCTTCATTAAACCAATGATTTAGTTCATGTAGTTGAGAATCTATTACAGCATAAAAAATATTTACTCGATAATGATGCTCAATTGTAATGTTGTCTTGCTGATTACGAGCTCGACCTTGCCTTCCAACATAACAAGCATTCATATCTAAGACATCAATGCAATGCTTCTCACAAAATGATATCACAGTGGTGAGTAAGCCGTCCAATCCATCATCTATAAATTTTTGGATAAGTGCTTTAGTAGATGAAACTAAATGCATGGCATTTAAAATGTCTTGAGATTGGCTTTGCAAAACTTGACAAAATTTATTAGTGATCTACATAGTTTCCTTCTTAAGATGCAAGATGAAGACAAATTCAAATGATTTTAAACCATCATAAGCTGACTCTGCTTCTGCTTTTGCTTGGTGTCCTCCATCACTTGCATCATCAATTATATTTAGTAAAACTTCACATGTTGAAGTAAACATCCTTAATAAGCTAGAAACTGATCTAAAATATGAACTCCAACGTGTTTCTACAGGTCGTTGTAAAGTGCCAATTTGATTAAGTCCACTTCTAGTCTCAAGCTCTTCAAGATCAATCAAACATGCTATTTCTTTAGCATTGGCAACTTTCAATTGCTCATTACGCTTGCATGAAGCATTAACAGTTTTGATCACCAAAAGCAATTTAAGAAAAAACCCACTAATAGAGACAACTTGTTTTGATGCTTTTACTAATGCCAAATGCCAATTGTAAGCGATGTGCAAAAACAATGGATGTAGTAAGCATATGAGCTATCATTCAAAATCAAAGCTTGTAATCCATTCCACAAACCTCGCATGTTGCTTGCTCCATCATATCCTTGCTCTCGAATATTTTGTATATCTAAGCAATGTTGAGATAACAAAAAATATATCCCCTTCTTTAGAGTTAAAGCCACAGTGTCAACAATGTGAATAAGTCCAAAAAAAGGTTCTTTCACAAAGCCTTCTGTATCAATATATCTAAAAACCACAGTCATTTGCTCTTTCATGGACTCATCACGAGCTTCATCAACCTTTATGCAAAACTTTGCATCACCAATTTCTTTCTGAATTGCCTTCTTCACTTTGGTTGAGTAAACATGTAGAATTTCCTCTTGAATCTTAGGTGATGTGTAGGTTGCATTTTTAGGAGCTTTTTTCTATTATGTCAGCAACATTTTCATTCCAAAAAGTGACAATGTTCAATGTTTCAAGAAAGTTCCCACGATTAGATGAACTAAAGCTTTCATCTCGACCTCTAAAAGATATAGCTTGAAAGGCAAGATGTTGGGCAACATAAATTGAGGCTTTCAGTTGCAACCGATTATTTGCAATTTGTTCTGTAGTGAAATGACCAACTACCCTTTGTAAATGTTGTCATTGGTTCATCAAATCCTTACACATTTGCTCGGCAACTCTATGAGTTGAGTTAGGATCTTTTCCTATATGACCTTGAAAATAACAATTTTTGCCCCCCAACTTTTTTCCAATTTCTAAATCCACCAACAGTGAATGTATTTTGTCTCACAACTCCATTTGGATTATGAAAGACAAAGCAGGGTAGACAATAAGTTGCATCTTTTGTAGGAGAATATTCAAGCCATGTTGAATAATATTCAAACCAAGAAGCTTGAAAGCTACGATTGTGTTTTCCACTTTTTTTGTATGTCTCTAGACGAGGTTCGTGCAGACCATTTTTAATGTAAGCCCCGTCGAATTTCATCACGTTGATTAATATGATATTTCCATATTTGTGTGTGTGCTCTGGGATCATAATCCAAAGAATCAAGATCAACTTTTTGAAATTGTGTTTGAGAGATATGGTTATTTTCCGGAATTGGGATATCGGCATTTTCTGGAATTGGGGAATAAATATTTTTTGGGATTGGAATATCGACATTTTCTGGAATTGGGGAATGAATATTTTCTAGAATTGAAATATCCACATTTTCTGGAATTGGAATAGCAACATTAGTTGTTGGCAATCCTACGTTGACTTCTGAAGAATTTGAATCTTTTCTTTTGAAAAAATCAAACATTGTAGTTGATTTTTTCATAATCTACAAGTAAAATAAGAATTATATATATTATCTTACAAACAGTTGTTGTTACTAAGTAAAGACAAATACTAGAATCTAGGTAATATATGCATTTAATTATAAATTTAGTATTTCTCACTTCTTTTCAATTTATAAATTTATCTAATTTAGTATTATGAGTTAACAATAGGCGCAAGTGAATCATTGTTATTTTCTTAGATTTGCGTGACAATTTACTATATTATATGATTTGTTTTTGTCTTTGGTCTTTGTATCTCTGCCATTATTTATCTCATTGTTTTTGTCTTGTCTCCATATTTCTGACACTCACCTAGTCCCACTACCGACACTATGAATTTATTATGCACTACCAACAAAAACTTTTCCTAACTTTACCATTTTTTTTTCTATCACTTGTCCCTATTATTGCCCAACTACTAGTCAACAAATAGTCAAACACTACACTGATATATTCTCTCTCTCTCTCTCTCTCTCTCTCTCTCTCTCTTATCTATATAATATAAGAGAGAGAGTCACAAACACAAAGTGACAGAGAGTCACAAAGCCAAAAAGCCAAAAAAAAAAAAAAAACCACTGGCACAAATTCAATTCACAATCACCAACATCAATTCATCACTATCAGTAAAAACACAAACACCACAAGTCCACAAGCACAGATTGTTAGATTCTGAGATTCACAAACAATCAAACATTATATTAGGTTTTGAAGGATAGATTAAATACTTGTGAACTGTGAAGGCTGGAGTAACAAAGCTGGGTTGGGCAGATCGAGCAGCCAGCAGCAAGATGGGTCTCGCGTCGGCGTGGCGGCGTTGGTGAGTGGTTGGTTGGGTCTGCGACAGCTGACAAGGAGTGGGACGGGTTTGCGAGATGGGTCTCGCGTGATGGTGGCGTGGGCAGCAAGATGAGTCTCTCTTGCGTGGTGGCGGTGTCACGGCGTGAGTGGCGCCAAGATGGGTCTCTCTCGCCTCTCAGTTTCTCTCTGTACTACTCTCTACTCTCTAAGTTTGTCTCGCCTCTCACTCTTTGTCTTGCCTCTGACTTTTTTTTTTTTTTTTTTTTTACATTTTTTTTAAAGATTTACATGGGCTCTAAGCTGGTCGGCTAGGATTAGTTGGATGGTTCATGATTTTTGAAGGGGGGCCTGAGCTACAAAGTAAAGGGGGGCCCAAGTCTTTTATTTATTTTTTTGAAAAATTTACTTACTAATTTTTTTTTTTGGGCCTAGGGGGGCCCGGGCCCCTTAGGCCCCCACTTGGGTCCGTTCCTGTGGATAATGGTCCAAATCTAGAGAGAAATGTCGTTGTTCCAGTTCCAGGCCATCCATTTAGATTGGTACCTTCCTCTTCTGTTTTGTGCTTGTTTTTATTCTATTTGACAGTGGGGCTTCATAGCCTTGGTTGTGAGTTTTATCATTGTTTTGTTTTGTATATGATAGTGGAGAGTGAGATCTCACTTGTTTTAGATAAAAATTTTTGGTTGAATCAGTAATCTGATTAGAAATTGAAATTCATTGTTTGAATCTGTATGTACTGGGTTTATTTTCTTCCTTATTTGAAAATAATTTATTTGATGGTAGCATAGTTTTATTTGAAAGTTTATGGTTTATTTAGGTTTCTTCAGCCCAAGTTATGCCATACTCATCAACCTACCTGGCTACTCATATGCGTAATATCCAAGCTTAGCAACCTACCTAAAGATCATATCCACATGAGCATTATATCAAAAGTAACCGTTTGAATTTGCTACGAATGAACGAACAATCAAAAGTCATTGAGTAACCTTATTAAACCTGCTCATTTTTTAACTAAACATACTTATGGCATTGTTGATTATTGTGTTCGGATTGAAGAGGGTCCTTATTTTATAGAACAAGCTTTGTTTCATGATGTATTTATGAATTTTTCTATTTAATGAAGTTTCTGTTTTGTTATCAAAAAAAAAAAAAAAACCAAAATTATTTTTAAAAAATAGAAGAGAACTAAAACGGATAAACAAACATATATTCTTTGGGAAGGAAAAAGAAAAATTTTGATTAATTTTTTTACTAATACAAGCTACAAGCCACTAATTGTAATTTTCTTTTTCGTAAAGTAGGTTAAATACTAACTAATTTCTATTCATGTCTTCAGAACTCCATGTATTGCGTTGGCTAATCATCATCTTCAAAACAGTTCTAACCCAAATCCATATCCATAACTGAATCAGCTTCAAAACAATTCCTTCTTCTTCCTCCTCCAGAGGCATAATGAATCTGCAAGCCGAATGGAATCTGTGCTTGCATGGGCATGGCATCTCTCTAGCCTCACCCCACCGCCGACCTCAAACTGTTCCAAGCAAATCGAGCAGAGAAATCAAGAAGAGGAAAGAGAGAGATAAGAAACGCTACTGAAAAGAGAAATCACTCACCGACTTGGTTGGTTCAGCACTAAAACTTGAAAGTTAGATTGCTTTCGTGATTTTTCTTTGTTTCCTTTTCCGAAAAGGCATTCAAATTTTCAGCAATGTTTTCCGTGTGCTTATATATATAGGATTCTCTTTTTTTTTTTTGTCTCTCTCTCCCCGACAAGAGAGTGAAGGCTTACCAAGAGAGACAAAGATGAGTGTGAAGCAGAGGACATTAATTATGTCGACTGAGTTTGATGCGCTATATGGGGATCTGAATTCATTATCGATTGATGGGAATGTGACGGAAGAGACCAAAGGTTTGTTTTCTCATCCATCCCCGTCCTCTGTGCTAGAGTTCTCTACCCCAACACTACTTGGTAATGGCATTGGAAATTCAATCAAAGAAGAAGACAATGTGGAACCATATCTATACTATACTTCAGCTCTAGTTGGTAATGGAATTGGTAATACAATCATAGAAGAAGGCAGTGTGTTTCCAATATTTGAAGAAGAACAATCCGTTTTGGATTTCTGGGGAGTCCCAATAATGTCACCATATATTCTAGAGTTGTTTCCGCAGTTTGACAATCAAAATTTCAACGGTATCAATGACATTGATGCGTATCCTATGCTTGAGGATGAATGTGGTGAGGAATACGCTCTTCCTCCTTTCGATATTGAATTTACTACTGAGAATTTCTCTTGGATTGATGATGTCCTAAATTTTACAAGCTCACAAGTTTTGTAGTTCTTTCCTCCTATTTTTTTACCAAACATTTTGTAGCTAGGAGTAGTAGTCGTCATTCTTCATATTTTGGAGGATTTCGCCAACTTTGTTAGGGAGCAAGAGAGTTCTTGGGTTTTTCTCTGTGCTTTAATAGCCATCCCAAGTTCTTGAGTTGTTTGTAAGAGTGCAATTTTTTTTCCTTTTAATGAGCAATTATTATTATTATTTTTTTGACATTGAATTTTTTTTCTTTCTTTCATGTAAAAAAAAGGTACTTGGTTATTATCCTAAGATATTTTTTTACTGAGTAATTGAGAGTATTTGAAATCAAATAGAAAACAAATTAACTTTTCAATATAAAACAAATTGTTATTTTAGAATTTGTATAAAAAACACTTGAAAATACAATATTATTAGCTTTTTTATAACTCTAGAACAAAATAAATGAAAGAGACGTTTTTATTTATTTATTGCAATATAGAAACCCCCCATCAAATTTTGGACAAGTTGAATGAAAGTAACTCATGAAAAATTAAAGTTTAAAACCGTTTTCTAAATCCAAGATCATCTCACCACCTCTCCTCACCCATATAAAAATACCAATCACTCACTCTTGAAAACCATCCCAAAAATTTCAATCTAATCAAACAGGAAATTAAGGAATCTCTAGCTAGCTAGTACAAGTTTTGCACCATGGCAAAGTTCAACAACATCTTCATCATGGTGGCTTTGATCTTAGCAAGTGGAGTCATGGCCTCACTTGCTCAAAAAAAGATAAGCCCACCAAAGCATGTACCAGGGTACCCCTTGCACTTGTTGCATTGCGCTAGGAGAGTAGAAGATGAGTGTGGGAAAGAAATATTCCTTGGAATGTTTGAGAAATTACCTATGTCTAACAAATGCTGCCTGCAGCTTATTAAAAAAATGGGAAAAACTTGTCACGATGATTTGGATAAGGCAATTGTTCACTTACCAGATTACTCATCAAGGGCTTCCAAGGCGATTCCCAAGGGTAACCGGATATGGCATAAGTGTGCTTTGGTTGCTCGGCATATTTGAAACGCTCCTTCTCCATCCAATTATGTAGTAAATTGAATTCTATTTAGTAATTTTGTACTACGTGAATGTTAACATTGAATAATCTTCATTTTGTTGTTGAATTAAGAAAGTATACTCAATCAATATATAGAAATAATTTGTCTGACAATTTAAAATTGAGGTTTCTTATTCGGTGGGATAATGCTTCCGTCCAATATTCTTGTGCATTGGATAGGGTATAAAGTCGACACATGAACATTTAAAATTCATGTAGTGCACGTGTCATTTCCAATACACAAGAACATTGGAGGTAAGACAGATCTTTTTTTTTTTTTTTTTTTTTTTTTTTTTTTTTTTTTAATTCTAAAGATTAATATATCACTCACAATAGGATTCAAGTTATTACTTGTTTCCTATTTACCTTTTCCCTCTAGTATCCACATTGCATCTCCTCTAATAGTAAATTGTTGGGAACTAATTCTTTGCTGGACTGACTGGTACTTGGTGGTATTCAAAGGAAACTAATTTACATTAGATTGTATAGCCATTAATTCACCCTTGATTTTGTGCACTTGATATGGATAGCATTACATGCATGCAAGGATTGGGTATATAACTCTCTCTCTCTCTCTCTCTCTCTCTATATATATATATATATATTTACAATTGAACTTGTTGGTTGTAACTCAACTAGCTAGTTGTGTTATTTAAAGTGATGGAGTTAGCTATGCCGCGGGATCCATTCCATCTCATTTGGATATGTGAGTTACTCTACATAAGTAGAAAATAGTTAAATAAATAAAAATTGAACCTTTTGCTTTCTCCATACATAAAGCTGTTGTAATGTTCCCAAAAAAGAAAAAAGAAAAAGAAAAAGAAAAAATATAAATATATATTTATATATATAGAAATAGATTGAACCTCTCATTATTAGAATTCCCAAGATTTAAGAATTAATTCCTTAATGATTTGAATTCTAATTAATTAATTTCAATGCTATTTTGACTTTATTAGTAGTTCATAATATGTAATATTAATAGGAAAACATGTAAAACTTAAAGTGCTCTTGGAATATTTTCAGATTTTTGATTCATACGAAAATCACAAATTTTTCTATATTATTGTATAGATGTTAATTAAACATTTTAACTCTCTACTTTAAAATATTAATACATAACAATTAAAATCAACCTTAAAACTAAGAAAAATCAAAATAAATTTATTGAAAAATTCATTAATAGGTGTTGATGCCCGTTTTTTGACAAAAGGGTCCAATGGCAAAAGAAGCCCAATAATATGAAAAATGTGGAGAAAAAAAGCAGCAAAGTAAAGACCATTGTGCCAAAATGGTAGAAATAATGGTCCATATGCCCACAAAATAATAAGTGGCCCCAATAAAAGCAAACGGGCCGAGGAAGCCCCAAAGAATGAAGTAGTAAGCCTATGAGAATCGTAAGAAATAGAAAGAAAGCAAAAAGGGGCCGGAGGAGCCCAAAGAAAGGAATTGGTAAATGGGATTGGTTTGAAGGCCAATAAACCCAAAGGCAAATGATGTGGTAATTGGGCTAGGGAAGCCCAAAGGATTTAGCAAAAGCCCATGGGATAGAAAGAGGTAAGAAAGAATAAAATGGGCCAAGGATGCCCAAAGAATGAAACGGGCCGATGAGGCCCAAATAATGAAAAAGGGCCGAGGAAGCCCGAGGTGTTGAATGGACTGGCTCAGCAGGAATATTGGGTAGTAAAGACTAAAAGAAGGAATAATATGAGAAATTGGCATGGCAGACGCTTTAGCTCGCTAGCCCAGAAGTAATAACAAGACAAATAAAGGTGAATGATATCATAGCAAGAACAATGCAGTGGCGTGGTAGGAGCACCAGCCAGCCCACGAACAAAGGATGAAAAGGGACATGGGCCGAATTAAAGAAGGGAAAGCCCACACCCAAGCAATGCCCAGCTCGAAGAAGAAATGGGATGTAGAGAATGAAGACCCAAAAACTCATTCATGCTGCAAGAGTTAAACAAACACCAGAGCGTGCAGCAGAGTTAGCAAACTCGTGAGAGCCAGAAAAGCAATGGACTCATATGGAAGTGGAGCATGCACATGAGGCTCAGGCACTACCTACCTGTACCCAGCCAATATAGAGGAGGTGGGCCACGGGTCAAAGGTAAGAGAGGGTGTGGTCTAGCGGTGGGGAGAAGGGGGAGCCTATTTTGGAGTTTCCGCTTAAGATCTTTTGGGAGAAATGTCTTGTTGGGATGACATCTCACCCAAAAGAGGTAAATATAAGCTGGAATCACTAGGTGCATGCTATAGAGGTTGGTAAGGGAGAAGTTTAGCCCTTATTCGGATGGGAGTATCAAGGGGAGTAAAAAACAAAACAAAACCACTTTTGTCTGGGAATGAAGCGTGGCACGGCCAACACAATGTAGTGGTGGTGGCTGGGCAGCCGATAGACAAGTGGGCAGTCTTGGAAGGACACCCACAATAGGCCAAAGGTGGTTAAGGGGTAAAAATGGCAAATCCTGTCACGACAGGCAATATAAATGGTCATAGACGTGCACAGTAAAAGAGAGGGAAAAAAAAGGGAGAAGGAAAGGAAGAAAACAAAGAAAAACCAGTAAGAGAAAGAAAGAAAAACAGAAAACCATGAGTAATGAAGGAAAATATGAGTAATAGGAGTAAAAACATGCATCAATAGGCTACCTGCTTCTCTCCCTCTCAATAGCCCACTATCTAACGAGTCAAGAGTCTGAGATTAAGCCATTTAGGTCCATTTTCCAAAGTGAGTAACTTCTACAATAGGATTCCCCTCTGAGGTTACCCACATTGGAGATTGGTTCCCTTTTTTGAACTTGAATCTGCCAAAGAGCTAAGCTCATTCCTCTAGTAGAAAAATCTTCTTTTCTTTTGTCATGATTAATTAAGGACTAACGTGACTTCTTGTCATTAATCTATTCCTGCCGTAATCATGTTGTGATACTTTTTCTTTTGTATTATTGTTGTTAGCAGAAAATATTTTAGTTAAAGTGTTTTAGTTATCCTACTGCATTGTGTTTTCCTGCTATAACACTTGTAACAGTTTTTCTTGCCGTGAGCACGTGAATACGCTCAAGATTCCTGCCAGGACGCGTCAACACAAGAAGGGCCAAACTTGCGCACAAGCTGACCCAAGGTGTGTCTCAGTTAGGCCAGTCTTGACTCTCCTACTCCAGAATCACAAGGCTGTGGTACAGCGGGAGCAATCTAGCCCAAGACGCAAAAAAGTCCCACCACAATAGGCAAAATCAAAATAAGTGTACAACGAAACCCAAAAAATTAAAAACCTAGTAATAAACTTGACAAAACTATCTGCTAAACTTACATTCACATGCATAATTACGTACATTTGAAACCTCCAAAATGACATTCAAAGTAGCTTTTGTTGTACTTTTAAAAGTGTAGGGATGATTCTTGAATATTTGAGGCATATTGTGGTCAAGTAAGATTTTTAGAAGGTATTTTTGTTAGAGTAATACTACAACCACAAATTATTTTACAACATTTTTACAAAATGTTGATGTGGCCAACCTCTTATTGGTTTTAATCTATGCCCGCCATTAGTATCACTTTTTCATTTACCAATAATCACTCACCATATCAACAGTTTGTAAAATCTTTTGTAAAATAGTTTGTATCTCAAGCATTATTCTTTTTGTTATTTCAATGGTTTTTGGGATTTTTATTTATTTATTTTTGTGAATTGTTTTAAAGGTATTTCAATCATATTAGAGGTTTTAAAGGTATTTAGGACATTTTAGAGGTTTTAGAGTGCATATTTTAATCATATTAAAGTTTTTAAGGTTATTTTGGTCACTTTAAATATTTTACTCTATTTTTGTCATTTTATATGTTTTAGAGATATTTTAGTCATTTTAGAGGTTTTAGAAGTTTTAGGTCATTATGATCATTTTGAAGGGTTTACTTGCATTGTGGATGTTTTGAAGGTATGAGGGTTGGCTCCATGTATTTTGGGGCCTAAAGCGAGAACTAAATTGATGACTTTTATATATTTAAATAATAACTTTTTTTTTTATATACAATCTATTCTACTTGCTTGTTTAGGTGCAAAACTACTAATTAAAATTTTGTATTCAAGTTATCTAACATCTCATTTTAAATTGATAATATAGTTAATTCAATTAATCTTTCTTAAGATATTATGTTTATTAACTAGTAATTACATATTCATTTATTTGAATTTTTTCACAAAGTTTAATATTTAATTTGATAACAACTAGTATATTTTATATATCAATAAAGCAACACCTACTATCAATAAAAAATGTTGAATTTCTATCTAATAAAAACAAGAAACAAAAACCAAAAGAAAAAGAAAAAATCAAAGAAAGAATTGTAGATGTGACCACCCATATTATGCTTTTATTATTATTTTTTCATAAAACCCATGCTATACCCCACCCCAAAATATGAATGGCTGAATGAGTTAAAAAAAAAAAAAATTGAATGACATTCAAAATAATGAATATGTACGGTGCAAAAGCTTAAAACTAAGTTAAAAAGAAGTTAAACGTGACTGAATAACTCCATTTTATCTTGATAAAACACATGTTTTTTTTTTTGGTAAACTAAAAAAAAAAAAAAAAAAACACATGTTTGTTATGCTACTTTGTCTTGTTTTTTTTTTGTGCCCCCACTAATTGATTACGAACGCAAGCTTGTGAGGTTTTATGGTTTAACTAAAGAGTAAAGAGTATTGGTATAGACACAATAATTGCCTCATTTTTATTTATTTTTTATAATAGTTAAATTGAGAGATTTTCATTGGTTATCCTCTATTTTTTAGAGGAATGTTGGTTTTTATCTTAGCCTATCATTATCATCAATTTATTATCTACCTTGGAAATTGTGAAATCTTTTATAGCAACATTGGATTCCACTGCCATAGCACTATGGGATACTTCCTCCTTCGTTGACTAGAGCATCACAACCAAACCATAGTTCCCTATGCCAACCTATATCTGGTTAACGACGACCCAGATCTAGACAGAAATGTTGTCGTTTCAGTCCGTTCCTTTTGATCCTTACCTTCCTTCCATTTCGTGCTTGTTTTTCTTCGATTTGATAGTGGAGCTTCATAACCTTGGTTGTGAGCTTCATCATTGTTTTTGTTTTGTATATGATAGTGGAGAGTGAGATTTGACTTCTTTTTTTATAAAACTTTTGGGTTTATACAGTAATTTGCTAAGAAATTGAAATTTGTTGTTTGAACATGTATGAACTGGGTTTATCTTATTCCCTAAAAATAAATAAAGGAATAATTACAGTAAATCCATTTGTAATTAGGCCCGTTTTTACTTTGCCTACCCGTAGTTCAAAACTTAACACTTTGCCCACCTGAGGTGCCTTCCGTTAGGAATTTGTTACCCACCTCTCATTTTGCCATTAGAAAAACACTTTTTTAGGGAAAAACAAACATAACAAAGATAAAAAAGTTAGGGTTTTTTTATTACCTAAGAACTTCTATGAGAACAAAACACAAGAATAGCACACAGATCAAAGGCTTAATGAAATCACTTTTAATCTATATCAATATCAACAATCTCATAACAACTCAAAATTGTGAACCAATTTTTACAAGAAGACCAACAATCTCAAAACAACCAGCAACATTATTAACAAAAGAGAGTGAGATAGAGATAAGCAATCAACAACCAAAGAATGAGGTAATGAGAAATCCAGCCGTGGGTTTGGATTGTGGTAGATCAGCCATGGGTTTGGTGGCGTAGTGGCGACCCTAGGTGCTGCTTGTGCCTCTCCTAATTCTCAATCCTTTTCTGCACAACCAAACACCACCAATTAAGGAAAGGAAAGGAACCTTGCAACTTCAAACCCACTTCGAATCCCAACCACAGTAGCAAACCCACCCTCAATTCCAACTTCAAACCCGCTCTAAATCCCAGCCACAGCAGCAAAACACCTGAATAAGCTAAGTTTAGCACTAAGAAAGCTAGAAATTCAAGCCAAAAGAAACAAAGAAGTGAGAAAAAACAAAGACAGATTTATATATTGATTCCTTCAACTTTCACGAGAAACTAATGGAAAAAAATAATGAAGGAAAAGTGATGTGTACCGGCAAATAGGTGACTAGTGAGAAAGAGGAAGAGTGTGGCATTGCGATTGGTGGATCTTCTTCGGCTTCGTGTTGTGAGCCAATGCGACATGCGAAGAAGAGTGTGAGATCGTTGCTGAGAGAGAAGCCATGCTTGCACCGCCAAAGCTTAGAGAGAGAAAGAGAGAGAGAGAGAGACACAGTGTTAAGTTTTGTTTGACAGCTTTGTGAAATGTTTGGCAGCCTTTGATAAAAAGGAGATTGCTTTTTAGGCAAAGAAATAGCAAATTCAAACCAATACATGTTTGAATAACCCATTGGACAAGAGAATAGCAATACTGTTGATTTGTGTTTTGTTCTCATAGAAGTTCTTAAGTAATAAAAAACCCTAACTTTTTTTTATCTTTGTTATGTTTGTTTTTTCCTAAAAATGTGTTTTTTTAACGGCAAAGGGAGAGGTGGGTAACAGATCCCTAACGGAAGGCACCTCAGGTGGGCAAAGTGTTAAGTTTTGAACCACGGGTAGGCAAAGTGAAAACGAGTTTAACCACAAGTGGGTTTATTTTAATTATCCCATAAATAAATTATATATATATATGCCTTTTTGTTTCTGTAAATAGGGAAAATTCCCGACCTATCACAAGCTGACACATCATACTACCAGGTCCACAAAATACAGCCAATTACAAAGCGCCATGTACTGCGGCTAGGTTTTGCTATCACTACTCAGAAACCAACAGAAATTTGCCAAGTGTCATTGAAATAGAGGCATAAAATGCATGCAAAAACCAATCACACATTAACGCATGTAAGCAATGACATAAGCAGTCCAGCACGTGTAAGCAATGACATATGCAATCTAGCGCGTGTAAACGATGACATATTCGGACCAATCAGGCTGTGCCATGTGTCACCATTCAGACTCCGCCACGTGTCGCTCACCCACCCCCAAACTCCTATAAATAGAAGCCTTCCTAAGGCATTTCAACACACCAAGACATCTTGGGAGGGGACCAAGCCATTTAGAGCACAAGCAGCATCAAAGAAGATTCAGAAGTACTGAAGCTCTGCTGGAATCAAGCCCTGAAGCCTCTAGGAACTTCAAGAACTTCAACCTTAAATGCAAGGAACATTCAAAACAGAATCATCTAAACTACCTGCCTAGATCTCAAAGGCCACTGGAATCAAGCTCAAAAGCCTCCAGAAACCTCAACAAATCACAAATCAGTGAAGCTCCATGGATTCAAGCCTTCAAAGCCCCGAAGAATTTCCACCACAAACCTTCAAATACGAAGAACATTCGAAGATGAACCAAATCATATTCCTAGATCTCAAAGTTCATTGGAATCAAGCTCAAAAGCCTCCAGAAACCTTAACAAATCACAAATCAGCGAAGCTTTACGGATTCAAGCCTCCAAAGCCCCGAAGAACTTCCACCACAAACCTTCAAATACGAAGAACATTCAAAGAGGAATCATTCAAATCATATTCCTAGATTTCAAAGTTCATTGGAATCAAGCTCAAAAGCCTCCAGAAACCTCACAAATCACAAATTAGTGAAGCTCTACGGATTCAAGCCTCTAAAGCCCCTAAGAACTTCCACCACAAATCTTCGAAGACGAAGAACACACGAAGAATGTGAACAACAAAGGATTTCTAACAAGCTTATAGCCAGAGATTCATTGTAATTCTATTTCAAAAATCTTCGATCCATTCTTAAGCCAAATTGAAGTATATTTGGTGTTCGAATCAAAATCACATTACCACAATTCCAATCAACAAATCTTTCAAGGAGATCGAATCAGAGGATCACACTTTTGTAATCACAAAGAAATGTACCACACATTCATCAATACAAATTCGCATTTGTGAAATTATTTTACTTGTTTGACTTATTTTGAACCGAGAAATTTAGTCGTCCACAATTTCATTTAAAAATTCATTTTTATTTTAGCTTCTTTGGATTTTTTATTCAAAAGTTTGATTAAAAAGAACTATGTCGTTTTTGGGGCAACCCACTTAACATAGTATAACAAGAAGCCTTAATTAAATAAACTTAAAACTTAAAAGACTCGATCGAACGAAAATAAAGATAGAGAATTAAATTAAATTTTGGTCAAGTTTAGAAGTTGTAATTTGTAATTTAACCTTCTTTTTTATGGTCAGTTTAATCTTTCTTGCATATTGCATACAACACTTTTTTATTTATGAAGTTATAATTTTTAGTTGTCCAAAATATTAGGGACTTGATTTGGGTCCAAGTGTCCAGCTGCACTGGATCCATCAAGAAGATGATATATGTTCACATGTGTCCAATGCCATCAATTTTGATGATTTGTGCTTGAAAAATTTTACATATTACACAAAATACCTAAAATGATCTTACTAAAACTGTGTTGTACATAAAATTATATAAAATATTTTTACATTTAAAAAAGTTTTACAAAGAAACAAACTGAGCTTAAAAATAAAAAATTATAAATCCAACTCAGACTTTTATTTTTAAAAGAAACAATCCAACTCATACTAAAATTAGTTAGAAAAGAAAATTCTTATCTTCTAAAACGCAAAACTGAAAACTCTCGTATATTTGTGTTGAACCTTTGGGATAACCATTAGCATTGAGGTCAATCACCACACCACCTCTATCATACATACAGACGAATACGACGACTCAAACTTTATCTTTTATACGGTTTTATCGAACTCACTTGTTTTTTAAGAGTGATACACACCTATACAAATAAATGTTCTCGTAACACACAACAATCAAATTTAAAATCGGTATAAGTATCACATAAAAAAAAAAAAAAAAATCGGTATAAGTAGGATTAAGACAGTGGTCCTTCCAAAGCGCTTTGTGGCTTCGCTTTAATGGCTTCATAGTTCTCTTTGTAGTTGTACCTTTCCTCTAAAGGAAAAGTTAAAGAGAAAAGAGAGACAGATTGTGAGAGAGAAAGAGAGAGAAAAGAACGCTGCTGAAAAGAGAAATCACTCACCGACTTTAGGTACGTGAGCACCAAAACTTGAAAGTAAAAATTGCTTTCTTGATTTTTCTATGTTATTTCCTTTTCGGAAAAAGGAAAGGCATTCAAATTTTCTGGAATATATATGTAAGTTTCTCTTTTTGTTATTTTTCTCTAACATGTATCTCTTTCTCTCTCTCTCTCTCTCTCTCTCTCCTCGACAAGACAGTGAAGGCTTCCCAAGAGAGACAAAGAGGAGTGTGAAACAGAGGACATAATTATGGAGCTCTAAATCAGCCTCTGCCTTTTATCACGTTCCTCTTGTTCTTGGTGCCATGGTCAGACCCTGAAACAGACATCCCCAACCTTTTCCATGCTATAAAGATCAAAACGGTATGTGGGTTTTTGTCCATTTATTTGTTGATGCTTTTTCAAACAAATATTATTTCTGTTTTTAATTTATGATTCATGGCTGGGGTTTCAATGGGTTTTAGGATTTTTATTCTATTTTGTTTTTTATTTTTGCTAATTCAATGTAGGAACAAATATAGTTTTTATTTTTAACTTGTGATTAATAGCAAGAGTTTCAATTTGTTTTAGGATTATTTATTCTATTTTCAGTATTTTGTTTTATTTGGGTGCTGGACATGTTTTGTAGTTAAGTTCTGTGGCACTAATCTCCGAAATCATTGCTATTTTTTCAATTTGGGCTTTTGGGTACCTGTTAATTGTATTTCCTTTTTGGGATTTTTAGGGGTTTGACTCTACATGGCTAACCGTAAAAAATGTATAAACCAAGACAACAATTGTGACACATGGAAGAAAAACTCAATGAGGAAAATTCGTATTATATACTCTGATCCTTATGCCACTGAATCTTCAAGTGATGATGAAGAAAAAAATGAGTTCAAGCCAATGGGTGGTAAGCGCAATGTCAAGGAGATTTTGATTCCAAATGAGAATTCGTTATTGACTGATGTGAATGCCGTGTCCAAAGGTTGTAAAGATTTGTTTTCTCATCCATCCTCCCCATCATCTGTGCTTGAGGTCTCTACTCCAGCTCTACTTGGTAATGGAATTGGAAATTCAACCAAAGAAGAAGACAATGTGGAACCAATTCTATACAGCTCTACTTCAGCTCTTGTTGGTAATCAAATTGGAAATTCAAACAAAGAAGAAGGCAGTGTGGATCCAAATCTTGAAGAAGAACAATTGTTTTTGGATTTCATGGATGACATTGATGCTTATCCTACACTTGGGGATGAATGTGGAGAGGAATACGCTCTTCCTCCTTTCGATATTGAATTTACTGTTGGGGATTTTTCATGGATTGATGAGGTCCTAGATCTTTCAGGACTATAATTTCTGCAGTTCTTTCCTACCTTTTTTCCCAAACATTTTGCAGTTAGGAAGTAGCAGTTAGTATTCTTTGTATTTTAGCAAATATCTTCATTTTGCAGAGTTTTGGAGGTTTTTGCCATCTTTGTTAGGGAGCAAGAGAGTTCTTTTTGTTAGGGAGCAAGAGAGTTCTTGGGTTTTTCTCTGTGCTTTTATAGCCGTCCCAAGTTTTGTAAGCTCTCAAGTAGTCTCAACTCTCAACCACTGCTCCCACTTCCATATATCAGTTGTTTGTAACTAAGATTATCACCTATCCCCACAGACAAATGAATGATTCAACAAGTCTGCAAAACCAAAATCTGTGTCACAGGCAAGCTCAAAGCCAAACAGAACATCTCATTTCAGCACCATGCAATCGCATCAAGATTAAACAGGTCAGATAATTCCTCTAATGGTCTAGTTCTGTGCATCTGAAAATTTGTAAACGGGTTCTCAACTATAGACAAACTTGATCCAACAAATTCAAGCACATAAACATCTATGATTTGGGTTTGTTGAGTGTTATCCGATAAAGCATGCTTATAAACACTTTACAGCAGGTGTGAAGACTATATTGGGATATTCTACAATGAAAGAACGTAAGCTTTTATTGTTACATTGATTTTAAAACGCATACCGTTCAGAACTATTGGGATGCTCGTAAATACCTAGTACCTCAAGTAAAACAATGCCTAATAAATTATAGTAATTTCATACCACCTTCAAGACATGGCAAAGAAGCCAGTTCAGCAAAACCTTTGTAGCTCCAAAGAACAATGAGCTCCAGAATGTACAATCCCCGTAGGGATTGATTTAGAAGCAGAAGTATTCATGTCCCTTTGACATTATCTTCAAAAGCCAGTTCATATACAAGAGCAAGATGATCGCTGCCCCATTTCTGCCAATGTAACATCGATACCTGATGAATCCAGAGACAATAGAACATAAAGAGCACAGGCAACATATAGCATACTTACAACATTGATAACTACATATATTATGTGTTAATTTATATATAAAAAAAGGCTAACCTCTGAGTGTCCGAGGAAGGGATTTGTTTTTAATTATACAAATTAACCCAAGGCGGGGAGACCAAAACCTGTCCCCTACCTTCAACATGATGGGCCAGATTGCGATTCCTATGTGCAAGTCCATTCTTGGCCATTGCCATGAGTTGATTTCTCAGATAAATTCCGACTAACTTTGCTCTACTCCCCCTCCCTCCCTCCCCTGTCAATCCAAACTAGCCATCATTGATGGTTTTCTGAATTTTTCACCACACCAGCCGACTATTAGTACATTCTTTTTTTGATAAAGAGGAAGGGGCTGAGACAGAGAGAGGGTGAAAAAGTGGATAAAAACAAGAAGTTGCCACACAGTTAATTATGAGGTATGACAAAGAGCAATACAAAGTCTACAAAACGTTATATATACAAGCCTCTGTGAAGGCTATAACATGAATTTTAAGTATAATTCAGCAATTATATTCTGATAAAACATTTCCATTTTCTATTTTTGGAAAAGAAGTTGCATACAATTGAAAAAAATGAAAAAAGATACAAAAGCAAAGGGTTAAACTCCACCAAAGGCGTAGTTCCGAATTACATGAAGTCAGCGAGGCACCAAAATTTCAACTTCTTTAGTCCAGAACACAAAAACAGCTACTGGAATCATTTATGATATCCATCATTCACCCTTCCAATGGAAAACTTCATTTGGTTACACTTCCTCTTCATTTAAATGGGAAAAGAAGGCCTAAGAATTTGAAAATAAATAAACCCTCTATCAACTGATCCCCTTGCAACCATTGCAGTTTAACCAGCATCAATTATCGATTAAAATGCTATACAGAGTACTCCAGGTCTCTGACAGAAACTTCCATATGTCCTGGAGAGAATTGTAACAGGTGCAAACATGACCCTACTTAAAAAATGTCCATTACACTCAGCTTATAATTAGAACCTTTGCTCCATCTTATATTCAAGATAGACAACTAAGTGGGATGTATGCATGCAAATAACATCTTTTTGTATCAATGGGTAGGGTCTCAAGAACTCTCACAGGAACAAGTTCTTCTGTATGCCTGTGTCAATCAAACATATCAGTAATTAAAAATTTTTGAAGGCAAACAGACTATTGTAATTTATACGACAAAATTGAAGTACCAAATTTAATCAACTGTTCCAGTAAACTTCAAGTGGTATGATGTTGCCAAGGGTTCCCCATGAATCTCTTGTTCAACTGCTTCCCTGCAGAAAATTGAAAGAAATAGAGAAAATTAGCTGGAAAGGAAACATGTAAAAAAATTTAAAAAATCCCACATCAAATATTTGGAAGATTTCCTGTGTTAACTATCAACCTCAACATTCATCAAGTGCATAGTAATTTACTTCATTTGAACAAGTTAATTGCAACATAACTGTTGAAGTTGGAAATCTGAGCCGAGGTATAGAAGAAAACACAATAGTATTAAAAGATATTTGCTAAAAAGCTTTGATAAGAAGATTGTAACTTTATTAAGATGAAGATAAACACATTACATCTTGAGCCAAAGCCGACTCAATTATAATAGGATTTTCCTCTATCCAAGCTACAAAACTAACTAAATTCCTAACATACTGAGCTAAGATGTGTGCAGGACGATTGCCTTGCCTTTGAATATGAGAGACTTGCACTCCCCTAAAATCCTTTAGCTTAAGTTGTATTCCCTCAACTATATTGCGAATAGTTATTAGTGGTTCGCACGATCCATTCACAGCCTTAGCAACAATCTGTGAGTCACACTCAAAGATAACCTCTTTGTTGGAGCATTTTAATATTAATTAATTAAAATGAATAAATATTACAACATAAATGTAAAGATGTGGGAGTGAATATGGAAGATAAGGAGTTAATGAAAATGTTTAATCCCACATTGAAAATGAGAGAGACTATTTTATTTTTTTTAATTGTGGTGATTAATGGGCTAATATGAATTGACTCACCATTAATTGTGTAACTCCAACTCATTAGATTAATATCCAGCAATTAATCTTGTAATAACCACTACATCAGCATAATGGACCTAATTAATCAGATTAATTTGGGTAATAATATCGTGAGACCCATTGAGCCTATAAATAGACTCATTCAGACCCAATCCATATGACTGCAATATACACTAAAAAAATAGAGAGATTCTTGGCAAGGAAGGGTGTTCTATCACCTTGTGACGGCTCTTAAAATAATCCTTATATATGTTTAGGGTGTGAGAAAAGAAACCCTACACAAATACTCAAGGATATGTGTGTAATCAGATCTGGAAAACCTGATTTCGTAATTCTCGATAGATACAGCTTCTGTCGAGCTTTAGCAGTAATTCTCGATAGAAAGGATTTTGTCGAGCTTTAATGAGCAGCACATTCTTCACTTGTTTCTTGGTCAAATTTACATGGTTTCAGTACTTAACTTGAACACTTGTTTCTTGAAGTACTAAACCCATCTGAGATCTACTCAATTACAAGTAAAGTACGTTTTTTCAAAGGATTAGCCAATTTCATAAATATGTCCCTAACAGCCAACCAAGGGTTTGAATCTCCTTAAAGAGAGCGAGTGTCGCGCCTCAGTCTAAATAGTGTTGTGTAATTTTTCTCTTTAAATTAATAATATTCAGAAGTATTATTCAGTTTCTCTTTGTGTTGTTTCCATTATTATTGTGTTTGCACCAACAATTTCAAGGAGATTCATCACATGGAGCCTACACAAGAGAAACCAAATGAGCCTGTTATAGATCTCAACAAGCCCTTTCGCTTTAAGGGAGCCCACTTCAAGAGGTGGAAAGGAAATGTCCTCTTCTACTTGAGTCTTCTCAAAGTCGCGTACATCCTCATTGACAAGAATACATCAAAGGTTTCTACCGATGAGATGAGTGAGGAAGAATATAGTCTCCATTAAGAAAAAATAGATAAATATACAAAAGATGAATATAATCGTCGCTCTTATCTTTTGAATTGTCTTGCTGATTATTTTTATGATTATTATGATAAAACTTATAATTCTGCCAAGAAAATTTGGAAAGCTTTACAAAGCAAGTATGATACTGAGGAGGCTGGTGCAAAGAAGTATGTTGCTAGTAGATTTTTCCGGTACCAAATGGTGGATGGAAAATCGGTGGTGGATCAAGCACAAGACTTCCAAAATGACCGTGGCAGAATTGAGATCCGAAGGCATAAAGATTGGAGATAATTTGGTGGTAGCTGGCATAATTGATAAACTACCACAATCTTGGAGGGAGGTCCAAAAGACTTTGCAGCACAAACAAAAGAAGACATCCTTGGAGACTTTGATTACATGCATTCGTGTGGAGGAGGAGGCTAGAGGACAAGATGCACTCATGACACAAGAGAGCAATGGTAATTCCACCACAAAGGTAAACCCTATTTTAGCCAATAATAATATGCCCAAAAATCATTTTCCTAGAAATGGTCAATTGAAGCCTAAAAAGAAAGTCTTTAAAAATAATAATAGACCTTAAGGAAGGGAAAAATCGAATAAAAATTACAATAAAAACCAAAGACCCCCTTCACAAGATCAATTTAATAGATCTTGTTTTGTTTGTGGCAAGAGTGGGCATATTGCTCGATTTTGCAAATTTCGGAAATGTGAATCTGTCCTGCAGGCTAACGTAACCGAAGAGCCTTTAGTGGCTATGATTATAGACATTAATATGGTGCAATATGTTGAAGGGTGGTGGGCAGATTCTGGTGCTAATAGGCACGTCTGCTATGACAAAAATTGATTCAAGTTGTACACTCCTTTTGAAGAAGAAAAAACTGTTATGCTTGGTGACTCTAGCAAAACCAAGGTCTTGGGAGTGGTGAGGTTGATTTGAAATTCACTTTTGGACGTGTGCTAACATTGAAAGATGTACTTTACACTCCATCTATGAGGAAAAATTTGATGTCAAGTTTTTTGCTTAACAAGTCTGGCTTTAAGCAAACTATGGAATCTAATAATTATGTAATCACTAAAAAGGGATTATTTGTGGGCAAGGGTTATGCTTGTGATGGAATGTTTAAATTGAATGTTGAGAATAATAAAGCATCTACCAGTTCAGTTTATATGTTTTCTTCTATTAATATTTGGCATGCTCGTTTGTGTCATATAAATAGTAGATATGTGGGAATTATGAGTAGTTTAGGTTTAATTCCAAGACTGTCAAAAGATTTTGAAAAATGTGAAACTTGTAGTCAAGCTAAGATTACAAAAAGGTCTCATAAAAGTGTTGTAAGAAATACCAAATTGCTTAAGTTAATTCACTCTGATTTATGTGAATTTGAGGGAATTTTAACTCGTGGTGGAAATAAATATATTATCACTTTTATTGATGATTTCTCAAAATATACAACTATTTATTTGTTGAAAAATAAAAGTGATGCTTTCGAAAAATTTCAAGATTTTTTAAAAGAAGTTGAAAATCAATTCGGTAGAAAAATAAAAAGAATAAGAAGTGATAGAGGCCATGAGTATGAATCAAGTGCATTCAACTCATTTGTTTAGTCTTTGGGAATTATCTATGAAACTACTGCACCATATTCACCTGCTTCTAATGGTGTGGCTGAAAGAAAAAATAGAACTTTAATTGAGTTAACAAATGCCATGTTAATTGAATTTGGTGCACCTTTACATTTTTAGGATGAAGCTATTTTAACTGCATGTCATGTTTTGAATAGGGTGTCACATAAAAAGTCACATACCACACCTTTTGAGATGTGGAAAGGACATAAGCTAAATTTGGGATATTTGAGAGTATGGGGTTGTCTTGCTTATGTAAGGCTTACTGACCCTAAAATACCTAAATGAGGTATAAGAGCTACTATTTGTGCTTTTCTTGGTTATGTGATTAATAGTGCAGCCTCTAGATTTTTTGATCTTGAAAACAAAATAATGTTTAAATCTGGTGATGCAATTTTTCATGAAGAAAAATTTCCTTTTAAATTGAAAATAGTGGGGGTGAAGAAAATATTTTGTCACAACCTAGTTCTTCTACTTCTCATTTACAAAATCAAGAAAATTTTGAAATGGAACCTAGAAGGAGTAAAAGAGCTAGAGCTGAAAAGGATTTTGGTCCTAATTATTATGTTCTTAACATTGAGGAAAATCCCCAAAATTTAAAAGAGGCTTTAACATCACCTGATGCTATATTTTGGAAAGAGGTTGTAAATGATGAGATGGAGTCTCTAATTTCTAATAGAACTTGGAAATTAATAGATCTTCCATCGGGTTGTAAGACCATAGGTTGTAAATGGGTCCTTAGAAAAAAGTTGAAACCGGATGGATCAATAGATAAGTTTAAAGCTAGACTTGTTGCAAAAGGCTTTAAACAAAAAGCTGATCTTGATTTCTTTGATACATTTTCTCCAGTAACAAGAATTACATCTATTAGATTGTTAATTGTTATTGCTACAATTTTTGATTTGAAAATTCATCAAATGAATGTAAAAACTGCTTTTCTAAATGGGGACCTAGAGGAAGAGATTTATACGGATCAACTTGAAGGCTTTGTAGAGCCTAGATAAGAAAGTAAGGTATGTAAGCTAACTAAATCCTTATATGGCTTAAAACAAGCACCAAAACAGTGGCATGAAAAGTTTGATTCCTGCATGATTGAGAATGGTTATAAATCAAATGAATGTGATAAATGTATTTATTCTAAGTCATGGAATAATTTACATGTTATTATTAGCCTCTATGTGGATGATATGTTGATTTTTGGCTCAAATATGCATGTTATAAATGAGACGAAAAATATGCTTAAAAGCCATTTTGATATGAAAGATATTGGTGAGGCTAATTTTATTTTGGGCATGAAAATTACAAAAACATGTGATGGGATATTTCTTGTTCAATTACATTATGTTGAGAAAATATTGAGAAAATATAATTTTCATGATCACTAAAGTGTAGCTACTCCTTTTGATTCTAGTGTTCATTTATTTCCTGTGAATAATGATGATGAGATTTTTAATCAAAAGGATTATGCTAGCATCATAGGTAGTTTGTTATGCTACTGATTGTACTAGACCAGACATTGTATATGTAGTAGGAGTGCTTAGCAGATTTACTAGCAAGCCTAGTAAAGATCATTGGCTAGCTATTGAGTGAGTCATGAGATATTTAATTGGTACCAAAAGCTATGGCTTATTTTATAAAAAGTACCTTGCTGTGATTGAACTTTTCTGTGATGCTGATTGGAATACTTTGTCAGGTGATTCTCTCTCTACCACTGGTTATATTTTTACCTTAGGTAGTGGTGCTATTTGTTGGAAATCTAAAAAGCAAACAATAATTGCTAATTCAACAATGGAAGCTGAATTAATAGCATTAGCTTCAACTAGTGAAGAGGCAAATTGGCTTAGAGATTTGTTATATGAAATTCCATTTTGGGAAAAGCCAATTCCACCTATATTAATTCATTGTGATAGCACCGCCATAATTGGTAGAGTTAAAAACCGTTACTACAACGGTAAATCCAGACCTATACGAAGAAAGCACAGTACCGTTCGATCTTATTTGAGTAGTGGCATCATAACTGTGAATTATATTAAGTCTAATGATAATCTTGCAGATCCATTTACCAAAGTCTTGGCAAAAGATAGGGTCTGGAATACATCGAGGGGGATGGGACTAAAGTCCATAGAATCATGAGCCATGTATGAGGATACCCAACCCAAGGACCAGAGATCCTGAGAATTGGGTTCAATGGGAAAAACGAATCATACGATGGTCGTAAGAAATGCACTATTTTTTTTAATTATTTATTTTGTAAATAATTTTTTAATTGTTCATCGCTATGATGTAAGTGCATTTATCCTGTAATGTGGAGAGGTTGAGTAAGAAACTCTTAATGAAATTTGTAGCTCGTATGAGTGGGGTGTCAGAATTACAAGAGCACCCTTGACAAAATTTCACCTATGTGAGTGTGGGGGTGGAGCTGCTCCTTATGAGATTTGGACTTAATCTCAAATACACTCATGAAACTGGGATTAGTACATGGCCATTAAGTGCTAGTTATAAAAGCTCATGTCAACACCTGGGTTGTTATGTGTAAGAAGTGACGCTTAATTTCCCTAAAGCAGTCCTAGTTCAAGTCGGAGACCACTATGACTCTGGAGTTGAGATCGCTGTTTTACTAAGTGAAGGTTCAATGCAGAGCACACCTTCATGATGCATAGTGACCCATCTTTGCCTAGTAATCTCTCTTTAACTAAAAAATTTAATATTAAAATGAGTGGGGGATTGTTGGAGCATTATAATATTAATTAATTAAAATGAATAAATATTACAACATAAATGTAAAGATGTGGGAGTGAATATGGAAGATGGGGAGTTAATGAAAATGTTTAATCCCACATTGAAAGTAGAGAGACTATTTTATTCTTTTTAATTGTGGTGATATATGGGCTAATATGAATTGACTCAGATATTGGGCTAGATATGTGCATAAGGGAGAGGTGAAGGGTGGAGGTATCAAAAATGGAAATGAATCAGCCTCTTGGATCCTCCTACTTAATAGCATATTCAGAATAATTACCATATCCGTTGGTGAGTAAATGGCCCGAATTAATACTCCATTTTTATTATGGAAAAACCTACTGCATCAGAATAATGGACCTAATTAATCAAATTAATTTGGGTAATAATTTCATGAGGCCCATTGAGCCTATAAATAGACTCATTCAGACCCAATCCATATGACTGCAATATACACTAAAAAAAAATATAGAGGTTCTTGGTAAGGAAAGGTGTTCTTTCTGGTGGAGCTTTAGGCTTGAAAACTTTGTTCAGAGGTTGTTCTAGCCATACGACACTTGTTGGGCTATTGTATCCTGGGGGAGACAAGTCAGAGAAGGTTTGCACTGGTTACAAAGTTTAGCTAACCAAGGGCTTGAATCTCCTTAAAGAGAGCGAGTGTCGCGCCTTAGTCCAAATAGTGTTGTGTAATTTTTCTCTTTAAATTAATAATATTCAGAAGTATTATTCAGTTTCGCTTTGTGTTGTTTCCATTATTATTGTGTTTGCACCAACACTCTTGAAACCCCACATCCCATGCAAAAAGAACCCCTTCCTCCAAAGCTCTTGCTTCAATCTCCAATGGCCCTAGTGGGTATGGTATATTTTTACTTAGTGCTGCCTCGACTCTTCCAGTAAAATCACGGATTACTACCCTAACTCCTAAAGAATGAGAGGATTTGAAAGTTGCGCCATCAACATTAAGCTTATATAATGAAGCATTTGGGAAAGACCATAGAGCATCTTCTCTAGACCCACTTGGATTGAGCTTGATGTTAGTTGTCTGAAATTCATCTAGAAAAAATCGAGCTCGTTGCAAAAGTGCTGACCCCTGTTGCTTTGTCTTTCCAAGCCGAGCCTTATTCCTGTTGAACCACATGCACCATGCCACCATGACCACTAACTCCTATAGCTCTTGACCAAACCAAATCCCAAATATCAGGTGCCAAAGAAAATCCACAAATTCTGGGAAAGCTAACTTGTGTGCATCAAAAGAAATGCTGGTGAGGTTCCAAACCTCACATGCTCGGTCACAACCCCAGAAAAGATGACCACTACTTTCAGCTCCCATTCCACATGCTTCACACATTGGATTAGTAAGGACTTTTCGATGACATAAGTTATCCTTTGTTGGCAGAATATTCTTGCTAGCTCGCCACACGAAGGATTTAACTTTGTTTGGGATGTTAAGCCGCCAAATTGTTCTCCAGAAAATCTTATTATTTTGATTGATGGAAGCTTCCCCAGAACTGATGCTCTCCCCCAACGTTAGAGCTACTTTATACGCACTTCTCACTGTGAAGACACCCTTCAGATTGTAAGCCCACACTAATCGGTCCCTAGGCAGTCCAGAACTCAGAGGAATACCTAGAATAGCCAAAGCATCCTCCGGAGAGAAGAAGTGATGTATCATATCAGATCTCCAAGCTTTAGTATATGGGTCAATAAGTAAAGAGACTTTAGAATCAGTGGGAACTTCAATTGGTTTGGAGGTAACTTGAAAAGTTTATGGTAGTGGTAGCCATTTGTTTGTCTATATATTGAGTTTGTATCTGTTGCCCACCTGCCAACGAGACCTATGTTGAACTATGGACTGCGTAGCCATAATACTTCGCCAAGCATAAGAAGGATGATTACCCAATTCAGCCGATAGGAAATCTCCATTAGGGAAATAACATGCCTTGAAAACTCAGTGAACCAACGAATTGGTTTTAGTTTGTAGACACCAGCCTTGTTTTGCCAATAATGCAAGATTAAATTCTTTAAGATCAGGAAAGCCCAAACCGCCTTCTTCCTTTGGCAAGAACATCTTGTCCCAGCATAACCATGCCATCTTATTCTTCTCGTTAGCTTGACCCCACCAAAATTTATGCACCATACTTGTCATCTCATCACAAAGAGCGGAGGGAAGTTTAAAGACACTCATAGTGAAGGTTGGAACAGCCTGTGCCACAGTCTTTATGAGAATCTCTTTTCTAGCATTGGATAGTAATTTTTCCTTTCACCCTAAAAGTTTGTTAGTTTGCCTTTCATTCAGCTTATGGAATGTATTACACTTGTTCTTCCCTACTAAAGATGGTAGGCCCAAATACTTCTTATGTTGCTTTATTATCTCAGCTCTGAACCTGGTCTTAATATCATCTTGAATATTCTAAGGAGTATTGCGATTGAAGTAAAGAGAAGTTTTATCACGGTTTAATTGTTGACTTGAGGCATTCGCATATTTCTCCAAGACAGTAATTAAATTGGAACATTCTTCGTTTGTTGCACGGCAAAAAATTAGACTATCATTAGCAAAGAAAATATGAGAAATCACAGGTCACCTTGCACAAGCTGCCACTCCTTTTAATTTGCCTTGTTCCACTGATTGTCTAAGAAGTGTAGACAGACCCTCTGCGCAAATTAGAAACAAATAAGGGGAAAGAGGGCCCCCTTGGCGCAAGCCCCTAGTAGGGGTGATGCTCCCTCGGGGTTGCCCATTAATTTTAACAGAATATGTAACAGAGCGAACACATCTCATCATAATAGCAATCCACTGCGAGTGAAACCCCATTTTATGCATGATCTGTTCCAGGCGTCCCCATTCCACCTGGTCATAGGTCTTATTCATATATAATTTTAAAACCATCTCCCCAACTTTTCCACTCTTCTTTTGGCTTATGCGATGCATGGTTTCAAAAGCCACTATGACTTTATCAATGATCAGTCGAGTGGACATAAAGGCACTTTGGCTTTAACTAATAATATGTGGAAAAAGGGTTTTTAGCCTATTAGCTAGTACTTTTGAGGCGAGTCTTAAGGCCACATTACTCAGAATAATGGGTCTATACTATGTTATTTTGGTTGGATTTTTAACCTTAGGTATAAGGACAATGTGTGTTTCATTGAATTATGGAGGAATGATACAAAGATTAAGAAAATCCAACACATTTTTAATAACACAGTTACTAACTATGGACCAGTAATGTTGATAATAAAGAGAAGGCATGCCATCAGGACATGGTGTTTTTTTTTATGCACCTGCTTCAGAGCTTTTTTCACCTCCATGGCTGAGAATTCCCTAGACTACATCACTTGCATCCCTAGACCCATTAGCGAAATATAGACTCAAAATAATCTACTACTATTCTTTCCATGGTCTTTTCCTCATCTTGCCATGTAAGGGTCTCATCATACAGCCCCTTGATTCTATTCTTTTGGAATTGGTTGGGTGCTTTGGCATGAAAATATCCTGTGTTGCGATCCCCACTCACTAGCCAAGTATTTCGAGACTTTTGATTCCACATGGTACTCTTTGCATCCAGCCATACATTCCAATTGTGCCGAACCTCTTTGATTTCCTTCTCTGTATCTCTGCTAGTCCTGTGGGCTTCTAATACTTGTAACTTCTTTTGAAGATTGGCTATCTTTTTTCCCACATGCCTAAACTCCACCTTATTCCAAATTCTTAGTCTCTTCGTACACCTATCAATGCAATTTGTAAATTGAGACCCACCACACCTATTCAATCCTTCTTGCCATGATTCTGCCACAACTTCATCAAAACATTGCTTCAAACCGAAACAACTTGTTCTTAACCATTTGTTGATCTCTCCCTACCAATCGAAGTGACAACATGGAGTGATCTGATGCCAAGGTTGGAATGTGATGTAGTGTTGCTTCCTTAAATTTTTGCCTTCTAGCATTTGTACCCAAAGCTCGATCTGAGCAAATCTTAAGCCGGCTCTCATCAGAATTGTTCTTGAACCATGTAAATGGTGCACCATGAAACCCAAGGTCATGGAAGCCACAAAAGTTGATTACACTCTGAAACCTGTTCATCTGCCTCATAGGTCGCATATTACCCCCTTCCTTCTCAAATGCTTTAGTAATTTCATTAAAATCACCTATGCATTGCCATGACACATCATTAACCCAACTAAGTGACTCCAAAAGAGTCCATGTTTCCTCCCTTTTACTTGTTTCAGGGTGACCATAGAACCCGTTAAGCCTCCAAACATCCCTATTATTTCCACAATCCACAAAAGCATCTATGTACCACCGAGCACATTTACGAACCTCAAGCTTTATACCCGGTTTCCATAGCAAAGTGAGTCCCCCATTATTACCATCACCAGACACAGCTACTTCTTGTGTGTAACCCAATCCGTGTTTCATCCTATTCATTATGTCACTATGAAGTTTGGTCTTCATCAAGAAGACAAACTTGGGATCTTCGACCCTCAAAATATTTTTAAGAGCATGAACTATTGGCTGGTTCCCAAGCCCCTAGCAGTTCCAACTTAGGGTACTCCTTGATTTTGGCGGTGCTGCTTAGTAGCCACCGCCGATCCAAAATTCTTTTCCATCATCCTACCAAGCATTACTGTGTCTTCCTCCAGTTTCTATTTTTTCTCATTAACCCGTGCCTTTTCCATATCCCCCCGACCCTTTCTTTTTGTACCCACATGTTCTAGATTTGCATCAATTGTGTCCATCAATACCTGAGGTGGTTGTTTCCGTGTCCATGATCCTTGTTTCGTCCCTAATGAATTTTGACCAGTTGCATCTTTCTGAGTGTGTACTTTATCCATGGTATTACTTGGCCCTCCCATAGAGATGTCTTAGCCAATCACCAAATCTTCACATGTCATCCTCGACGTTGATCTCGCATTGTTGGCGCCATGCATATCCTGCCTAGTCCCTGTTAGACCGTTTGTATTCATGTTGCCCTCAAGCATAGACACTATTCCATTGTTTATGTTACTCTCCCCAACATTATCTCCCACCTTGTCAGTCACTTGTGCTCTACCAGAATACTAATTCAAACCCTGGTCAATTTCTTGTAGATGAGATTGGAATAGAGTTGAGTCTAAGGGTATATCCTTTACTGTATGCCCAGTTTGTTTAGTCCTAGCTTCCGTAATTGATGGATTCACAGTATTAGTAGTAGACTGCTGCTCATCTCCCACATGTTCAGTACCTTCATCCACTAGTGTGATCATTAACCTCAGCCTATCGGATTGCCCAATTTGAGTATCGTTAGTGTGATTTCCTTCTTGTTGTGGAGTTGGAGAGGATTTGTAAAACTGGGCTGTAGTTGCCCGTAGCCAAGCACCATATTGTTGGTCTTCTTTTCGCAACATGCCCTTGCTATTAAGCCATAATTTGCAATCCCTTTCATCATGATTCAATTTTCCACACCAATAACAAAATATTGGCATGCGCTCATACTGGAAGAAGATCTAATTAGGGGTTGCGCCACCTCCGTTTACCATACGACCTCGGCACAGCGGTTGACTAATATCCAAATTCACTCTAACCTATATACACCTTCGGACCTTCCTCTACAATCCCTTGTTCCTGAGTCCTCAACTCACTCCACCTATCCTTAAGTACTACGAATGGCTGCAGCATTCTCTTTCCTCATCTGTCGTAATTGTAGTCCATGGATTTGAACCCAAAAAGAAGTTCGTTATATAAACCAATAAATTAACAGCAATAGTGATAGTAATGATAAACAACACCATCAACAAATTTCGCATGATGACTTAAAAGTGTACTAACAATAATATTGTCTACACCACTGTGGTCTCCATTGCTTTAGCTTCTATCTCTAATGCTCCAGCCCAGAGGAGCATAGATCTTTTTTCTTTTTTTTTTTATGAGAAACATATGAAAATTTCATTCAACTGAAATTGAAATACAACAGAAAGAGAAGCTGTAAGAGCAGTTACAGGCGGAGATCCTTAAAAATAAGATGCTCCGCAAAGCTTGGGATAACTCCTTTCCAAACCTGAGAAACACCTGTATTCCTTGCTACTTTTGCGAGTTCATGAGCAACTCTGTTGCCATCCCTTTTCAGATGCTGGAAAGAACACCAGCTGAAGGAGGAAGAAATGTCCCTAATGCTCTGAATGATGAGCCCAAGCTCTCCACCCAGGTCACCTTTGTTAATTTCTTATATAATGGAGAGGGCACTAGATTCAAAAATAACATAAGAAATCCCCATTTCTGACGCAAGCAACACACCTTCTTGCAAAGCTATTGCTTCTGTGATCTCAGCTGAGAAGGGCACTGAGAGGACCCTGCTGGAAGCTGCGATGGAAGAGCCCTGGCAGTCTCGAATTATCACTCTAATGCTAGAAGGCCTGCCATCATTCGAGGCTGCACCATCAGCATTAATTTTGAAGAAACCCGAGGGGGAACTCTCCATTTGGTTAAGGGAAGGGCTAGTGGCAGGGCAGGGTGGGAGCATGCTTCCTTATAATCAATAAGAATTCTATTGGCCATTTCCTAGATTTGACTTGGAGGGGAACTAGAGTCCTCATGAGTTACTTGGTTGCGATTCCACCAGATGGACCATGCTACTGCAAAGAAGAGCTCCAAGTCAGGAAAGGAACCTTTCTCAACAAGGTCCCAGGCAATATCCACCGGTTCTTAAGTTAGAGAGGTTAGATCAACTGGACAGTTGTGCCAAGATGCCCAAGTCAGTTTGGCATGATCACAATGGAGAAGCGCATGGGTAGTGGTTTCAATGGCCTTGTCACACAGAGGGTGGAAGCTCGAGCAGTGGATACCTCTGTGATTTAAGCTTTGCATAGTGGTAAGGTCATTTACACATGTCCTCCAAGCGAAGATTTTGAATTTCGACGAGACTTTTTGGTGCCAAATTGTAGACACCCCATTTTACAACTTGCATTTAACCAACCGGTAGATCTTCAGATTTGTGATACAAAACAAATCTTGATGCTCTAACGATCATAATGGTATGTCATGGGTTTTGATCATACCACCTAATCAAAAGTTATCATACAAACAATTTTCAATGATCATGGCTCACCTACACGATGGGCCCAATCACGTCCTATTTTAAACACTTAATTTTGATTGGTTCTCATAAGAATTAATTTAAAATTAATTAAGTGTGATTTTTGATTGAATTTCATTTTATTTCATTATTTGTTAAGAAATAATAAAAACTGTTTTCCTTTATGGCATCTTATCTGCTCTTTTGAAAAAAAATATTTGGAGATAGAAAAAGATATAATCCATGCAAAAATTCAAAAAAACAGAAAAATGCTCAAAAAACGTCATTATCTTCAGTAGCAACTTGAATCGCATTTTTGGCCTGGAAAAAGTTGAAATTTGGTTTTCTCTATTTCTAGAAACGTTGTAGAGAATTGAATTTCCTTTCAAAAAATGCCAATCCCGAATCAATTGAAATTTTGAGCAGAAAGTTATGGCCAAAATACGAAACAGGTGCAGAAGATAACACAAATTCAGCATCATCTTCAATTTTCTTTCAAAATTTCAAATGGGGATCAACATTAAATCTGTTCAAGCTTATCTAATAGGCTAATCCCTTCGCTTAGCTTCAGAAGAAAGTTTTTTGAAAAATAAATTGGATAGAGAAACAGATACATCTTGTGAAAAATTAAAAAAAAAAACAGAAAAATGCTCAAAAAACGTTACTATTTTCAGCAGCAATTTGAATCGCATTTTTGGCCTGGAAAACGTTGAAATTTGGTTTTCTCTATTTCTGGAAAAGTTGTAGAGAATTGAATTTTCTTTCAAAAAACACCAATTTTAAATCAATTGAAATTTGAACAGAAAGTTAGAGCCAAAATACGAAGCAGGTGCAGCATCATCTTCAATTTCCTTTCAAAATTCAAAATGGGGATCAACACCTAATCCGTTCCAGCTCATTTAAATAGGTTATCTCCTCCCTTAGCTTCAGAAGAAAGCTAATAACTTAGCTTTAAAGCTAAGCCATCCCTTTCCCTATAAATAGAGAAGACCTCTTCCATTTTCTGGACCCCGAATTCCCTTTGGAGAGCTAGTGAGAAAGCAGAAAAGAAAAACTGTTGTGCAACCATTGTTCCTACTTTGATTGTAGTTTAATACTTCCTTGCTTTTTCCCTAACCCTTTAAGTGATCACTTCCCCTTTTTAACTTATGCTCTATGCTGGTAAGTAAATAATTATGTTCTTAACTTTCTACACATGCTTGAATAAATGCTTAACAAGTTGTTATTTGTTTCTTTCATGATATGCTTGGATGAACATGCCTATATGTCTCATTGATATTCCTTTTACATGCTTAGATGAACACTTCTAGGCTAAAGCACAATTTTCTCTTGAAGGCTTAGATGAACACTTCTAGGCTAAAACACAACTTTCCCTTGAATGCTTAGATGAACATGTCTAGGTAGTTGTTCTACTTTTTTTTTAAATGCTTGAATGAACATGTCTAATAAGTATTTTGATTTTCTCTAGATGAACATGTCTAAGGGATTTTTCCGTTATTTTTTTTTTCATAATTGCTTGGATGATCAAATATGCTTAAATGTTTTATTTTATTTTGTTCTCTCTGCAATTATGTTGATAGCAAATAACATGACAACTTTGTTTTTTCTTCACATGCTTAGATGAACATGTCTAGGCTAGGAATTCTTTGTTTACATTGATTTCTTAGATGAACATGTCATTACCTTCATGCTTTCTTTACATTAAAATTGTTATCTAACAAGTTTCACTTTTTGTTTCTCTGTATGTCAAATTCCCTTATCACATATTTGTTTACAATTCCTGCAAATTAACATGTTTATATGACATATTGTTTGTATTTGTTTGACATGACATGACATGATATTGGCCACCTTAACCTAGGAGACCGGTTTTACTGGGCGAGATGGGTGCTTAATCCCTTCCTATCTCGTAAATTAGCTTCCGAACCAAGATCAAGGGTTCTAGACTATGCTCTTGTATATGCAATTTTACATTTTTTAGAATGTAACTAGGAAATAAAGCAATGTAATTTACTTTTCTTAGATTGTATCTAGGACAAAAAAGCATTGTAAATTTTTGTTACAAAATTGATGTAAATTGTTATATACATTAATACAACAGAAGTATTTTTTATTGAAGGTTTTCTTATTTTTTCATTTAAATTAAATAAGTGGCGACTCCGCTGGGATGTTGAAAGATAGACTCCAGTTTAGGTTATGGTGGCCAACCATGTCATTTGTTTGTTTATTGCTTTTAATAATATGTCATATTTGCTTGCCATAGCATCATTTGCATGATTGGAATTGTGATATAAATTGTGTATGTTGCCCGGAAACCACGGTAATTGTAGCCATGGATCGCGGTTCTCCTGGATTCGTGTACCCAATGGTGAACCTACCACCCCTTTGCCTAAGACTCGCTTAATCTTTCTTGCGTTTCGTAAAGGACAAACTCTACCGTTTGGACCAACGCGGCGTTCGTACGTCACAAGTTGGGAGGTACAACGTCCTAGCTTTTGGGGAACCTATTAGCCTACCTTTTACCTTCATGTAAGAAGCCATAGAACTAATCTTTAGGTCAATCCCATAAAATACATTGCATCCCATGAATGTGTTTGGCCGTTGTTTGATCCATGATGTGCCTTAGTCCAATGCTTAGGCCCATCATAATTGTTTAAGATTTCTTAAAAAAAAATAAAAATCTAACTTATGCATTTTGGTTGAGACCAAAGAATCTCAATCAGGGTTCAAGCCCACCAAGGTCAAAGCATAACTAAAAGCTCAAGATCATCAAGCTTAAAGACATCAAGATTAAAGCCACCAATCTTAAAGTGCAAGGCCCAAGCAAACATCAAAACCAAGGCTTCCAATTAAGAAATGGCCAACAACCAAGAAGACCGACACATGAATGATCATAGGGAACAACCGCTTCTCACCACTCAAGATTTACTCAACACGTCAGGCCTAACTCCAAAAGGACATCCAAGCATTGATCCAACAGATGGGGAACAAGAACTCTCATGAATCCTCTAGGGCCCAAAATGACAATGGACCCAGAAATTCTAAAGAAAGCCATGGCTTGGTGTTGACTGAAAATGAGAAGAAGATGGTTGAACGAATGGACCAAATGGAAAAGCTCCTAATGAGATCTAGAAGGGTTGAAGAAGCTATGGATCTGCATTCACTTTTGCTTTTTCCTCAAGCAAGGGCCCCACCAAAGTTTAAGATGCCAACATTGGACAAGTTTAATGGCACGAGTTGCCCTAAAGCCGATCTGAAAATGTACATAAGAGCATTGCAACCCTTGGGAGTTGATGAAGAGTTACTGGCCCAAATGTTTCAAAATACACTCACCAGAGCTGCCCTACGTTGGTTCCTAAATTTGGAGGGTTCTCAAACTTGGACTTGGGAAGATATGTGCCATGAATTTTACAAGCAATACAAGTACAATACTGAGGTGGACATCACTCGGCGAGACCTTGAGACAACCAAGCAAGATTCCAGTGAATCTTTTCATGCATTCATCACAAGGTGGAGGACAAAAGCAGCCCAGATGATTGTTAGGCCCAATGAGGAAGAACAATTGAACATGATTGTGAAGAATCTCCTCCCAACCTACAACAAGTATCTATTTGCTCGATACTTTCCCAACTTCAAGACCCTAATTGCTGCTGGAACCCAAATTGAAGATGCCATCAATAACGGTGGGATTATCCAAGATCTCATGGACCAACAAATCATTGCTGCACAAGCATCTACCAATCAATCCAACTCTACTTCATGAGTTGCCAAGCCATAATGGGTTTTTCAAGAACTTTTTTTTATTACAAACTTTGTCTGTTCCTTACTTGTTTCCATTTTTCTCTTATCTTAATTTCATTTCTTGTTTAATGCATGCTTTGTTTGATGCAAAAATATAAAAAATAAAAAATTCAAAAACTCAAAAAAATAAAAATTAAAGAAAACTTTGTACTAGGGGCATTGGGATCTTTAGTGACATTTCCGACTCCCTTCAAAGCCCAATTGAAAATGGTTTCCTTGAGGCCTACAGTTTCTATCAAAATGGACTTGTTCATGATAATCCTTCAAAAATTACAAAAATGCTTTTCTTCAAAAAGAAAAAATAATAAAATAAAATCAAGGAAAACTTTCAAAAATAAAAATAAAAATCTTCCAACCAGGGGCATTGGGCCCTTTAGTGGATTTTCAAAAATCATGTAAGGCTTAACCTTCTCATCAAAGCCCAGTCCACTTGGAAAGAGTGTGAGAGGTCAAAATTTTCAAATGTTATTTTCCTCAAGTACTACGTGAGAATTCATTTGGCAAAGCTTTTGCAAATCATAGTGCTTAATGGGCCAACCAATCAATGTGCACCAAGAGAGAATTAATTTCATCTGATTCATGTAAGGATCTTTGCTGAATCACTTAGAACATAAGAAGAGAAGGTCCTAAAAGGCAATCAAAGAAAATCCAGTTATTAGAAAATCTCAACAAAAAAAATTCCACCGATCAGAAATTCTCAAATAATGTACACTCAATCCAAATCTTAGAACATTTTTTTGTGTCACAATATTAGAGCATTCATAATTTTTATTCTAAGAGGAATTTACTAAAAGAGCTCGAGTTACTGTGCCTATAAACAAGCCTTACTAGGGATAGGAGGCCATCTTTGGTTTAGCCACATTATTCCTTGACACCCATTACAAATATTATCCATTGCTAGCCCATTTGAGCTATTAAACAGTTAGCCTTTTTTTCATGAACCAATAACAACCTAAACCTAGGGTGGGAAAATTCAAGTGTGCATACTCAAATTTTATGCTATGGAGGACAATCTCATAGCTTCAATGAAGACATCAAGAAAAGCAGAGTCCATTAAGATTAGAAGAAACAATGGAGAAGACAAGAGTTCATCAAGCTGAAAGCTAAGAGATTCCATCATACGGAAAGAGATGAGAGCTCATCAAGTCAGAAAGCATGAAGCAACAAAAAAAAAAAAAATTCCCGCTAGATTGAAAACTTGAAAGGACAGTCTAGGCAAAAATTAGGGATAAAAAAAAATGGTAGATTGAAAACCTAAAAGGGCAGTCTACGCAAAAGGAAAGACAAAAAAAAAAAAAAAAATCGAGTGTGAGAGAGCCTGCTAGATTGAAAACCCGAAAGGGCAGTTTAGGCAAAAATTAAGGCACAAAAAATTATTTTGAACTACGGATGACCTGATCCTTCTTTTAAAAGAGATACGTAGGCAGCTTTTTCAAGCACGGTCATATCAAAAAAAAAAAAAAAAAAAGCCATTCATTCATTTGCTATCAAAGAAAGAGGAATAAAAAAGAACAAAAGAAGTCCAATTAGTCGAAAATCGAAGAGGCGGCCTAGTCACAATTGCCAAAAGAAGAGAAAAAGAAAAGGCGACCTTGCCATAGGTTTCAAAAGAAGAGAAAAAAGAAGAACAAAGAAGGTCGAAAACTGAAAAGGCGGCCTAGTCACAAGTTCCAAAAGAAGAGGAAAGATTTGTCAAGATAAAAGTCTAGAGGTTTGAAAAACAAGCATGAAAGCCCATTCATACAATAGATCAATGAAGAGAAAGGCAGAAAAATTCAATCACAACAAAGACCTCAGCACAAATTCAAATCAAAGAAGAAAATTTGAAAGCTCAAAAAAGAGTTGCCTAAGAAGAATACAAGGCAAACAAGCATGATATAACATTGATACAAATGATCCATGATGACCAATAAGCAGATGACGAGAATGATGAGAATTTCAGCACAATGTCAAGAAAGGGAGAAACAAGAAAATCCTTCTAATGCCTAACTTTTCAGTATTGCACACTTGAGGGGAATATCTACAGGGGATTTTGAGCCTTTTTATATTATTTCTTTCATAACCTGAACCTAGCCTACATTACAACCCATGCATAAAGATCTCCTTGAAGTTTTGCTAGTCATAGGCACACCCTTAACTTGGACAATATTTTCTCTTGGATTAAAAAGGAAAAATGCTTGAGGTTATCAAGCCCCACTGGCAAGTAATCTCCATGACATAGTTTCTTAAATTCTCAAATGACTTGAAAGAATTCTCTAATTGAAGGCACTTGCTTTTGTTTGTTTCCAACAAGTGTGACTCCCAAATTTGGGGCACTCCTCTTTGTTTCTATCCCACAAAAAAAAAGTGTCTCCTAAACTTGAAGCACTCTAAAAAAAAATACATGACTCTTAAACATCTCTACATTTCATTTCTTTGATTGTCTTTGAAGACCTAATCCAACAATGTTTAAAAAGAAGAAGCAAATTTGATTACATTTATTCAATGACTTTGATCATTTTTAATCAAAAAGATTGACTTGACTCTTAAACAGTATGATATGCTAAAATAGTTGTTGAAAGGATTATCTCATGATCATTTAGAAAAGGTAAAGAATTTTCTCAAAAGGCACCACTATGCACCAAATGGTTTTTCAAAAAGAAAATCAATTTCTTTCAAAAGCAAAAATTTTCATGGTCAAGTCCATTTTGAAAATGCCATGCAAGGTTTGGTTGGAAGCCATGATCATCTTTTGGGTGGACTAGATGTCTTCCCTACAGACTTGAACTATGTTTGACCTTGTCCTCTTAAAGAAAGGTGCGTAGGCAACCTGTTAAAGGCTCTGTAAACAATAGGCACCAAATCAAGACAATGACCCAAAGTTGTTTGCAAATAGCTTTAAACTAGGGGCATTGGCCCATTTGCTTTTTTATCTGCATTAAGCATGCCTAAATTATGAGCATTGGCCCATTAGTTTTCATATGCAAGCTTTTCATCTATTTTTCTATGCAAGCATGTTTATACTAGGGGCATTGGTTCAAATTAAATGGTTTCTAACAAGCTTGAGAAAGTAAAATTTTCATCTTTGCAGGAATTAAGCAAATATCTCTCATTCATTTCAGCATTCAATAACAGCTTCAAGTCTAGATCACCAAATCAGTTAAGAAGTCTCAAATCTCACATGGATCAACTAAGAAGTCTCCCACATCACACAAGGCTCGACTAAGGAGTCTTTTGCATTCATTGAAGTTGACTAGTATTGTCCAACATCTCAGGCTCTAGGGTTTGACAAAGTTTTTATTGAAAGTCACAAAAAAGTTTTCAAAAAAAATCCAATAAAATTTTCAGAAAATTCATAAATTTTTTCAAGGAAACCTGAAAGTTTTTCAAAATTCTTACAAATTTTCAACAAAACCCATCAAGGTTTTCACACTTTTTTTAACAAATTTTCAAAAAAAATAAAATTCTCAAAACCTGACAAGGTTTGTGAACAAAATCTTCAAAAAACCCAACAAGGTTTGTCAACAATTTTTCAAAACAAGGTTTTCATGACTTTCTCAAAAAATCAAACAAGATTTTCAGAAAATTTTAGCATCTATCTCAAAAAACCAGACAAGGTTTTCTAATAAAATTCTCAAAACCCGACAAGGTTTGTGAACAAAATTTTCAAAAAAACCAACAAGGTTTGTCAACAATTTTTCAAAACAAGGTTTTCATGACTTTCTCGAAAAATCAAACAAGATTTTCAGAAAGTTTTAGCATCTTTTTCAAAAGTCGAGGAAAATCCTACAAGATCTTCAAACATCTCTCAGAAAAAGAACGCTTGACAATGTTACACAGTTTTCACAAAAACCCAACAAGGTTTTTATCAAATTTCCAAAAGACATGACAAGATCATTCCAAGAATGCCCAACATGTTTTCACAAATACCAATTTTGATAAGAATATCAAAATTTTCAAAAGAAAATTCAACAAGATTTTCAATAAGTTTCAAGTTCAAAAATTTTCAAAAAACATACAAGTTTTTAGAAAATTTGCCAAGATCTTCATAAGAAAACCTAACAAGGTTTTTATCAAATTTCCAAAAGACATGACAAGATCATTTCAAGAATGCCCAACATGTTTTCACAAACACAAATTTTGATAAGAATATCAAAATTTTCAAGAGAAAATTCAACAAGATTTTCAACAAGTTTCAGGTTCAAAAATTTTCATAAAACAGACAAGTTTTTAGAAAATTTGCCAAGATCTTTACAAGAAAACCCAATAGAGTTTTCAAATTAAAAAAAAAAAAGAAAAAAGAAAAAAGAAAAAAAGCCCAACAAGGGTTTTTAAAAAATAATTTACAGGTTCAAAATTTTCGACAAAAAAAAATAATAACTTTTTTTTTGAGAAAATTGCCAACACATTTTGGATCAAAAAATTTTGGAAACCAACAAGTTTCCAAAACTTTAACAAATTATCATCACACATCGGTTAAATTTCAAGTTGCAAAATTTGGTGTCTTTCTTTTACATTGACATTCGCTTTTCAAGCTTTGTCAATGAGGGGCATTCTGTAGACACCCCATTTTACAACTTGCATTTAACCAACCGATAGATTTTCAGATTTGTGATGCAAAACAAATCTTGATGCTCTAACGATCATAATGGTATGTTATGGGTTTTGATCGGACCACCTGATCAAAAGTTATCATACAAACAATTTTCAATGATCATGACTCACCTACACGATGGGCCCGATCACGTCCTATTTTAAACACTTAATTTTGATTGGTTCTGACAAGAATTTATTTAAAATTAATTAAGTGTGATTTTTTATTGGATTTCATTTTATTTCATTATTTGTTAAGAAATAATAAAAAATATTTTTCTTCATGGCATCTTATATGCTCTTTTGAAAAAAAAAATATTTGGAGATAGAAAAAGATATGATCCATGCAAAAATTCAAAAAAACAGAAAAATGCTCAAAAAACGTCATTATCTTCAGCAGCAACTTGAATTGCATTTTTGGCCTGGAAAGAGTTGAAATTTGGTTTTATCTATTTCTAGAAAAGTTGTATAGAATTGAATTTCCTTTCAAAAAAATCCAATCTCGAATCAATTGGAATTTTGAGAAGAAAGTTATGGCTAAAATACGAAACAGGTTTAGAAGATAACACAAATTCAGCATCATCTTCAATTTTCTTTCAAAATTTCAAATGGGGATCAACATCAAATCTGTTCAAGCTTGTCTAATAGGCTTATCCCTTCCCTTAGCTTCAGAAGAAAGTTTTTTGAAAAATAAATTGGATAGAGAAACAGATACATCCTGTGAAAAATTTCAAAAAAAAAAAAAACAGAAAAATGCTCAAAGAATGTTACTATTTTCAGCAGCAATTTAAATCGCATTTTTGGCCTAGAAAACGTTGAAATTTGGTTTTCTCTATTTTTGGAAAAGTTGTAGAGAATTGAATTTTCTTTCAAAAAACACCAAATTTTAATCAATTGAAATTTTGAACAGAAATTTAGAGCCAAAATACGAAGCAGGTGCAGCATCATCTTCAACTTCCTTTCAAAAATTCAAATGAGGATCAACACCAAATCTGTTCCAGCTCATTTTAACAGGTTATCTCCTCCCTTAGCTTCAGAAGAAAGCTAATAACTTAGCTTTAAAGCTAGGCCATCCCTTCCCCTATAAATAGAGAAGACCTCTTCCATTTTCTGGACCCCGAATTCCCTTTAGAGAGCTGGTGAGAAAGCAAAAAAGAAAAACTGTTGTGCAACCATTGTTCCTACTTTGGTTGTAATTTAGTACTTCCTTGCTTTCTCCCTAACCCTTTAAGTGATCACTTCCCCTTTTTAATTTATGCTCTATGCTGGTAAGTAGTTAATTATATTCTTAACTTTCTACACATGCTTGAATAAATGCTTAACAAGTTGTTATTTGTTTCTTTCATGATATGCTTGGATGAACATGCCTATATGTCTCATTGATATTCCTTTTACATGCTTAGATGAACACTTCTAAGCTAAAGCACAATTTTCTCTTGAAGGCTTAGATGAACACTTCTAGGCTAAAGCACAACTTTCCCTTGAATGCTTAGATGAACATGTCTAAGTAGTTGTTCTACTTTTTTTTAAATGCTTGAATGAACATGTCTAAGTATTTTGATTTTCTCCAGATGAACATGTCTAAGGGATTTTTTCTTTATTTTATTTTTTTCATAATTGCTTGGATGATCAAATATGCTTAAATGTTTTATTTTATTTTGTACTTTCTGCAATTATGTTGATAGCAAATAACATGACAACTTTGTTTTTTCTTCACATGCTTAGATGAACATGTCTAGGCTAGGAATTCTTCGTTTACATTGATTTCTTGGATGAACATGTCATTACCTTCATGCTTTCTTTACATTAAAATTATTATCTAACAAGTTTCACTTTTTGTTTCTCTATATGTCAAATTCCCCTAACACATATTTGTTTACAATTCCTGCAAATTAACATGTTTATATGACATATTTTTTGTATTTGTTTGACATGACATGATATTGGCCACCTTAACCTAGGAGACCGGTTTTACCGGGCGAGATGGGTGCTTAATCCCTTCCTATCTCGTAAATTAGCCTCCGAACCAAGATCAAGGGTTCTAGACTATGCTCTTGTATATGCAATTTTACATTTTTTAGAATGTAATTAGGAAATAAAGCAATGTAATTTACTTTTCTTAGATTGTATCTAGGACAAAAAAGCATTGTAAATTTTTGTTACAAAATTGATGTAAATTGTCATATACATTAATACAATAGAAGTATTTTTTATTGAAGGTTTTCTTATTTTTCCATTTAAATTAAATAAGTGGCGACTCCATGTAAAACCCTCGATCTAGGGGGGAGTACATTTTACACAAATCCTCTTCCACAGTAAGGATCTTGAATTATTTGATGAGCTCTCCCCTTCCTCATTTGAGTCTACTATACCTGAGGCAATGTGATAAACACTTTTGACTATAAATGTTCCTCATTTATTACCTATCCAGATGAGGTTGTCCTCTCGGGAAGATTGTAACTTATAGGGATTTTTAGAATTGTGCTGGCTTCAGAAGGCAAGAAAATGGTTCTGACCACATCGACTTTCCATCATCTAGTATCATTGTCAATAAGGGAAGACACCATGGGAAAGTCTTCGAAATCTGTTTGGGGGGAGATCACTTTGTGAGTTGTTGGCATAGGCAGCCACTTATCGTCCCAAATATAGATTCGTCGACCATTGCCTACCCTCCATCTTGTTCCCCTCCTAATTACCTTAAGACTATTATGGATGCTACGCCAAGCATAGGAAGGGTTGCTACCTTTCTTGGAGTTGAGTACATCATCATGAGGGAAGTACTTGGCTTTATAAACCCAAGCCATTAGTGAATTGGGATTGGTGAGGATTCTCCATCCTTGCTTGGCCAACATGGCTAGGTTGAAAGCTTGGAGGTTTCGGAAACCCATCCCTCCATGGAACTTTGATCTACATATCTTCTTCCAGCTGACCCACGCAATTTTGTTCTCTTTATCCTTCTGCCCCTACCAAAAGTTTCACATCATATTTTCCAGGTCATTACATAAAGTCTTAGGGAGTTGGAAGTAACTCATTGTGTATGTAGGCACTGCTTGGGCCACCACTTTGATAAGGATCTCCCTCCCTTCTATTGAAAGGAGCTTTCCTTTCCAACCAGCAAGTATTTTAGCTACCCGATCCTTTATTTTTGCAAACACTTGAGATTTAGATTTCCCAATAATGGAGGGAAGCCACAGGTATTTGTTGTGCCTGGAATCTTGCACTGGGCCAAGGGTATTTAGAATGCTCTCCCTTATTTCTTGAGGGGTGTTTGGGCTAAAGAAGACTAATGACTTGTCGGTATTAATTTTCTGCCCTGAAGCCGCTTCATAGCTATTAAGGATACTGACAAGTTTTTGACATTCTTGGTCCTTTGCTTTGCAAAAAAGGAGACTGTCATCGGCGAAGAAGAGGTAAGTAATTATTGGGCAGCCTCTACAAATGGAGATTCCATTGATCTGTTGGTTTTGGGCAGCTTCATGGATGAGTGCTAAAAGGCCTTCGGCACAGAGAAGAAATAAGCAAGGGGAGAAGGGGTCACCCTGCCTAATGCCCCTTGAAGGGATGATATTTCCACAAGCCTCACTATTTATGATCACTGAGTAAGACACAGAAGAGACACAGTGCATAATAAGATTAACCCATTTTTTAACAAAGCCTAATTTCTTCATCACTCATTTAATGAAATTCCATTCGACCCTATTGAAAGCCTTGCTTATATCTAATTTAATTGACATGTAATTTTCTTTCCCTTCACTTTTATGATTCAAATAATGCATGAATTCAAAGGCCACGAGGACATTATCTGTGATTAGGCGATCGAGGGTGAATGCACTCTGATTCTCAGAGATGATACTTGGTAATATGGCTTTGAGCCTATTGGCCAGGACTTTGGAAATGAGTTTGTAGGTAGTATTGCAAAGGCTAATGGGACAGAATTCTGTCATTTTTGTAGGGTGATTGGTTTTTGGGATGAGAGAGATATTGGTTTTGTTTATTTCGGTCATGGGTAGATTTGAGTTCAATACACTTAAGACCATGTTCGTGATATTAGGCCCCACAATGTCCCAGTATTTATGATAAAAGATTGCGGACATACCGTCAAGCCAGGGCGCTTTAGTTGGGTGAAGCTATTGTAGCGCTTTGGTGACTTCGTCTCTTGTGAAAACCTTGGTGAGCTCTATGTTCATTTCCTCTATAACACATCTAGGAATTGCATTAGTGACCTCACTGATTCTGGTGGGGGAGGAGGTGGAGTAAATTTTCTCAAAATAAGATATTGCAGTGGCTGCAATGCTTTCCTTACTTTCACACCATTCACCATCATCATTCCATAGTCCCAGGATGGTGTTCTTTTTCCTCCTTTCAGAAGCTTGGGCATGGAAGAATTTTGTGTTTCGGTCCCCTTCCCTATACCAATGTACTTTGTTGCGTTGATGCCATATGGCCTAGGAGATCATTGATTTCCTTTCTGAGTTGGTTGATTTCTGCCCCATGAGTGCCCTGATGGTCTTCAATGGTAAGGGAGTTGAGAGCTTTTCTTTTCTCTTGAATTTTCTTTGGTATATTACCCACCACATTCTAATTCCAGTTGGTCAGAGAAATTGCACATCTTTGGAGATTGGATGCAACCCCCTTCAGGTGTGGCAGAGAGGGTGCTTGAGCTCTAAGCAACTTCAATGGGCAATCTTCCCTTTTGACCCACATGGCTTCAAAATGGAAATGACGTTTACCCTTACGGGTTGGGTGAGGGGAGTCAGTGGTCTGATGTTGATTCGACCAGGTGATGCACTTTAGGATCTTTGAAGTGTTCAAGCCACTCTGAGGTAGCAAAGGTTCTGTCCAGACGGAGCGATATTCTGCTATTCCCTTCCTTAATGTTACACCAGGTGAAATCAGGGCCATAGTACCCCAGATCCTTGAAACCACAATAATTCACAACCTGACGAAAGCCATCCATTTGGATTTGAGAATGTTGGATTCCTCCTGCTTTTTCATCCATAGAAAGAATTTCATTAAAATCACCACAACAAAACCAAGGCAAGTTAAATTGATTATTGAGAAAGGAAAGGAGTTTCCATGATTCTTCCTTTAGGTGGGTCTCCGAGTACCCATAAAACCCGGTGAATCTCCATGAGAGACCATTGCCTGATTTAGTGATTATCGCGTCAATGTGATGGTTTGAATAACTCTTGGTTTCCAAATTTGTGTCACTGGACCAGAGCAAAGCGAGGCCCCCACTTTGACCCATACTAGGAACAATTAACCCGTTCGAAAAGCCCAATTAATCTAAATTTTACTTTCTCCATGCGTCTACTCTTTATTTTAGTCTTTGAGAGGAAAACTAATTTGGGATTCCAGCGCTACACATAACGCGGAGCACGTAAACTATCCGGGGGTTCCTAATTCCCGGGCAATTCCAACAAAGGGAATTCATTGCTCCTGGCGGTGCTGCTTAGCAGCCACCGCCGATCTCTCAAAGGTGTCATGTGTGTCTGTGTGGTGTGAGTCACAGAATTTACTCTGAGGCTTGCCTTCATCTTCATCTGAAAAGTCAAGTCTACCTGTTCTTTTAGAGCCTGAAAGCCCAACAAGATTTTGTATTTGTGGGTTAACATTTTGGGCTTGCTTTCCTTGGGCTCTTGCAATTTTCTTCTAATTCCCATTTCCTGGGCCTAGTAAGGTATTGGTGTTCTCATTACTAGAGGGGGGGCTCTTTAGTGGGTTTCAACGGGCTGGTGACTTCTTGGGCCTCGGATTGACGATGCTTTGGGAGGCCCACTATAGAGGATTCATCCCCTACTTCCTTTCCCGCTTCAAGGGTTTTTTGGAGCTCTCATGAGTGCATGTTAGAATGGGGCACAGGGCTTAAGAGGCTTACCTTATCACCTTTTGCCTGATTTTTCACTGGTTGCATGGCTGACGTGCCTTCTTGTCTTGGTTTCGTGCTCTTGGGGCGTGTGTGGCTTGACAGAGTTGTTGGGAACCCCATCGGCTCTGCCTCCATGTCCATCGAGTTGGAGGTTGTTGGAATTTTCTGATCATCATAACCTTCATCTTTCCGTTCCTCGAAGCCACTATTGCTAGAAGCTCTGGGTTTTTCAATTCCGCTTTTGGGACTGCCGTTTGCTCGTAACCAATCCCCATATTGCTTGTGGGCTTCGGGATTACTTGGATACCCAGAACAATGCTTCTCATCATTACCAAGGATTCCACAGAGAAAACAGAAATTAGGAAGTCTTTCATATTTAAATGTAACAAAATACTTATCTCCTTCTGGATTGACAACATTTTCACCCCTTCACAAAGGCTTATTGATGGGTAGGTCCACTTGTATTCTCATAAACTTAGCTTGTTCCGACAGCCAAGATCGCTTATCGGATTCTATGTATTTCCCTAATCTGTTGCCTAGATCCCTTCCTACCTCTTCTGACATGCTTTCAAAGGGGAGACCCCAAACTTGAATCCAGAACAGAGAATGAGTGAAGAATATATTTGCAATTGATAATCCCTTTCTCCATCTGCATAGGACTAAGAGATTATTGTCGAAATTCCATGGGCCGTTTCTCTCAACCCACTCCATTTGGTATTTTGAGTTGAACTTGAACTAGAGAATATTTTTTCCAACATCTACAATCTTCAAATTTGAGCCCATCTTCCAGGCTGATCTTAGAGTTCTCTTTAAAGCTTGCATATTTTGGTGTCGATCTGCTAGAAGTCGGCCAAAAAGACTCAAAGCACATTCCTCTAAGAGGTCTGATTTGCTAGTGGTTGAGATGAAGATGTCTTCTTCTTCTTCTTTAGTGAGCTGGAGGTGTTGTATACCATCTATAACTATTTGGTCCATATCAGTGAAGGGTTGGTCAAGCCCTATAGGCTACTGAAGACCTAACAAGAACCCGTATCAATGAAGGGAAGGAGGACTCGTGCTAAGGCGAAAGAAAGGAGCTCCTACTAAGGGAGAATTTTTTCGTTTAGGCTCTAGAGGATCATAGATCCTTACTATTGTTAAAGTTGTTTGATGAATATTGTGTTTCTAACAAGATGAAAAATTTATGATACCAACCATATTGGTATTTTGTTTTGACCTAGTTTTCTGCCTTTCATATATATATATATATATATATATATAGGCAAACCTAAACCTGAAAGAAAATCCAATTAGATTTCAAAATAGGGTTCAATTAGAGTCTAATTTTGCCCCATGTGTCTCATCTAATCTAAACTTTTAAATTATATATATATATATATATATATATTAATAGACAAAACTGAGAGAAAATTCAATTAGATTTCAAATTAGAATTCAATTAGAGTCTAATTTTGCACCATGTGTCTCATCTAATTTAAGCTTTTAAATTTTTGTGCCAAGTGAGTTAATTTAGTATAAAAATTGGATTTCAATTAGAGTTTAATTTTGCATCACATGTCCCATCTTTTTAAAATTTTTGTGTTAAATGAGTTAATTTAGTGTAGAAAACAAGGAGTCCAATATAAATAAGAGTACGAATTTGGTAAGGATGGGTTGTAAAACCCATGTTTTACATCATCTAATAAGAGATTGTCACATCAGTATTTTACTTAAAATTCAATACATCCTACTACACCTAACAACATCTCAATAAACTCCCAATTTGATTAGATTTATATATGGGTATTAGAATTAATTGGGTGTAGTTGTGCTTATTCCTAAATATGTGATAAGATGATGTGGCATGTTGGGATTGGAGGGTAAAACATGAATTTTACACCATATCCTTACATAATTTAATCTCTATAAATAAACCTAGGTAATATATATATATATATATATATATATAAATATATATATATATATAACCAAAGTTTAGAGAAAATTTGATTAGAATCAAAATTAGATTTTGCCTTTGTTACTTTTTCATACGAATTAAATTGTTTAGATTTTTGCTGTTATTTTTTTTATTTTTTTTTATTTTTTCAGTTGAACTAATGAATATATTTTTTATACTATTTCTATTTAGATATTTTGTATGTGAAGATCTTGAATGTAACAAACTGTAATTGAGCTAAACGATTCCATGCACCTATCCCCATTCAATTTAGAAGATACTATTCAACCAATTTATTCTTTTATTTTGTGTTATATTTAGTAGAATTTCACGGACAGTGACAGTGAATTGACATTGTATATGTAGTGTCCAATAATAATTTTCAAAATTATATATATAATAGCAGTGTAATGAAAAACTTGGTGTAACCAATATCATTAAAATTGCAAGGAAGAATCATTTTAGTACTTCCGAATGTCCTGGTTATATTTAATAACCCAAACTAACATCATTAGCATCACTACAGTTCATCATTCCTGTGTGTAAGCACGGGTTACATACTAGTATATTTTAATTAATAGCCAAAGCTTAGAGAAAATTCAATTGGATTCTCAATTTTGCGCCACATGTCTCATCTAATTTTAAATTTTTGTGCCAAGTGAATTATTTAGTGTAAAAATCAAAGAGTTTAAATCCAATTAGATTCCAAATTGGATTTCAATTGGAGTCCAATTTTGCGCCACGTGTCCAACAAATTTTTTAATTTTTGTAGCAAGTGAATTATTGGGTGTAAAAGTCGAAGAGTCTAAATTCAATTAAATTATAAATCATATATATAATGAAAAATCATTACATATTTTAGAAATGTATGGTTAAAACAAGATGTAAGCAAATATCATGTGTAATTTGAACATGTTCTAAAAAAAATGTATAATTTGAATTGTGTAATTGTGATTCTTTTAAATTGTACACGTGCATAAGCACGGGGTTACACACTAGTTTGAATAATTATATCCAAATTCACAAATCACATTACATCTTGCAATATTTCAAGATGCCTTCTAATACTTATCATTTAACTTTGAAAATATTTAACTTAAAAAAAAAAGTTTTAAGCATATGCAGAGCACATTTAAACAGATAAATAGTATTTTTTTCCTTTTACTTGAAATACAAAATATTATATTACTAAAAAAAATAATATTATACACAAATTTCATGACTTGTTAATTTTAGGGTAAATTACAAATTACACCTTAAAGTTTGGGAGTGTTTGGATTTTATATAGTGAAGTTTCAGAATTTGAATTTTACCCTATGAAATTTGGGGGTGTTTGGATTTTACACACTGATGTTTCAGAATTTAGATTTTACTCCCTAAATTTTAGGGGTGTTTGAATTTTACTCTTTAAATTTTGGTGATATTTGGATTTTACAGTCCGAAGTTTCAGAATTTGGGAGTATAAAATCCCAACACCCCCAAACTTTAGAGGGTATGACTTAAATTTTGAATTATCAGGGTGTAAAATCCAAACACCCCCAAATTTCAGGAGTTAAAATCCAAATTCTGAAACTTCAGGATGTAAAATCCAAACACTCCAAACTTTAGGGGTGTAATTTGCAATTTACCCTTAATTTTAAAAGTAATTCTATAAATACAATAATTTTCACAATAGTTGAATTATCAAATTTTAATTGATTCATATCATGACATATTGTAAACATCACTTTATTATCTACTTTCATATTATTTGCTTTCATAGACACGATTAACAAATTTTAATTGATTCATATCATGGCCTATTGTAAACATCACTTTATTATCTACTCTTGTATTATTTCCTTTCATAGACACCACTTTATTATCTACCTTCACAACTTGGCAGACTCGACAAGGAACCCTAGATGACACCTCTCCTCTTTGTGAGGGTTTTTATTTATGTAAATTTTATGGTAAGTTTATTCTAACTTGTGTACAATGTTTTAAAAATTTTAATTTTTAGTTACAGCGGTATTTTTATATTTTTATCCAACTTTCTAGTGTAAATATTTTTAATACGAATATAAAAATACAAACTCTCATATATATATATATATATATATATATATACACACACACAGGGGCGTAGCCAGGATATTTTACTTGGGGGGCCGAATTATATATTCTTATGTTAAATTTATAAATATATGGTATACAAAATGATCAAATTTAAAAAATAATAATATTATTTCTAAACTCAAATCAATGCATCTAAAACTAAAATTGAAAGATAAAATTAGCTAGGGAAAATATGAAATGATGACGAAAAGATCAAATTTGTGAAGAAAAAAACTCATAAGTTCAAGCAATGTTGCCAATGCACAAAATATACAAAGGAACACAGTGCATTGCACTTTTGTATGCTTATAAAAAAGAAAGGACACATGGCGTATTTGTTAGACTTTGGTAAAAGTTTATGCTTTTATTGGGTAGGGTCTACTTGATAAACTAACAGTGGGGCAAACCAACTAAAGGGGCCATCATTTGATTTTAAAGGAAAGAATAAGCAAACTCACGTAGATTGTGATTTATGAAATTTTTATGGAGGCCAATCATTACAATTTTAAGAACCCAGCCTATTTTAATATACTATTATAAAGGGATTTCAAAGTTTTCGTGCCCCGGGGGGGGGGGGGGGGGCTATTTTAATCCCCCAACATTACATATGCCTCCACCCGTGTATATATATTATCACAAGCCTGTACAACAATCAAATTCAAAACCATAGTCTAGTGGTCCTAGTGGAAGCAGAACCAAACCAAGGCCGAATAGGATTAGTACAGTGGTCTTTCATACTTCCCTTTGGACTTTTCGTCCGAAGGAAAGGTGAAGAGAACAAAGAGAGAGTGTGTTTAAGAGAGAAATCGAAAAGAGGAAAGAAAGGTTATTGAAAAGAGAATTTCACTCACCGACTTGGGTAAGCACCAAAATTTAAATGTCACATTGCTTTCTTGGTTTTCTTTGTGTTACCTTTTTCCTTTTCGGAATTGAAAAAGGCATTCAAATTCTGGTGTATATACTATATATATTTAACATTCTCTTTTTGTTCTTTCTCACTACCTTATAATTGTATCTCTCTCTCTCTCCCACAAGACAGTGAGGCTTCCCAAGAGAGACAGAGAGGAGTGTGAAGCAGAGGACTTGTGGAACTCTGAAGCTGCAGCTTGATCACGTTCTTCTTGTTCTTGATCACCTTTTGCATGCATTCTTGGTGTTAAGGTCTGACCCTGCAACAGACTTCTCCAACCTTTACCGTGGTATTAAGATCAAAACGGTATGTGGGTATTTTGTCTATTTATTTATTGTTGCTTATTCAATGTAGGAACAAATATGATTTCTGAGTTTAATTTATGATTCATGGCAAGGGTTTTAATGGGTTTTAGGATTTTTATTCTATTCTGTTTTAGATATTTATCTTTGCTTATTCAATGAAAGAACAAATATTATTCTGCGTTTAATTTATGATAGGCAACGATTTCAATTGGTTTTAGGACTATTTATTCTTTTTTTAAATATATATTTATTATTATTATTGTTTTGGTGATGGACATGTTTTGTAGTTGAGTTCTTTCGGACAAATTAAATCTCAAAAAAGATCATTGCTTTTCAATTTGGGTTTTCCAGAGTTTAATTTTATTTCATTCTGTGGATTTTCAGGGGTTTGACTCTACATGGCTGACCCCAAAAGGCAACGATTAAACCAAAATAACAATTGTGACACATCCAAGAATAACTCTATGAAGAAAATTCATATTACATACCCTGATCCTTACTCCACTGATTCTTCAAAATATGATGAAGAAGAATATGAGTTTAAAGATGAGTCAATGTTTGGTAAGCGCAATGTCAATGAGATTGACAGATTGCTATGCTTGCAGAAGAATAATAATTCATTATCGACTGATGGGAATGTCAAGGAAGAGAACGAAGGTTTGTTTTCTCATCCATCCCCCTCGTCTGTGCTCGAGGTCTCTACTCTGCTTGGTAATGGAATTGGAAATTCAATCAAAGAAGAAGACAATGTGGAACCATATCTATACGAATCTACTTCAGCTATAGTTAGTAATGGAATTGGTAATAAAATCATAGAAGAAGGCAGTGAGTTTCCAATTCTTGAAGAAGAACAATCGGTTTTGGATTTATGGGAAGTCCCAATAATGTCACCATCTATCCAAGAGTTTATTTCGCAGTTTGGGATGTCAGATTTCTGTGGTATAGATGACATTGTTGCTTATCCTATGCCTCAAGATGAATGTGAACCTCCTGATGAGTCTGAACTTACTGCTGAGGATATTGCTTGGATTGATGGGGTCCTAAAATTTGAGAACGAATAAGTTTTGCAGTTCCTTCCTCCTTTTTTTTTTTTTTTTTCCAAACATTTTGTAGTTAGGAAGTAGTAGTAGTAGTAGTAGTTCCAAGAGAGTTCCCAAAACATTTTGCAGAGTTTTGGAGGTTTTTTGCCATTTTTGTTAGGGAGCAAGAGAGTTCTTGGGTTTTTCTCTGTGCTTTTTATAGCCATCCCAAGTTTTTTAACCTCTCTCTCCCACATACGAGTTGTTTGTTAAGAGTACATCTTTTTTCTTTTAATGAGCAATAAAAAAAAAAATTTTTTTTTTCCGACTCTGAAATTGTTTTTTTTTTTTTTTTTCTTTTCATGTTTTTAATTATTTGGTTATATTCCTAAAACGTACTCTTGAAAACATTTTTAGAATTTTTTTATTTGTATGAAAATTACAAAACTTCCTATATTATTGCATAGAAACTAAATGAAAATTTTAACTTACTACTTTAAAATATGAACACATAACAATTAAAATCAACCTTAAAAATTAGAAAAATCAAAATAAATTTATTGAAAAATTCATTAATAGGCAAAATCAAAATAAGTGTGCAACAAAATCCATAAAAAAAAAAATACTAATGATGAACTTGACAAAAACTATCAGTTAAACTTACATTCACATGCATAATCACAAGTCACAACATTTGAAACCTCCAAAATGACATTCAAAAGTAGCTTTCGTGGGACTTTTAAAAGTTTGGGAGTGATTCTTGAATATTTGAGGCATACTATGGTCATGTAGATTTTAGAAGGTATTTTCGTAATTTCAATGGTTTTAGGAATTTTAATTTCAATTATTTTGGTGGTTTTAGCAATTTCTTTTTTGGGATAGTTTTTGAGGTATTTTAATCATATTAGAGGTTTTAAAGGTATTTAGGTCATTTTGGAGATTTTAGAGTATATATTTTAATCATATTAGAGGTTTTAAGGTTATTTTGGACACTTTAGATATTTTACGTTATTTTTATCATTTTATATTTTTTTAAAGATATTTTGGTAATTGTAAAGGTTTTGAAAGTGTTGAGGGTATTATGATCATTTTGAAGGGTTTACTTGCATTGTGGAGGTTTTGAAGGTACTTTAGCCTTTTTTTTTTCAAAGATTTTTGGAGCATATATATATTAGAGGTTTTTGTTCTCTTGATGGAGTCCAAATCTTTTATACCACACTCCTTGCTTCACTTTATACTCCACTAATAAAAATTTGACACATGCCCGCCTGTTTTAATTAAATCTTAATTCTCAACCTTTTCATATTTTAGCTTCCTAAAATAAATAAATAACACAAACCATCCCCATCAACCACTACCACCACCGGTCTTCGTCAACGACTAGTCCAGTTATCATCCACCATCATCGGCCAACCATCCACCACTACTGGTAGTGGCAAAAAAACCCAAATACATCCCCACCAATCACCACTACCCGTCCATCACCACCAACTATCTCTTGCACCACTAGGAAGAGATCATAAACCCATCAACATCGCACCGCTGCCATCGATTTTGAAGAAAATTAATAAGTTATGGGTAAACAAAAGGTGGTGGCTAGTGGTGTTGGTTTTTTTTTTTTTTTTTTTTTTTGCAGGCGGAGTTGTATGGCCTTTGATAATGTTAGTGAGATCTTTTTAGTAGCGCTAGCAAAGGTTGTTGGTAGTGACCGGTGGTGGTGGGGATGGTTTGAATTATTTATTTATTCTAGGAAACTGAAATTAGAAAAATGCTGAAAATGAGGATTTAATCAAAGAGTTGGGCATATGTCTAATTTTTATTGGTGAAGTATAAAATGGAGCAGGAATTATGAGACAAAAGATTTGAAATCATCTTAATGCTAAAATGTTTTACGTTACTTTAGGGATAAAAAAAAACATTTTCAACTCTAAAAATGTGTTTTCATGTCAATGGAAAAATGATGTGGTTTGAGCTTCTTTTTTTTTTTTTTTTTTTTTTTTTTTTTTTTTTTAATTCTAAACACTTGAAAGTGAAAGAAAACATTTTTCAAAAAATATACTCAATCGAAGAAGCAAGGAATGATGCGCTAGCTTAACTAACGAGTAATGTTATAGAGACAATAATTGCCACAATATTTTTCATAATAGTTAAATTGAGAGATTTCTATTAGTTCTCATCTTTTTTTTTTTTTAGCTGAATATTGGTTCTTATCTTAACTTATCATTAACATCACTTATTATTTACCTTGGAAATTGTGAAATCTTTTATGGCAACAAAAGTTGCAAACTTGATGAGGGATCCGATTACACGTGTCTGTTTGCATCAGTGATTTATTTATTTTGGCTAAATTACAAATTCCACTCTCTATCTTTACTTGAAATTCAATTCAATACTCTAATTTTAGTTTCATTCAGTTTAGTTCTTTAACTTTCAAATTTATTGAATTAAGTCATCTCGTCTTCTTCGTTTAGAGGAATGGCATTAAGTGTATCAAAATGGTGTCATACTTCTTTTCTTTTAATTTTTTAAATTAAAAATTCCAACGAATTAATAAAATTAAAAAAAAAAAAACTCTCCCTCTCTCTTTGATCTCTCTCAAAAAATCTAAACCCCCTTCAAATAATAGCCATCCAGCTATAATAAGGAGCCCAAAACCAACCTTGGAGCCACCCCCATCATTCCCGTGCACAAAAACGGGCTTGCAGAGCGGCTTCTTGGAAAAAAGCTCTATGGAAGACAACCATTACAGCAACCAGGACTTGTTGCTCTGCCTTGAAGCAAAACAAATCCAATCGTTAGAGCAAAAATGAACAAACTATGACTAGACGCTTTAATTGAATAAACTTAAAATTTAGAAGACTCGATTGAACAAAAATGAAGTTAGAGCATTGAATTGAATTTTGGTCAAAGTTAAAAGTTTTAATTTATAATTTAACATTCTTTTTCTAGGGTCAGTTTATTCTATCTTTTGTATTGTATACAATGTTTTTTTTTTTTAATTATAAATTTTAGTTGCATGGTATATTACGGACTTGGCTTGGGTCCAACTAAACTTATCATGAAAATGATATGTTCATTTTGGACATATGTCATCATCTTGATGGGTGAACATGCATCATCATCCTAATGAATCCAGCACAACTGGACCGCTGAACCCAAACCTTATCTTTTTTTACTGTTTTACCCAACTTACCTTTTTTAGAGTGATACACGTACACCTATAAAAATAAAAGTTCTCATACACACAACAATCAAATTTAAAACCAGTAGAACTAGAACCAAACCAAGGCCAAATAGGCTTAGGACAATGGTCTTCCAAAGCGCTTTGTGACTTCGCTTAAAGGCCCCCTTCCTTCGTAGTTCCCTTTGTACCTTTCCTCCTAAGGAAAGCTGAAGAGAATAGAGAGACAGAGTTCAAGAAGAGGAGAGAGAGAGAAATCAAGAAGAGGAAAGAGAGAGAAAAGAAACTCTACTGAGAAGAGAAATCACTCACCGACTTGGGTAAGCACTAAAACTTGAACTTGATTTTTCTTTGTTACCTTCTCCTTTTCGGAAAAGGAAAAGGCTGCAATATTTTCCGTGTGCTTATAAATAAGATTCTCTATTTGTTCTCTCTCTCTCTTCCCGACAAGACAGTGAAGGCTTCCCAATAGAGACAAAGAGCAGTGTGAAGCAGAGGACATTAATTATGTCGATTGAGTTTGATGTGCTATATGGAGCTCATCAGCCTCTGCCTTTATCACATTCCTCTTGTTCTTGATCACCTTTTGCATTCAATCTTGGTGTCATGGTCAGACCCTGAAACAGACTTCCCCAACTTTTTCCGTGCTATTAAGATCAAAACGGTATGTGGGCTTTTGTCTATTTATTTATTGATGCATTTTCAATGTAGGAACAAATATTATTTGTGTTTAATCTATGATTCATGGCTGGGGTTTCAATGGGTTTTAGGATTTTTATTCTTTTTTGTTTTATTTTTGCTTATTCAATGTAGGAACAAATATATATATATATATATATTTTTTGTGTTTAACTTATCACTTATGATTAATGGCAAGAGTTTTAATGGATTTTAGGATTATTTATCTTTGTGTTTTTTAGCTTTATAGTTTTTTTTTTTTTTTTTTTTTTTTTATGTCTTTCTCAAAAAAAAAAAAAAAAGTTTATTTTTTATGTCCACGTTTTTAAAGACTAGTTTATTTTTTTCAATTATAGTTAACTTTCGTAAAAGCAATCAATAAAAAAAATCAAAACTTTTTACCAAAATATTATTCATTTGCTAAAAGTTAGTCAAAATATAATTATAACTTTTTTTTTAGAAGAAATATAATTATATCTAATAAAGTAGCACTTTTTTTTTCTTTAAATAAGCAAAATTTTCAAATAAACACTTACATGATAATATAATATTAAGACAAAATTTAGCTATAAAATTGGTTGTAGCTTAAGACTATAATCTTACTCAATATCTTTTTATTGGTGGTGAATTTTGACAAATCTACCGTTGGATTACATTTTCTTCTTATATTCTTTATACTTGCAAAATTTCTAGAAAATTAAAAATCAATAACTATGTCATCAATAAATTGTTTAAATTGTAAGTTTTTGTAATTTAAAATTATGTATATAATATAAGCTTATAGATCATATAGTAAATAATATTCGATTGTTACAAAATTTGACATGTGTATAAGAGTGTAAAGAACATACAATCCAACGGTTAGATTTTCAAAATATGTAGTGGTGTTAATTTTTTAAAACGAAGTTGTAACCTTAAACTACAACCAATTTTGTAGCTAAACTTTGTCCATGATATTATATGATAGGCAATGCAACGGTTTCAATTGGTTTTAGGATTACTTAAAGGACAAAGTTTGTCTACAAAATTGGTTGTAGCTTAAGATTACAACTTCACTTATAGATTATATTTTCTTCTTATATCTTCCATCCTTGCAAAATGTCTAGAAAATCAAAGATTAATAGCTATGTCATCAATCAATTGTTTAAATTGTGAGTTTTTGTAGTCTAAAATTATACATAAAAATTAAGTTTATGGATCATTTAGTAAATAATATCCTATTTGCACAAAATTTGGCATGTGTGTTAAGAGTGTAAAGTGTATGCATGTGTTTTAAGAGCGTAAAGAATAAATAATATCCGAAATCTTTTTTTTTTTTTTCTTTCTTTCAATTTGGATTCTGGATACCTGTTTTCCATATTTTAATTGTATTTCCTTTTGGGGATTTTTAGGGGTTTGATTCTAAATGGCTGACCGCAAAAAGAATGTACGATTAAACCAAGACAACAGTTGTTACACATTGAAGAAAAACTGTGTGAGGAAAATTCGTATCATATACTCTGATCCTTATGCCACTGAATCTTCAAGTGATGATGAAGGAGAAAAATATGAGTTTAAACATGAGTCAATGGGTGGTAAGCGCAATGTCAAGGAGATTTTTCTTCCGGGACCCCAACATGATTCATATACAGATACTTGTCCACAACACAATTCAGATAAATGCAAACAAAAAATTAGTATTAGTAATCAGCTCTGCAAAGATATGGAAGTTGGTGAGACTAGTGCTAGTAATGAGTTTATTTATAAAAATAAAGTTGGAAGATCATCTTCTATCTACAAGGGTGTTCGGTTAAGGTCATCGGGGAAGTATGGCTCGGAGATTACTAACCCAATTGAAGGTTGTCGAGTGTGGCTAGGCACTTTTAATACTGAGATTGAGGCTGCTGTGGCTTATAAGAAAAGGAGTCTTGAGTTTGAAAGATTGCAATGGTTAGAGAAGAATAAGAATTCATTATCGACTGATGTGAATGCCATATCCGAAGAGTGTAAAGATTTGTTTTCTCATCCAATCTCCCCATCATCTGTGCTTGAGGTCTCTACACCAGCTATACTTGGTAATGGAATTGGATATTCAATCAAAGAAGAAAACAGTGAGGAACAAATTCAATATGGCTCTACTGCAGCTCTAGTTGGTAATGGAATTGGATATTCAATCAAAGAAGAAAACAATGAGGAACCAATTCAATATGGCTCTACTGCAGCTCTAGTTGGTAATGGAATTGGAAATTCAATCAAAGAAGAAGGCAGTGTGGACACAAATCTTGAAGAAGAACAATCGTTTTTGGATTTTATGGATGACATTGATGCTTATCCTACTCTTGGGGATGAATGTGGTGAGGAATATGCTCTTCCTCCTTTCGATTTTGAATTTGCTACAAGGGACTTTTCTTGGATTGATAAGGTCCTAAATCTTACAAGCCCATAATTTCTGCTGTTCTTTCCTACCTTTCTTCCAAAATGTTTTGCAGGTAGGAAGTAATGGTAATTAATCTTCATATTTAGTAAATATCTTCAAAACATTTTGCAGAGTTTTGGAGGTTTTTGCAATCTTTGTTAGGGAGGAAGAGAGAGTTCTTGGGTTTCTCTCTGTGCTTTTATAGCTGTCCAAACGTTTTTAAGCTCTCAAGTAGTCTCAACCACTGCTCTCACTCCCATATATTAGTTGTTTGTGAGAGTACACCTTTTTTATTTTTGATAAGTAAGAGTGAACTTGTTTTTAATGAGCAATTCTGTATTTTTTTTTTTTTTTTGAGACTTTTGAACATATTTTCTATCTTCTTTTTATGTACTTGGTTATATTCCTAAAAAAATGCTTTGAAAAACATTTTCAATATTTTGGCTTGTACAAAAACCGCAAATTTTCCTATACTCTTATGGTCCATTTAGATTGAGGGAGACAGAGGAGGAGTAAAGTAGAGTAGAGAAGAATTGACCCAAAATTAGCTTATTTTTAGCCAACTTTACTCTATTCCCCTCCACTCCCCCTCCCTCTCCCCTCCATCAAAATGGTCTTTTATATAGATATTAAATAAAAAAATTAACTCACTTCTTTAAAATATTAATACATATCAATTAAAAATCAATCTACATATAAAATCAAAATAAATTTGTTGAAGCTTTCGTTAATAAGCACATAACAAAATAAGAAAACAATAGCACGAATAAAAAAAAAAAAAATTTAAAAACCTAATAAAATTGACAAAACAAAATGACATTTGAAAGTTTTTTTTTTTTTTTTTTTTTGGTATGACATTTGATAGATATATTATTACAATTGTTTTAGGAATCTTTTTTTTTTTGGGTTTTTTTTAGGTGGTTTTTTTTCTCCTAATTTAGAGTTATTGACTTATTTCAGTTATATTAGAAATTTTTAAAGCTATTTTGGTCATTTTGTATGTTCAATAGTATTTCAATTATTTTTAGAGGTTTCAAAGAGTATCTTTTTTTTCTCCATTTTTAGGCTGTTTTGGTTACTTTAAATATTTTAGAATATTTTGGTCATTTTATACATTTCAAGGGTAGTATTTTAGATGTTTTAGAGATGTTGTGGGTATTATAGTCATTTTAAACCGTTCAATGGCATTTTGGAGGTTTTGACAATACTTTGGCCATTTGTAGATTTTTGGGTTTTTTTTTTTCTTGAGGCCAAAAATTTTTGAGCAAGGTTTTTATGCGATCCATTACGTGGCAATTGAAAAAACCACATAGTGGGTTGCATAAAAACCTTGTCCAAAATATTTTTATGTTTTTTTTGGGGTATAAAAGGTTTTCAGCCCAAAGAGCTGTTTTTCGTAGTTAAATGAAAAATTATTTGATATTAACATTTTTTTTTTCAATGTTATATTCACCAAAATACTCATCATTATGTTATACTCCCCAATCTTTTGATATAATGTTTTGAAAATCTTCATGTATGTAGTTTGGTCTTTGGTGAGTATGACATAATGTTTTGAAAATCTTCTTGTATGTAGTTTGGTGAGTATGACATAATGCTCAGTATTTCTGATAACATTTGAATCATATTAGTTGATTTATGTGTCTTCTCAATGTTAAATTTTTGTCTTTTTATTCTCAAAGCTATTTTTTTTTTCCTTTTTATATATATTGTGATTTTGGAATTAAATGCCAAATAGGATATAAACAACATAATTTATTTATATAAGAAAATTTAGAGTAGCATCTATATATTTTTTTCTTAGAATAAGTTAGAAGTAACATCTGACTTTAGAGTAAAGGATGTTGTTACAAAATTTAATTCACCTTAATAGATGATTAAATTGAAAGTATTAAGGAATATTATTATTTTTATATATTTTGTTAATATGTAAAAAGAGATTTTTTTTTTTTTTTTTTTGTCTTCTTCAATTTTTGTATAATTTTCATTATTAAATTGTGAATTTTTTTCTCATACTCTCTCAAATCCTCCGTCCTGATTTCATCTAGGATGACCAGTTTCAGCTAAAACATAGAAATGAATTTTTAAATTCAATAATGTTTTACGGTTACCATTTCACCACGGAATACACTAAAAATAGAAGAGAAGTCCCAATCTATCATTTAGAAAAGTTGTTTTCTAATTTATATAGAAACTTAAAGTTGTTTTCTAATTTATGAGAAAAAGGCACAATGATGATGTGGTGGTGACCAAGAATTTTAGGCTCACTTGCTTTGTAAGCAAATGGACACTTTGAACATTGAGTGGTTAGTTAAAATTACTTTTCATATAATCATATCTTAAGCAAAACCAATTTTTAGCACTGCAATCGAGGAGTCAAGTTTAGTTATGTTTCTACCACAAATTTAAGTAATTTGATTATTTTCAGATGAATGTTATGGCTAAACATCTCTCTCAAGTGACAAAGTCTCAACTAATCATGAGTAAATAAATAAACCCGTGACTGCCTAGTGCCTTTAAAGCCGCCATAACAAATAATGGTCCTCTCTCTCTCTCTCTCTCTCTCTCTCTCTCTCTCTCTCTCTCTCTCGTCCCTACTGAAAATGAAAGCCATAGCTATAGAGGACTTAGAGCTGCCTAGTTAAATCATGGATCATGAATTTAGCAATTATAGCATTCATGAACATGCTTGTAAGTATTGAGTTCGATTTGAATAAGGGAAATGCTAACGAATGCCGTTAGAGCATTGGTTAATAATCCATTTAAAAAAAGTTTTTATGGGAAAAAAAAATTTAATGTTTTGACATCTTTTTTCATTTCTCATAAAAATAGTGTCAAAACTTTCCTAAAATGAATTTTTAACCAATGCCCTAAGGGCACTCGTTAGTATGACCCTTTGAATAAATAATATCATATGTTTGTATGTGCTATTATGTAATACATATATAAAAGGCGTAAATACACTTTTAGTCCCTACATTTTGCATCTTTTCCATTTTGGTCCCTACATTTTTCATTTCACCACTTTTAATCCCTAAATCAATTAACGCGTTCCATTTTGGTCCTTACCATTACTCACTTAACAGAAATTATTGATGTGGCAAACGGAGTGCACTGTTGGCACATTAAATGCTAACGTGGCCAATAAAATAATATTAAAAATGCCACGTCAACATAAAATAATGATTAAAAAAAACACATAAGCATCCACATCAACTTTTGATTTTGAAAATTAATTTATCTATTTTAATAAAATAAAAAATGAAAAAAACAAAATTAGAACCTAAAATACACATGAATTCAGATCTGATCTCATCTTAAACGTGAACAAGAAAGAACACAAAACCAAAATATTCAATCACATGAACACAAACCCAGAAAAAACTTCAACCCAAAACTTCCTTATCAAAAACCGGTTCCCCCAACCCTTCTAAAACATTCTCCAAGCTTCCTCTCTCTCTTCCAAAAAATGGAGATCTCTCTCTTCCAAAACACGTTCATGGCCAAAAGCTTCGAGCTCTACCTCCTTGCTCATCGCCACCGCCACCACCACAACTGGTTGTGGTGCTTTTTTTTTTCTTTCTCTGACTGACTCATTCTCTTTATCTCTTGATTTTGCTCAAACCCAAATGCCTCAAGCTCCTCGCTCAGATTGGTGCTTTGCCCTCTCTCTGTGGCTCAGATCGATGTCTTTCTCTCTCAGTGGGTCTCTCTATCTCAGACCGGTGTCTCTCCCTCCCCGATTCCCCTTTCTGCTCACCCCTCCTTGTTTCCTCCCCTCTCCACAACCTTCCATAGTTTTGATCTGGGTTTAGAGAGAGGCTGGGATCAGTGTGGTGGTAGTTGTGAAACAAAAATCGGTGGTGGTGGTCGATGGTTGTGAAGCAGTGGTAGATTGGGTCTGATGGTGGGTCGAAGGGTGGGTTTGTTGTTGGAGTGGGTCGTGGGGTGGGTTTGTTGATCTTTGATTGCTAGGTTTGAGATGTTTTGGTGTTCTTGTTGGAGATTAGTTTGTGTTTGTGTTTGGTTGACAAGAAAGGGTAAGAAAATCCTAGAAAATCTGAGTTTGTGTTCTTATATTTAATCTGGGTTTGTGTTCTTATTTTAATTTTAATTTTGCTTTGTGTTGGTATGGTTGAGCGGGTTTGTGTTGGTATATGTGGATTGATTTTGTTTTGGATAATTTGGTTTATGTATATATACATAAATGGATTGATTTTGTTTGTACAATATTCATTTATGATTTTTTTGGGTTTGATTTTCTTGTGTTCTTATGTTTGATTTTCTGGGTTTGTATGATTTTTTTTAGGTTTGTGCTCTTCTGTCTTTTTTATGAAGAGGATGGCAAATCTAAATTCATGTATTTTAGGTTCTAATTTTGTTTTTTTTCATTTTTTATTTTGTTAAAATAGATAAATTAATTTTCAAAATCAAAAGTTGATGTGGATGCTTATGTGTCTTTTTAAATCATTATTTTATGCTAACGTGGCATTTTTTTAATATTATTTTATTGGTCACGTCAGCATTTAATATGCCAACAGTGCACTCCATTTGCCACATCAGCAATTTCTATTAAGTGAGTAACGGTAAGGACCAAAATAGAACGCGTTAATTGATTTAGGGACTAAAAGTGGTGAAATGAAAATGTAGGGACTAAAAGTGCATTTACGCCTATATAAAATATACTACATAAACTTTGAATTTGGATTATCTAATTTAGTCAAAAAGTTCATAATTAATATGATATTATTTGAAATTTATTAATAATATAAATAGTCAATTATATATGATTTTTACAATACAAGATTAATAAATCTAACTTGTATAAGTTTGTAAATAAAATTTATTCTCATTAATAATAATATTCTACAGGCATTTTCCCAACAGCTAAAATGTTAGCCTATCATAGTTAAAATAAAATAATAAAAATTAGACTGAAATCCACCACAACTAAAAACAAGGGTATTGTAAAAATATTGTGACATTTTGTTGTACCCTTAGAATTTCCTTAATATTATCTCTGCCATTTACTCTTCAACTTGAATAGGGAGACATGACTTTTTCATAAGCTTTTAATCTTCCCTCGTTGGTTAATTCATGTTTTCTGCAAGTCTTTATCCTCCTAACCCCATTGTTCCCAATTAAATGACATGTTAATTTTTTGTTCCCTATTCCAACTTTTCTCGAAGTGTGACGTGAAAAGTCTATCTCCGCCAGTCTTTCTTCATCAAAGTGGTTGGGACTGAAACAATTTTATTGACCACTGCCCATTAATTAAAGTTGTTAGGTGCAAGATTATCAGCTGCCCCCACAGACAAATGAATGTTTCAACAAAGTCGGCAAAACCAAAATCGGTCTCACAAGGCAAGCTCAAAGCCAAACAGAACATCTCATTTTAGCACCATCGAATCACGTCAAGATTAAACTGGTCAGATAATTCCTCTAAGGTTCTAGTACCATTCATATGAAAATTTGTGAAGGGTTCTCAACTATAGACAAACTTAATCCAACAAATTCGAACACATAAACATATATGATTCGGGTTTGTTGAGTGTAATCCTATAAGGCATGCTTATAAATACTTCTACAGAAGGTGTGAAGACTATATTGGGATATTCTACAATGAAAAAATGTAAGATTTTATTGTTAACATTGATTTTAAAATGCATACCATTCAGAATGATTGGGATGCTCGTAAATACCAAGTACCTCATAGCATTCTTATCAAATGTGCTAAAAATGCTAAATGCTATTTTGTAGCATTTTTTTTAATTTTTTTTTTATAAGTACTATTTTTTAGCATTTTTAGCACCTCAAATGATAAAAACACACCTACATCAAATATGCTAAATCCTAAAAATTTTAGCATTGAGCTACAGTGAGCTGTTATCAATAACAGCTCATTGTAGCTAGATTGTAAAAAAAAAAAAAAAAAAATTGTTTTTTATTCAGCCAACGTCTCTTTTTCTCATTTCTGTCTCTCTTTCCTCTCACTTCACTCTTCTCTCTCCCGTGGTTTGGCAATTGTGGTCCGCCGATGGTTGTGGTCCGCCGATTATGGGCCGTCGTGGGTTGTGGTCCGATGGCCAGGGTCGTGGGTCCAATGATTGTGGGTTTTGATTTTGGGTTGTGAGTCGTGGTCCGATGGTCGTGGGCCATGGTCTGATGGTCCAATGGTCGTGGGTGGTGGCGACGATGGTCAGCAATTGTTGTCCGATGGTCATGGGTCGTGGGTCATGGGTCGTGGGTCACGGTGCAATGTTTTTAATGATCGTGAGTCGGACAGTTTGATAGTTGTGGATCTAGTTGGTGGCAGCGATGGTGGAGGTTTCTTTTTTTTCTTTTTTCTGCTGTGGTTTGTGGTTGCAGGTGGATCTGGCTGGTGGCGGCGATGGTGGAGGCTTTTTTTTTTTTTTTTTTTTTTTTTTTGCTGTTGTTTGTTTTTTTTTTCTTTTTTGTGGCATGGGTGGTAGGTTTGTGGTGGTTGTGATATGGGTGGTGGGTTTTTGGTGGGTGGTTGGGTGGTGGGTTTTGTGGTGACTATTGGTAGTGTGGTGGCTGGCGGTGCTGAGAATAGTTGGGTTGTGAAAGAGAGAGATAGAGGAGAGAAAGACGGGAAGAGAGAGGAAGAATAAAAAATAAAAAATAAAAAATAAAAAATATTTAAATGAAGTGATAAAAAAAAATAGAAGTTTTGATGTAGGTTGTATTGTAAAGTAATGTGTTAAATATTATAAAGTTGGTTTTCTAGATGCTAATTGCTAAATTTTTTACAATCTTTGATGAGAATGCTCTCAAGTAAAACAAGGTAAGACTACCTTTGCAAGACCAAATAAACAATGCCTAATAAATAATAATTACATACCACCTACAAGACATGACAAAGAAGCCAGTTCAGCAAAACCTTTGGAGCACCAAAGAACAAAGCTCTCCAGTATGTACAATACCCGTGTAGCTTGATTTAGAAGCAGAAGTATTCACGTCCCTTTGACATCATCTGCAAAAGCCAGTTCACATACAAGAGCAAGATGATCGCTGCCCCATTTCTGCCAAAGTAACATCAAAACCTCATGAATCCAGAGACAATCAAACATGGAGAGCACAGTCAACATATAGTGTGCTTAGAACATTGATAACTATATATGGGTTTTTTTTTTTTTTTTTTAATAAATTTAAAAAGGCTAACCTCTGAGTGTGTCAGAGGAAGGGATTTGTTTTTAATTATACAAATTATCCCAGGGCGGCGAGACCAAAACCTGTCCCCCATCTTCAACATGATGGGCCAGAATGTCATCCCTATGTGCAAGTCCATTAACCTTGGCCATTGCCATGAGTTGATTTCTCAGAGAAATTTAGAGGCCTTTTAATTGACGGTTACTGAATTATTCACCACACCATCCGACTATTAGCACAATCTTTTTTTGATAAAGAGGAGGGGACCAATAGGGGTGGTGGTGGGGGGTGAAAAAGTGGGGATAAAAACAAGAAGTTGCCACAGTTAATTTTGAGCTACGACAAAGAGCAACACAAAGACTAAAAGCATTATATACCCCTCTGTGAAGGCTATAACATGCAATTTAAGTATTATTCAGCAATTCTGATAAAATATTTCCATTTTATATTTTTGGAAATGAAATTTCATACAATGGAAAAAATGAAAAAATATACAAAAGCAAAGGCTAAAACTCAACCAAAGGCCTAGTCTCCAATTACATGAAGCTAGCAAGACGAGCGTCTCAGGCCATTCAGCTCTACTGGCAGCCAATTTTACACTCTACACCATTGTGCCTCGAACTATTTTTCCTCCCACTCATAAAAGAAAGTCATTTTCCCTTTTTTCCCCTGAGTAGTACGTTACACATCCAATGGATGAATCTTAAATCCATGATCTCACTCCACAACATATTTACAAGGGAAGTGCCATTTGAGCTAGGGCTTGCAAAATCTTGCATACATAAATTTCTCTCATCACATCTCCAAATAAGACAACCTTGACCTTCTCACTGAAACTAATTCAAGAATCAGAAGGAAAAATTCCCAAAATTAACCACAGATTCTAGTGACTGTTGTCAGTCACTCTTTTTTAAATTCTCTTTTACAACTCTGTTGCATGGAGTCAAACATGAAACACATTTTATTTTATTTTTAATAATGAACTGAGACATGGATTTTTAACATCTTTAGTCCAGAACACAGACACCAAAATTGCAACTTCTTTAGTCCAGAACACAGACACAGCTACTGGAATCATTTATGATATCCATCTTTCACCCTTCCAATGGAAAACTTCTTTTGGTTACACTTCATCTTCATTTAAAGGGGACAAGAAGGCCTAGGAATATGAAAATAATAAAACCCTCTATCCACTGTTCCCCATGCAAAGATTGCATTTTAACCAGCATAAATTATCTATTAAAAAGCTATACAGAGTACTCCAAGTCTGTGATAGAAACTTCCATATGTCCTGGAGAGAATTGTAACAGATGCAAACATGACCCTACTTAAAAAAATGTCCATTAAACTTAGCTTATAATTAGAACCTTTGCCCCATCTTATATTCAAGATAGAAACTAAGTGGGATGTATGCATACAAATAACATATTTTAAGACATGCAGCACTGTTGATCATGTATCATGAAGTACAGATAATTTCAAACAATTCACATGTTATGGCAAGAAGCACCTTATACAATATAACTAAATAATATGCATACGATCTGATAGATCAAGCTTGGTATTTACAAAGATGAAAGGTACCTCACTTGGGAGTCCTCCACTTCTTCTTAAAGTATCAATGGGTAAGGTCTCAAGAACTCTCACAGGAACAAGTTCTTCTGTATGCCTGTGTCAATCAAACATATCAGTAACTAAAATATTTTGAAGGCAAACAGACTATTGTAATTTTTACAACAAAATTTAACTACCAAATATAATCAACTGTTCCCATAAACTTAGAATGGTATGATGTTGCCAAGGGTTCCCCATGAATGTCTCTTGTTCTACTGCTTCCCTGCAGAAAATTGAAAGAAATCCAGAAAATTAGCTGGAAAGGAAACATGTAAAAAATTAAAAATTAAAAATCCCACGTCAAATATTTGGAAGATTTCCTGTGTTAAATATCAACCTCAAAATTCATCAAGTGCATAGTAATTTACTTCATTTGAACAAGTTAATTCAACATCCCTATAGAAGTTGGAAATCTGTGGTATAGAAGAAAATACAATAGTATTAAAAGGTTTAAGCATCTTACAGGAACCCCAAGATATGCGCTAAAAAGTTTTAATTGGTGCTGAACATGGGTAACTCCTCCACTTCCTGTTGCAAGCCTCAATTCTTCATCACTCCATGTATACAATAATGGCCTTGGAATAGACATCCAAACATTTGATCTGACATATAAACCAATCAATTAACAGCAATAGTGACAGTAATGATAAACAACACTATCGACAACAACATATTGATCAATATTTACCACCATAATGCAATCAATTAACAGGAAATGGAACCACATGATAATCTTGTATCATGCCATTGTTTCATAAATTACTTTCTTCATGATCAAGTGAAACCACCTCATTTAAAATTTCAAGAAAGGAACTTTTTTACTAATTTAGCGCCCAATATGCTAAATTTAGTTCACAATATATGCTGTTAAGTTGCAAGAGAACTTAAAATTGAATTATTTTACATGCATGTCATATCAGAGTTGTGATGAAGAATGCATGAACAAGAATTTGCAAGGAATTTCAAAATACCTAGTTGCATTCTCATAACAAGGCCTGTAGCCTCTGCATTGAGATGGACATTCAAGCTGCCCAGAAATTTCTCTACGGTCAAGTTGTTGGATGTCTAACTGCAAAAATGTCAGCAACCACTTTTATATTGCATATTAATTGTTATTATTATTATTATTAAAGGACAGAACTCAGAGGTACATATGGCCATTGGAGTCCCAATAATATGCTAAAAACAAACATAAACAAAATAGTACAGGCTTGACATACTACAAGGACTGCTCACCTTCGATGAAGCCAGAAACTGATACATTGGACTCTGACCAGGATGAAAACAAAACTTAGATATGTGACAATGAAATTTTAATATTGCATAGTATGCCTAATCTGAAACTATTTGATAACTGATTTCATTGCAACATCAAACCTGAGGTTTGCTATTTAGATCCCCACCAATTATAACTGGGATGTTACCCCATTCTTGTGATAGTGTGTAAGCTTTTTCAAGAAGCAGTCGGACCTACACCATTGTAGGTTACATGCTTAAGAAAGTACCTCAGTCAAAATAATAAGAAAACAAAAGCACAGACATTTGATTGGGGGAAAAAAAAACTCTTTTCCCATTGGTTGATGCAGCGGAATAGTATGGGCACCAAATCCATGAGTTCATATATTAATCTGAAGCTATTTCCCTTCCCAACAAGAAGAGGGAAAAAAAAAAAAAGAGGGGGGGGGGGGGGGGGTTGCGTAAGTGGGAAACAGAAGCACATCTACTTCAACGCACAACACATATATAGAAGGGAGAGGGGAGTTGGGGACTTTTAATTAACACTGAGAATCCCAAAAGATATCAACTGACACAATTCTGAACAAATTTACCACTTTTGCAGAGAATAAAACACTGAATACCTGGCCTAGCTTGATGTCTCCACAATTTGGGTTGAAGAGTACATGTATATTCCCAACCAGTAATCTTCGACTTTGGGTAGGTGAAGACCTATAGTGGTGCAAATAAGTCCGTGACTAAACTGGCCACATGTTTTTTCTAAAGAATATGTAGAGTAATGTATTTTCTGGATATGATAATTGAGTACGTAGAACACTTCTTACAAAAAAGGGAAGAATAACAGATTAGTGCAAAAAGACATATGCATAAGGCCATCTATAATCAGTTTGATCCGAATAAAATAAGACATCAAATTTCACAATGCTCATCTATTTCAGCTAAATGAGATGTTTCTAACATCCATATACACACACAGAAAAACATAACAAAATAAAACTTACATGGATGTTTGGGTAGATGATTTGGACTCTGATTGGTTTTGGATCATCTGTATAGCATAAAAGAGATCATTAAAATAAATAAGAGGGGGGACCATGACTAATCTGAAGCATAAGTGGATTCTCCACAACAACAAAGCAAGTCTAGTAAAATATATACAACGATGTTGGGTATAAAAATGCATATACAAGCGGGGGGAGGGGTGCACAAAAAGGCATATACTGGGGTATAAAAACAGAAAACAAAAAAAGAAAAAGAAATGAGATAATGCTCAACATACCAACATACATTTCCAACCCAAGTTACCCAACAAAGAAGAAAAAAAAGGCCACATAATTAAGAATCACAAAAGAAACAGCCCACAAATATGATGTTTGAATATTGAGGCGAAATGCCATTCAAAATCAAACATTATGCTGGCCCAAAAAAAAACACTGAATGGACATTATAACCTACTTATGTAACTACAACATTATGCAGTAACTATTTCCTTTAGTTTCCTTCATCTTCTTCTTTTTTCCTTTTTTTTTTCCCTGTTCAAGTATATGTTTGGATGAGTTTATTTTCATCAGCTTATTTTGTTTATCGTGCCAAAGTATTGTTGTACCCTGAAAAAGGAAATGCTTTAAAAAGCTAAATATTCTGTTTAAAAAATGAAAATAAGCTCATCCAAAGGAATACAAATAAGAATGTCAAAACACTTCCCATTCTATAAACCAAAAATGTACATGAGAAAACATTATTCTGAAATTTGATGTTTTCCTGAAATACAATAGAGGATTAATATTTATGCTTCCTCTACCTTGTTCCACTTTATTGCAAATTTTCAATGCCTTATATGAAACATGATAAGAGGTTGCCCTAGTGGATCCTGTAGCCTTACAATCTTAGCATAACCTCTACTAATGGGACTCAAAGAAATAAAAATAAAAAAAATAAACAAGAGCAGAAACTACCATATGGAATTTCCAAGCATTGACACCATATTCTACTTATAAATAAAATAAATAAATAAAAAGAAGCATTGACACCATATTCTACAGGAGAGGCCTTAACAGTTAAGTCAGACCATCAGGTAAACAATGGTTGGCTTATTTACATTTTAGAAAATGGGTATCTAGTTAGTTTCAAATTAAGACCTCTGAAAGAGGGAGAGAGAGAGAGAGAGAGAGAGAGAGAGGAGGGGGGGGGGGGGGGGGGGACGTGTAATAAATCAAACCCTGCATACCTCTAAAACACAAAGTTGAGCAACATTGTCACGGAGGCCAACACGTCTGAACTCTATATTTTCTTGATGCAAAACGGTAAATCTGTTTAGAATATAATTTTTACCAAAATTGGGATATTCAAAATTAAGAAAATGATAACAAAAAAAGAATGCTTAAGCTTACTGCAACAATATTTGCTCAATAGCTACAAAACCAACATCTTAAGATAGTGATGGGCATGCACATAATACCCAAAAATCAAAATACCTAAACCAACCACTTACTATATCCATCATATTTCTTTTTAGATATTTGAAGTTTGAAGAAAAAATTATACAACTCATATTAATATAAAAAGAACCAAGGCAAAGCCTGTCTAATTGAGAAAGAGGTAAACAATAAAGTTGCTTCCAAGAATAATAGATATGAGTTGCATGAAAATACTAACTAATTGAATCGCCCTAAGCCACAGTGCAGTAAGAACAAAAGAAACCTTGAAAGCCTTACAGTTTAGGGTTTAGAAACCTTACAACTTTTCTTTCCAGAATATAGCACACCCATCACATGCTTCACCGGTTCGAGCCTGTAAATAATTGGGAATAACTAATCACTAACTTGGCAACAAGGTTTGGCTTAAAAGGCACTTCCTCCTCCCACAAGACTGGATGACGGGTGAGATCGTGGATTCAAAACCCACCAAGGGTGTGTGTGTGTAACTTAGAAACAAAAAAAAAAAAAAGGTGGATATGAGATCTTCTATACATAATTGAAAGCATAGCAGTTGGACTAGAGTCAATAGGCCTAGCTATAAGTAATATTTTAGTATACCTTGTGAATACCTACAAAGCCATCTTTTTTAAAAAGATCTTCTAAATCATCAAAACGATCAACCTCCTGCAACCATAAAGGTGGATATGAGAAAATTAAAATCAAAAGCCAGAGCAACATGCCTTAATCTCAAGTGCCCTTGAGAATAAAACCTCTCATATATGATATGAGCTTTAGATGATTGAAAGAAAATGAGAAAATTAAAATCAAAAGCCAGCGCAACATGCCTTAATCTCAATTGTCCTTGAGAATAAAACCTCTTGTATACTTATCAAAAAAAGAATAAAACCTCTTGTATATGATATGAGGTTTAGATGATTGAAAGAAAACAGAATAAACTTCCTAAAGACATTTAAACTACCTAAGTAACAAGAAAGAATATGGTTCAGATAGTTGACCATGATAAAAATGAAATCGAAAAGTAATGCAAAAAACTGAAGCCTAACAAAAAGTTTTGATGAAAAGTTATGTATGTGCACGGTATAACACTTTTTTTATTATTAATAATTCGATAGTTATTACAATGGGGGAGAGGGGAATCAAAAACTAAATTTAGATTTATTATGGAATAGGATTAAAAATAAATAAAACTCATTCAGCTGTATGAGATTGCACTCATGACTAGACCCAGACACAAAAAGATATTTGCATATTTTTCCTCTACATACTAAGGAAACCTACCTATAAATGTATAAAAGTTGCTAAACCATTGTTTTTAATAGTTCAGACAATGAATGGCAGGGATAAAAGGGGGAAAATGTGATTAAAATTCTCATTGAATATGTATAAAATGATTGTGAGTCTTCAATCACCATGAAGAAAACTGCATCTTCAAGCATACATTTGTGCAACACCAATAAAAACTTGTAAATTTACCTGAAAACACAAAATGCTTGCATTGTAACGATTGATCTCCTCACGTATGAGGATTTTCCTCCGGTCCCAATCTAAGAACTTGGGAGGGACTTTATAATATAAATACGGATGGTTTGATGCATTTTCAACACCTAGTATATTATATGAAACAACTACAACTGTATCTGCAGTGGAAAATAAAAAGTTTTAGGCATTGAAAAAAACGATAGATACTGGTATCTAGACCTATAAGCTGCAAACTGCATACACTTGCACACAAGACCAGTGAGCGAGAGTGTAAAAGGGGTTAAATATAGTATTTTTCCAACAAAATCCCGAAGAGATAAAAATACAGAAAGAGATCATAATCGTCAATGAGTGCTTATAAAGACAGCACATTGGACAAATGATTGGCAATGACTGATACATAACATAGACATTTATTAAGCATTTAATAACAATAGTAATACAATTAAGGATAACTCTAACTAGATGAAAAATCTTCCCCATTTTTCTTTTTATTGTCACAAGATCATAATTGTTCAGATACTACATTCGAAATGATCCAGTAATTCAAATTGATTATTAACCTTAGATACCTTTCCCGGAGAAAATCCCTCTGCCATGTTTGGTGCACCTCCAAATTATGACTTTTATTTCCCTTTACAGGCAATGTCTATTACACACTGCGTGTTTTAAAAAAAATTTAAACTGAAATCATAACTTGAAGTCACAATTTCAGTTTAAAACGTTTAAACTAAAATCATGAGTCACGATTTCAATTTAAAAAACTATTACACACAACATTGTGTACAATTGCTTGTGTGCACTAGTCATTTCGCTTAACTCATTACATTCATATTTATCGAAAGTGACGGTATAGAACATAAACCCACCACCAATATAAGTCTTAGTTCCCAAAATTTACCGATAATTACCTTTCAAGTAAAAACGATGTTTACTTTAAATTCTCATAATTTGGTAGCAGATAAACCAATGAGAATTTAAATTCAATGATGCTACTACAATTGATTGAGATATCAATATGCAACTATAACTTCAAATTTATGATCTTTTAAGCCAAAGTATGTCTTTTCAGGTACATTAAATTCACAAAAGTGAAACAAACAAAAAACAGAAAAAAAAAAAAAATTCATTATCTGCAAAGTTTAAACCTTTGTAGTTGGGCAAATCGTGGGAAGAGAAAACCCAATTGCGATTTGTAGTAACCTCTGTAGCGTTCGATTTTTGATCTCTTTGTTTCCGACGTGACCCTGATGAAGAATGCAAGTGTTGGAACCGGTTATGGACTGGTAAAGTGCGAGGCGGGTCGGGTATTAGGGTTGGGGTTTCTGGTTCAAACGAGGAGGAGGCTACACTGCGCCGCTTTGTGCGGTGGCTGTTAGTGCTGTGGGATTGAGATTCGGATTGTTGTTCGTCGGGATAACGGTTTTTGCGCTTGCTCCGACTGGCGGCGCGTGACTGTGAGTGGCATCCCGTCATGGTGTTCGAGGCTGTGGTGGGTGGTGGGAGTGGCCGTTGCTCTCTGAGGGTTTTGTAGGGTAGGGTATCAGAGTATCAGTGACAGTTATGAGTATTAACACGTGGTTTTTATACTTTTTAGGCCGTTTGGTAGCCGTGTGTTTAAGTATTGTTATTTACTTTTCAGTGTTATGGAAATACGTATTTGAGTGTTATAGAAATACGTATTAGAAATGTTATTGTTATTTAAACACTAAAAATTGTTGTTTAAACAACAGTGTTAAATAGCCTGAATTTTTTTATAAATAACACCCAATTTCAAACAATTTTATTAATTAGTACCGTTTCTAAACTATTTTAAAAACTAACATCTCAGTCTTTGAGACTCAAGTTCACGGTAGCAAATCAAGTCTCAAAGACTCGATTTCCATGAGGTGCATAGCTGAGCTAAATTAAAAAAATTCATGTGGAACTCAAGTCTCTAAGACTCGAGTTCCCTCCAGAAAACGCAGAGTGCACCAACCCAAGAATCCCAGAATGCAACAACCCAAAAAACTCAACACAGACCAACGCAGAAACCCAAGCAACCCAGAAAACACAAACAGACCAACTAGAAAAGAAAAAACCTAGAACATCAATCCAGAAAACACTAACTGACCAACCTAGAAAACACAAACCCACAACAGAAAATATTCCATCAAAGATAGACCAACCTAGAAAATGCAGAAAACGAATCAAGAGACAAACCAAACCAGAAAACACAAAAAACAAACCTTTGGTGCCGAGATCAACAAACCCAAGCCGCTTCAATGCCGAGATCGTAATTTTTGGGTTTGGGTTTTTGCTCCGATTTCGAGATCGTGATTTTTGGGTTTGGGATTTTGAGAAATGGATTTGGATGTTTGAGGAAAGAGAAAAAGAAGGAAGAACTGTCTTGAGACGGCCAAAAAAAAAAAAAGATCAAAGGAAGAAGATGTTCTACAGGAACTTGAGTCTTAGAGACTCGAGTTCCACATGGATTTTTAATAAGACTCGAGTTCCACATGGATTTTTAATCCACCTCAGCTTTGCCAGCACACAGAAATCAAGTCTCTTAAACTCGAGTTGCTACAGGAACTCGAATTTAACAGACTCGAGATGCTAGTTTCCTAAATAGTTTGGAAACGTTGCTAACTAACAAAATTGTTAGCAAAATGGTGTTATTTTGCAAAAGAATCCCAAACAGCCCTTGTAGAAAGTGGTTTACTTTTGTCCAAGATTGGGATGAGCTACATGTGCCAAATTTGGGCACAATTTTAGGAGAATAGCACCCAAACGAACTATTAGGATTAGTGCCCTTAAATCCTATTGTAAGATGTCATGTATGATATTATGTATGACTTAATATTGTAATTGATAAAGTTGTTTTATTATTATCTAAAATAATGATAACATGAATATTCAGACATTATCATATAGTCTATGAGATGCATAGTATGTGATTTATGTGAAAAGTCACAGAAAATATAAACCACAAGTTCTTTGTAAACTCAGAATTTAGTTCGTAGTCGGTGATGAAATTGGGCGTTTCATCTGCGAAGACTATAACATGTCAACTAAGATGATTTGTCTTGATCATGGAAGTGAAGACTTCTAGTTGATGTGTTGATATGTTTTAAGAGTTAAGACATATTGAACTGGACCGCTGTGAGATTTATTATTTTCCTAACGACTGTCAAATGAATAATAAATCTCACGACTTCTATTTACATGAACTCTTAATCTTGAGAGAATAATGGTTCTGATCATGAAGTGTAGGTTGCTTTGATATATCAAGAGTGAGATCTAAAGTAATAGTCAAAATTTCAGTATGTTAGGCAACCACATTTAGTGTTGATGAAACATATATTCTCAAGATGGAATTCATAGTCTCTTAACGGAGATACAAAATATTCTCTTGAGATAAGTTTAATGGGTTTGTTATTCAGAATGTTAGGCCTGACTACTTTAGTAAATAGTTACTAAAGTATATATTTATGAAATTGGATTTCATAAATATATGATGAATAGCTTAAAGGATTAAACCGGGTACTCAAGGATTAAGATGTAGTTGATAGGCCACAAACTGAATTGACCCCTTATGATAGAAATTAATTAATTAATTAACCAAGTTATTAATTAATCAAATTATCATGCAAACGCATGGTAGCACAAACAAATCACTAATAAACTAATTATGCAGCGGAAAATAAATAACACAGTGATTTGTTTACGAATGGGGAAAACCTAACGGCAAAAACCCCACCGGGTGATTTTCAGGTCACCACTCCTAAAACTCCACTATTATCACAACAAGCGGTTACAAGTAAAAGAATTCCAAGTACCTTACCAACCTACAGTTGAACCCTTACCCCAATACCTAATTGGACTTGTTCTGTAGTGACAGTTCCCCTCTTTTGATGCACGGCTCCCAAGTACGTGACTAATCAATGCGCAAATCCCTATACGCGACTTCAATCACCAACTAAGAAGGTTGTTGGCTGCAAAGTTCTTCAGTTCATCCACACGATGAAGATCAAGAAGATAATTGGTCACAAAACCCTACGGTGCAAATACACAGCAACCTCTCTAAGAGAAAGAGATGAACAAGGGCAAGAACTTTGTCTCCGGTCACAATTTGCTTGAACAGAGTTTGCTCAATGCTTATGCAACTTGTGAACTCTTTGACGGCCCTTAAAACAATCCTTTTATATGTTTAGGGTTAGGAGAAAAGAAGGCCTAAACACATAATCACGGATCCCAAGAAAATCAGATCAAAATTCTAAAATTCATAAACCTCGACAGATAGAAGGTGTTGAGAAGCTGTCGAGCAGGTGTCGAGCACACGGGGCTAAAACAGCTTTCTTAAGCTCGATAGATGCAGCTGTCGAGCTAGCTGTCAAGCTTTAATGATTTTGCACTTTCAGCTTGTTTTCATGGACAGACTTGAAGGTTTTAACACTTGATCTTGAAACACAGTTTCTTGAAGCATTAAACACATCCTAGATCTACCCAAATACAAGTAAAGTGCGTTTTGTCAAAGGATAAGCCAATTACATAAAATTATGACATATGTTCCTATCATGTGAAACACATATGTCCTAACAATCTCCTCCTTTGGCAATCTGTGACAAAACCACAACAAACAAATAAACATATGAGAGAAGTCATAAATCACTCAACTCATATTCACTTGTTAAATACAATAAAATCTATCCTAACACAAACTCTTGAAAACCTTTGCAAGAAGAGAGTTTATGGCAAGTAGACTTTGATAACCTGTATTTCTGAAACACTTTAAACAAAACTCATCAAGGCATCTTTGTGTGAAACAGAAATAATAGATTGCATACAAATTAATATGAAGCATGTGTATAAAGAGAGAAAAGAAACAACACATGAAGAGGTAGGTGAAAGAAACAACATACATCATCATATAAAGAGATAAGTCCAATGTATGTCACAAATATGGTCACAAGACCTAATTTACAAGAACAATGTATCTAAAAAGAAAGAAAAGAAAAGATACATAAAATAGCAAAAGATACATAATATCCTCACTACATCCCTCAAAAAGAAACAACACTCCCCCTAACAAAAAAAACTGTACTAACTCTATACTAACTCTTCCCCTAAGAGTGACTACTCTCATATCCAAAACTACTCCCCCTTTTTGTCACGAGTGACAAAGGGTAAGAGTGTCAAGTAGACATCTCATCAGTAGAACTAGCATCTCCATCATCATCATCCGAAGCATCATCATCAATACCATCATCATCCTCAGAATCAGAAGCCACGAGAGGAGGTGGTGGAGGAGAAGCCTCAGAAGCAAAGCCACCCATGGTCGCCTGTCGCCGTGCAATACGACCAACACGAACGTTCACCTGATACAATTCCGTAGAAAGTGTATCGAGGCGAGCATCCATGCGCTGCAACTGCGCCATGATGTCTCCAAGTGACACATCGCTCGTAGAAGAGGAGGGAGCAAATGTGGATGGAGCAGATCAAGATGGAGCTGAACGGGAGGGAGGAGCTGCTGAATCCATCTGTCGCAACCTAAACTGCGCCTCACTACGTTTTATGGTAGTGGCATCTATGGCACACATAAAGGTGAAATGGTCGAAAGAGGGAAAAGGAACAGAAAAGTGGCGTAGAATCCTCGTGATAGCAGAAGGAAAGATGAGCTTGTCATGGGACGCCGAATCTAGATGAACATATATAATAGAAAGAATGAAATGAGAAGGGAAATCTATAGGAAGATACTCAAGGAGAGACAACAAAAATCGAGCACGAGGCTCTGTGATGGAGTTGTAGTGAGAGAGTGGATAGAGTACAAAGGTCATTACCATGTTCAAGAATCTAGGACCTTTAGTAAAGGCCTTACATGATGTAAACTGACGCTTACTCCAATCAGAAGGGCGCTCACAAAAAGCAAAAATAAGCTCATCTTTGGACACAATCCGCAGACGCTCACAACTAGGATATTTAGGAAACTCTATCCGAGGAACCCGAAGCACATCCGCAACAAGCTGCGGTGTGACAGGAATGCTAACACCCCTAACACGAGTGAAGAAGTGAGGGACAGAATGGTTAATCCTATGCATGTTGGAGTAGAACTCCTGAATCAATACGATAGGACAAGTGACATGCTCGTCACAAAGAGACTGTCATTCCCGACTGTGAATGACATCAGGAATGTCGATGTCGACAAAGTCTGCCAGAATAACTTGGCGTTCCGAATGAATACCTCGTTTAGAAAAGTTCTCCGAGAATGCCTTGTGGGCATCATCATCACGGAACCGAAGAGATAAGGGGGCAGAATCTGAAGACGAAGAGGATGCCTTAAAACGAAGAGGGTTCTGGGATGGAGCGGATTTACATTTCGATGCCATAGACACTACTAACGTAACCAACAGTAGAGGGAGAGAGAAAAGGAGACAATCAGAAAAGTCCCAAAACAGTTCACAATATTAAGAATATGTGAAAAGAAGTACGAATGCATGGAGAATGCATGAGCATGTGACATGCAAAAGTAATTGCATCATGGGCTTAGCCCAATCCAATCCTGCCAGCACACAAACATATTGCACACATCTAAATGCATGAAAATACTGGTATAATGCTAATGTGATGCAATGTATGAGATTTCAAACTCATACAAGTGAAAACCCATCTCGAAATTTCAACAATAACTCATTAATTTTGAAAAACCCCAAAATTTTTCAAAAACCCCAAAAATCTAGGTTTCAAAACATGAAATGTATGAAAAAGAAAGAGAATAGAAGCTTACCAAGTGAAGAAAACTTGAAAAAGCTTGAAGAAACCTTGAGGAAGAGATTTGGAGTGAGAGAGATGGTGTTTGGGAGATGAACAGTCAGAGCAATCGAGAGAGAGATCAACATAAATGAGAAGCGGATCGCACGAGGTGTTTAAATAGAGCATCAGTAAATCTTGACAGACAGAGGTGTCAAGAGGTATCGAACCATCTGTCGAGGTAGGTGTCAAGAAAATGGCCTTCGACAGAAGCAGGTGTCGAAGAGGTATCAAGGAACACAACATCAGACACAAGAAGTGAAGCTCGATCTATCCACCAGGTGTTGAGAAGCTATCGAGGAGGCAGGAGCTTTCTCGATCGATCCACCAGGTGTCGAGGTGCTAGCGAGATTGCGATAAGAAAAAGCTGATGAAGCTTGACAGATAGCCAGCTATCGAGGAGGTGTCGAGCCAGCTTTTCAAAACAGTTTTTTGAGGAGAGAAAAACACAGATATGAATGCAATCAAGCATGCAACTCAACCAATGATCCAAACAACATAAAAAGCTCTCAAAATCATCTCTCAACAATAATTTTTAAGCACATGGATCTCAAAAACACACGCACACACTAAACAAGTCTAACCGATTTTATTAAAAAAAAACAAGTTAAGACAGTTTAGTGAGCATACATTAACACATGTAAAACCTTGTGATGGCCAAATCACATTGTGCCTGCACATGTATCAAGAGTAGCAAAGACTATTGCGTGTCGTGTGTGAAGAACATCGCAAGATTGCATAAGTGTATACATGTTATGACGATTTGAGATATGAGAAAATTACTTTAACTCATACACAATCATAACTGTTTGATGGGGATTATCACCTTCAAGGTACATCCTATAACTCCTACATCTCCTAGAAAACACGCTTGCAATCATATTTAAAAGCATTTTTAATCTTTTTGCTTTTGATTTTTTTTTGCATATATTTTTTTTTTATTAAGCATATCATGCATGGGCATACAAGAGAGAGAAAAGAAATACCCAGTGATATATGACATTCCAATTTTGCTATGCCTAAGCACACAAATGTCATTGACACTGCACTTTTGCTATGCCGAAGCATACAGGTGTCATATTATGATTGGTGGGCAACAGTGGTGAGATAGTCATTTATGCCTTTCTCTTAGGATTTTCTAATCATTCCCATCAAAAAAGAGTGATATGAGTGGTAAGTATAAGAAACAATCTTAATCTTACTCATCACAAACAAGAGCCACAAATCTCATTTGCTTAGTTGTGCATAGAGATGCTCATCTAAGCTACAAGAGATACAAAGTTTAGAAAACTTTGTTTCAATGGCCATCCAAGGTACACAAGTACCAATGTACCCAAAACACACACTGTTTTTGTATTTTTCTGATTTTTCAAATTTTTTTTTTTTTATAAAATAACAAAACAAAGTAAAACTGAAAAATAACCAAACAAAAACATGTTAAACAAAGCAAAGCCTAAAAACTAGACTGACTCAAAACTTGAAAGCAAAACACACAAGTAATGCAAACAAAAACAAGAAGAGAGAGAAGAAAGTGATAGAATCACTTGGAGCTATTTTCTTTCCACACCCTGGAAGAACCTTTCCTTTGATTAAACCCTTGAACCAGCGGTGAGGGGGAAGAATTAAAACCATTTAAGTTTGAAAGGAACATGAGGGCTTTGAGAAGATCTCCAAGGGGAGCAAGAGAGGATTGAAGCTGATTTTGGCTTCCAGATGCTATCATGCAGTTGCTCTGTTGAGTGGCAAGCCACTTATAGCAATTTGGTCGAGTATGACCGACAGCTCCACAATGATGACAGAGATGCTGCTTCTTCTGTTTAGGCTTATGAGAGTTAGCATTTTTAGCCCTAGGGTTCTTAGTTTCTTTCTTATCTTGCTTAGGGGGTGCTCCTAATATAGATTTATTTTTGTCTAGGTTCTCACTAGCTAAAACAGTTTTAACATCATTGTTCTTAATTTCAACATTATTAGCAGGAGGAACAAAAACAGTAGAACTAGTAAAAGCAATATTAGAGGAAGAAAGATCATACCCTAAACCTATACGATCAGAAGCAGATTTTTGAATCCTTAGCATCTCATCAAGCTTTGCACTTGAAGTCCTCTCCAGTTGAGCTCTGACTTGAAACAACTCTGCTTCAAGCTTCTTGGTCTTCTCAGCCAAGAAATTGTTCTCGAATCTCAGTGCTCCAATAGTCTGATTAACCTCATCAAACTTTGTGAAAAGCTCTTCACGATCAAGTTCCACATCACTGAGCTTCTTGGTGGCCAGCCTATAAAGTTTCTCATGTTTTTCTGAAACTTTGTACAATTTTTCATAGGCTGTATGGATATCATTTTGATCATCCATCTTCTCAAAATTGGACTCCACCAAGTCCTCTTCATCCACATCTTCTACAATCCCTTCAGTAGGATCTACAGAGGCAGTGAAGGCATTCAAGATTTCGTCATCCTTATTGTCGGAATCATCCTCAGGCTCGGTGTCGCTCAAGGTAGCAGCAAGAGCCTTGCTTTTCCCAATGCTCTTGAGATATGTAGGACACTCATGTTTCATGTGACCGAAACCTTGACACCCAAAACACTTAGGTCCTGCAGGGTCAGTGTATTGACCAACTTCCTTAGCATCCTTCTTCCCTTTGTCTTGGCCTTTAAACTGAGAAGAACTAGATTGCCTGCGGTCCTTGTCGAAGCCTTTTCCATTTGCGTTCTTCATAAACTTCTTGAACTGCCTGGTGATGTAGGACTTTATTTTGGAATCTTCATCATTTGAAGACTCATCTGTCTCACTGTTCTTGGCCTTCAGTGCCATGCTCTTACTTTTGCCTGACTTACCAATCCTTGTTAACCCTAGTTCGTAAGTCTATAGATTACCAACCAGCTCTGTCAAAGGAATATTTTCAATGTCCTTTGATTCCTCGATTGCCGTAATCTTAGCATGAAATCTCTCAGGCAGAGATCTGAGCACCTTTCTCACAATCTTGGGTTCAGGAATGGTTTCCCCAAGATTAAACGTCGAGTTCACTATGTCTTTAAGCTTGGCATAGAACTCGTCAAATGACTCACCCTCCTCCATCTTTATTTCTTCAAAACTTGTAGTGAGCCTCTGAAGTTTTGAATTCTTGACAGCTTTTGTACCCTCATAGGTTGTCTGGAGAATGGTCTATTCCTCCTTGGCAGTTTCAGTAGAGGATATCTTTTTAAATTCCTCATTGGTGACTGCACTGAATAGAGCATTCAATGCCCTGCTGTTGAAGTTTGCTGCCTTGACCTTGGCATCATCCCAATCGGTCGGGGCTTCTGAAGGCTTAGTCCAGCCTATCTCCACAGCTTGCCACACCTTCTCATCTAAAGACTGCAAGAAAGCTCTCATGCATACTTTCCAGTATGCATAGTTAATGCCATCAAATAAAGGAGGTATAATTAATGACTATCCTCTATCCATGACAAACAGGGGTCAATGGATCAAACACAGCAAAGATTAAAACCTAATTAGAGTGTGCCCGCTCTGATACCACTTGATAGGCCACAAACTGAATTGACCCCTTATGATAGAAATTAATTAATTAATTAACCAAGTTATTAATTAATCAAATTATCATGCAAACGCGTGGTAGCACAAACAAATCACTAATAAACTAATTATGTAGCAGAAAATAAATAACACAGTGATTTTTTTATGAATGGGGAAAACCTAACGGCAAAAACCCCACCGGGTGATTTTCAGGTCACCACTCCCGAAACTCCACTATTATCACAACAAGCGGTTACAAGTAAAGGAATCTCAAGTACCTTACCAACCTACAGTTAAACCCTTACCCCAATACTCAATTGGACTTGTTCTGTAGTGACAGTTCCCCTCTTTTAATGCACGGCTCCCAAGTACGTGACTAACCAATACGCGAATCCCAATACGCGACTTCAATCACCAACTATGAAGGTTGTTGGCTGCAAAGTTCTTCAGTTTATCCACACGATGAAGATCAAGAAGATGCTTGGTTACAAAACCCTACGGTGCAAATACACAGCAACTTCTCTAAGAGAAAGAGATGAATAAGGGCAAGAACTTTGTCTCCGGTCACAATTTGCTTAAACAGAGTTTGCTCAATGCTTGTGCAACTTGTGAACTCTTTGACGGCCCTTAAAACAATCCTTTTATATGTTTAGGGTTAGGAGAAAAGAAGGCCCAAACACATAATCACGGATCCCAAGAAAATCATATCAGAATTCTAAAATTCATAAACCTCGACAGATTGAAGGTGTCGAGAAGCTGTCGAGCAGTTGTCGAGCACACGGGGCTAAAACAACTTTCTTAAGCTCGATAGATGCAGCTGTCGAGCTTTAATGATTTTGCACTTTCAGCTTGTTTTCTTGGACAGACTTGAAGGTTTTAACACTTGATCTTGAAACACAGTTTCTTGAAGTATTAAACACATCCTAGATCTACCCAAATACAAGTAAAGTGCGTTTTGTCAAAGGATAAGTCAATTACATAAAATTATGACATATGTTCCTATCATGTGAAACACATATGTCCTAACAGTAGTAATTTACAAAGTGGCAGTCTACATTCATGACTTTATATTATTACGAATATTTTATGAAGGGGTTGCATGCACAATAAAGTCTTGGGATATAATTTATTAATAAGGCCTAGAGTGCAATTATATTTATATAGTGGTATTAAATATAATTAATGGTAATTTTGAACTTGTCAAGAGTTGACAGAAAAGCTCAAGACCCATTGGAGCTAGTGTCTTATTTGTTCCCTTTTGGTCCTACTCCAAGCAACATACTAAAGCCCCATTGGAAAGGCCCAAAAGGATAGCCCAATTAGATAATCAATTATTAGGAGAGAAACATACAGATTTTTTTTGTAAGAAGATATGAAATGGTATGTATGTGAGTAAGAGACATTCTTTCATTCTCTCTTGAACATATAACTGATTAAGAGACCACACATCTTGGGCATCAAGTGAAATTGGAGTGAAGATTAAAAGTATTCTTAAGTACTCTTCATCTTTGGTTTTGAATTTCATCGTATCAAGGTACACTCTCTTGTTCTTAATTTTCCGCTGCGTACATGCGTATTTCCATCAAATGGTATCAGAGCGGTCTTCATTTCGAATCTGTATAACATGTTTTGTAAGTTTTGGAATTAGGGATAATAGTTTCATGATGTTAGAAGATTATATAGGTATTTAATCTTCTACATGGTTGATGAAACTATGATTTGATAAAAACTAATATTGATATTATGATGTTGTTTAAATTTGAATTTAAGTATGTTAAATTGAACTTTAAGGCTATAGCATCAATGGAATTCAGTTTTGATATCAAATTCTGACTATCATGTTCATATGATGTTTATATATTTATGAAAACCGTTGAAAATCTGTTCAGAGTTTCCCTTCAAAAACTGAAAACATGGGTTTTTTTGCGGGTTAGCTTCCCGCGAATTTACTCGCAAAAAATGCCTTTGATACACAAAAACTGTTTCGCGGGTAAGCTTTACTAGCGAAATAGTCGCGAGATAGTAGCGAGAGTTTTTGCCTGAATTTTGTGTTTTCACTATTTCATTTTCGCGGGAAGAGCTTAGTCGCAAGATACTCGCGAAAATGCCATTGAAGGGAATATTGAACTTTTTCTATGTGTTTTCAAATGTTTAAAGTGCAAGGCTATGTGTAATTAGATTATGCATGTTTTATAATTAAAAACCTTTATTCTAAAACATCTAGTGGGAGAGAGATACAAGGGTTGGATCTCACGGCCTCCATTGTCAGTTCATAGTAGTGTGAAATATATACTTTGTCTTTGCCTCGAGCTTAGCATTCCATGCGGAGAGTATTTATTTCATGGTCCTACAAGATTGAATTTCTTGGTTTATAGTGGTTTGATCAAACACCTTGTCTTAGTTTCGAGCTTTGCATTCTATGCGAAGGGTATTTTGCATCATGGTACTACAAAATAAGCCTGTTAAGGGGATGAAATGTGGTTACACATGATTCTAGACAATGGTATACACTAGACTAAATATTATAGTATAATCTATGCTGAGTTCTTACTATTATTATTTAGAGGCCAAATGTATAACGACATATTATTAATGTTTGATAAGAGTTATCATGATAGCACTAATAATGAGAATAGTTCTCAATCAATCATAGTATTTAATATTCACTCTATGCTGAGGGAAATTGAATATGGGTTTGGGTTGTCGTTGCATAAATTATATTATGGTTTTATTAAGGTTCCATACTATATGTTTATATGCTAAATTGATAATGTCCAGTTTACTTATTATATTCATGTTTATTATTTTAGATTTGTCATGACATTATTTAGCCCACTTGTTACTATTCTTAATCAAAACAAACTGATTGGATCCAATTATGTTGACTGGAAAATAAATTTGGACATAGCTCTCACTGCTGAAGAACACAAATATGTGCTTACTAAACCATGTCCTAGCTTTCCTTCATTAGATGCTCCTCTTGAGGAAAAACAACAATATGATCATTGGCAGAAATCTAATGAGACGGCCAAGTGCTACATCCTAGCATCTATCTCAAATGTTCTACAGTATCAAATGCAGGATGTAGAACTAGTTTCGGACATTGTGCTAAGTCTGAAGGAGATGTTTGGTGAACAAGGCCGTTCTGCAATGCAAGATACCATGAGGCAAATTTATAATACCAAAATGGCTGAAGGTAGTTCAATAAAGGAGTATTGTCTTACAATGATCTCTAATCTGAATATATTGGAGGTTTTAAGTGCCGATATTGATGGAGAATCCCAAGTGGATATGATACTCCAGTCACTACCAGAATCATTCAAGGAATTCAAACTTAACTATAATATGAACAAAAAGATTTATACATTGTCTAAATTAATGAATAAGTTGGTAGCGGCAGAAGGCATCCTTGGTACTTCTAATGTTGAAGCCAATATTAGTGAAGTTTCTACTTCTCAACCTAAGTCGAAAGGCAAGGGTAAGAAAAAGAAGAAGAAGGACTTCACCAAGCAAGATGGTAAGCAAATTACCTTAGGGGTTGCTGATAAAGGAAAGAAGATCAAAAGAAAATGTTTCCATTGTGGTGAGAAAGGACATTAGAAGAGGAATTGTCTAAAATTTAGAGCTGCCAATAATAAGGGTATGAATAGTTCATTCTTCCTTGAAATATGTTTAGTACAAAATCCCACAGATTTCTGGTGTGTAGATTTAGGCTGTACTAATCATATCTGCAATTCTTTGCAGGGGTTCCAGGAGACCAGAAAGCTTAATAAAGGGGAATTGTTTCTTACTTTGGCTGATGAGAGTAGGATTCCGGTTGTAACTGTTGGTGTTTTTAATTTATGTTTGAGTCTAGAGTTTTAATATTGGAAGACTATTTGTATGTACCTAATGTTCGTAGAAATTTAATTTCTGCAACTTATTTAGGTAAACATGGATATTGTGTTATCCTTAAAGACAATATTGTAATAAAGAAGGGTAAAATGTTTATCTGTTCTGGCAATATTGTGGATGGTCTTTATATTTTAACTCCTGATAAGAATGAATTATATAATTCTAAATTAGATAATGACTCTCATGTAAAATCATTAAAGAGAAAATCTCCTTCTACTAGTGATACATATCTTTGGCATTTACATTTGGGTCATATTAATTCAAATATGATTCAAACACTAATCAAAGATGGTCTCTTAGAGCCCATGGACTTTGATAAATTTACAGTTTGTGAATCTTGTTTGGAAGGTAAAATGACAAAACCACCTTTTAATGCAAAAGGTAGAAGAGCACAAGATTTGCTAAAACTAGTACATTCAGATGTATGTGGTCCTATGTCAATCCAGGCAAGAGGTGGCTATGAGTATTTCATTACTTTTACTGATGATTACTCTAGATTTGGTTATGTGTACCTAATGAAACGGAAGTCCGAAACCTTTGAAAAGTTCAAAGAGTTTAGGGCTGAAGTTGAAAATCAATTGGGTAAACGCATAAAGGCCATTCAATCTGATCATGGTGGCGAATACCTTCTTGGGGATTTTAAGAATTACTTAACTGAAAATGGGATTGTATCCCAATTGACTGCACTTGGAATTCCACAACAAAATGGTGTAGCAGAAAGAAGGAATAGGACTCTTTTAGATATGGTTAGGTCCATGATGAGTTATTCAACTCTACCAATTTCTTTTTGGGAATATGCCTTGAATACTGCAATGTATCTTCTAAATTTAGTACCTTTGAAGTCTGTTCCTAAAACACATGTAGAGTTGTGGAATGGGCGAAAGCCTAGTATGAGACATCTCCATATTTGGGGTTGTCCAGCACATGTGTTAAAAGGAAAGTCTGACAAGTTACAGCCTAAAACAGAAGGGGTTTTATTTGTAGGGTATCTAAAGGAAATTGTTGGGGATCTGTTCTATAGTCATAAAGATAATAAAGTGTTTGTTAGCACAAATGCCAAATTCTTAGAAAATGACTAAATGAATGATTATACTCCTAGAAGTAGAGTTGTGTTAGCTGAAATGAATGAACCTGTAATTAAACAATCAATGGATGAAACTAGGGATGATGTTGTATTAGATACACCACAAGATATTACTCATGAGATAACTAGTACACAGGTGCCTCGTCGTAGTGGGAGAATTGTTCGGCCTCCTATAAGATTTATAGATTTGGGAGAAACTTATGAAGCTATCTCAGAAGTGGCTGAATCGGATCCCTACACTTATGAAGAAGCAATGAATGATATAGATGCACATTATTGGATTAAAGGTATGAAATCTGAATTAGATTCTATGTATTCCAATCAAGTTTGGGATTTTGTGAAGGCGCCTAACGGCATTAAACCTGTTGATTGCAAATGGGTTTACAAGAGGAAGATAAGGATAGATGGAAAGATTGAAACCTTTAAAGCAAGGGTAGTGGCGAAAGGGTATACTAAAAAAGAAGGTATTGAATATGAAGAAACCTTTTCACCAGTAGCAATGCTTAAATCTATCAGAATTCTCTTATCCATTACTACTCATTATGATTATGAGATTTGACAAATAGATGTCAAGACTGCATTTCTTAATGGCAATCTTGAAGAAAAAATCTATATGATGAAACCGAAAGGTTTCATAACTAAGAACCAAGAGCATATGGTATGCAAGTTGAAAAAGTCTATTTATGGACTTAAGCAAGCATCTAGGTCATGGAATATCAGATTTGATCAAACAATCAAATCATTTGGTTTTGAACAAAATCTTGATGAACCATGTGTGTACAAAAGACATCCAGATAAAGTAGTAATGTTCCTAGTGCTTTATGTTGATGATATTCTACTCATTGAAAATGATGTAGGGGTAATGTCATCGGTAAAGGTTTGGTTGTCAAGCCAATTTGATATGAAGGACTTGGGTGAAGCTAACTTTATTCTAGGGATCAAGCTTTGGCGAGATCGCAAGAATAAGATGTTAGGCTTATCATAAGTTAGATATATAGATAAGGTTCTAGAACGGTTTAGCATGCAAAACTCCAAGAAATGAATACTTCCTTTTAGACATGGAGTTCCTCTGTCTGATGACCAAAGGCCTAAGACTCGAGAGGATTCTTATGCTTCTGCAGTAGGAAGTCTCATGTATGCCATGCTTTGTACTAGACCAGATATCTGTTATTCAGTAGGCATGGTTAGCCGATATCAATCAAATCCAGGACCAAAACATTGGCAAGCTGTAAAGCATATTCTCAAGTATCTACGGAGAACGAGAGATTATATACTTGTTTACCGTTGTGAGGATTTGATTTCCATTGGCTATACAGATTCAGACTTTCAATCGGATCTAGATTTTAGAAAGTCCATATCAGGATGTGTATTCACCTTGGGAGGTGGAGCTATAAGTTGGAGGAGTGTTAAGCAATCATGTATTGCGGACTCCACCATGGAAGCTGAGTACGTTGCTGCTTGTGAGGCAGCAAAAGAAGCTGTATGGCTCAAGAAATTCCTTTCTAACCTTGGTGTAGTAAGAATGGAGCAGGTTCCAATCACATTGTTTTGTGACAATAGTGAAGCGGTTGCATAATCTAAAGATCCAAGGAATCATAAGAAAGGAAAGCACATTGAGAGAAAATACCACATCATTCGAGACATCATAGCTCGTGGAGATGTAGTAGTTGCAAAGATTGAAAGTGCAAATAATCTAGCAGATCCCTTTACCAAAGCCTTGCCTCAAAGGACTTTCGAGTCACATTTGGAGTGAATGAGAGTTAGATTAGTGCACAATAGTCTTTAGGGCAAGTGGGAGATTATTAGGATTAGTGCCTTTAAATCCTATTGTAAGATGCCATGTATGATATTATGTATGACATTATGTATGACATGATGTATGACTTAATATTGTAATTGATAAAGTTGTTTTATTATTATCTAAAATAATGATAACATGAATATTCGGACATTATCATATAGTCCATGAGATGCATAGTATGTGATTTATGTGAAAAGTCACAGAAGATATAAATCACAAGTTCTTTGTAAATTCAGAATTTAGTTAGTAGTCGGTGATGAAATTTGGCGTTTCATCTGCGAAGACTATAACATGTCAACTAAGATGATTTGTCTTGATCATGGAAGTGGAGACTTCTAGTTGATGTGTTGATATGTTTTAAGAGTTAAGACATATTGAACTGGATCGCTGTGAGATTTATTATTTTCCTAACGACTGTCAAATGAATAATAAATCTCACAATTTCTATTTACATGAACTCTTAATCTTGAGAGAATAATTGACCTGATCATAAAGTGTAGGTTGCTTTGATATATCAGGAGTGAGATCTAAAATAACGGTCAAAATCTCAGTATGTTAGGCAACCACATTTAGTGTTAATGAAACATATATTCTCAAGATAGAATTCATAGTCTCTTAACGGAGATACAAAATATTCCCTTAAGATAAGTTTAATGGGTTTGTTATTCAGAATGTTAGGCCTAACTACTTTAGTAAATAGTTACTAAAGTATATATTTATAAAATTGGATTTCATAAATATATGATGAATAACTTAAAGGATTAAACCGGGTACTCAAGGATTAATATGTAGTAATTTACAAAGTGGTAGTCTACATTCATAACTTTGTATTACTACAAATATTTTATAAAGGGGTTGCATGCATAATAAAGTCTTGGGATATAATTTATTAATTAGGCCTGGAGTGCAATTATATTTATATAGTGGTATTAAATATAATTAATGGTAACTTTGGGCTTGTCAAGAGTTGACAGAAAAGCCCAAGGCCCATTGGAGCTAGTGTCTTATTTGTTCCCTTTTGGTCCCACTCCAAGCCACATACTAAAGCCCAATTGGAAAGGCCCAAAAAGCTAGCCCAATTAGATAATCAGTTATTAGGAGAGAAACATACAGATTTTTTTTGTAAGAAGATATGAAATAATATGTATGTGAGTGAGAGACATTCTTTCATTCGCTCTTGAACATATAACTGATTGAGAGACCACGCATCTTGGGTATCAAGTGGAATTGGAGTAAAGATTAAAAGTATTCTCAAGTACTCTTCATCTTTGGTTTTGAATTTCACCGTATCAAGGTACACTCTCTTGTTCTTAATTCTAAAACTTTCATAGTGCATGTTATCAATTGCGAATGAAGTAGATCCGTTAATTTTCCGCTGCATACATGCATATTTCCATCACGAACTTATTCAATTGTAGCACATTTTTAGAACTCGAATTTGAGTTTTAACTCAGGTTTCGTTTGGGAGTTCAAAAGGGAATCGAATGGAATGATCATAAAGGAATGGAAAGGAATGGAATGTATTTAAGTAAGGGAAAGGAATGGAAAAGAATTGAATGGAATAGAATGGAATTAAGTAACCTTGATTGGATGTTTTAAAATAAAAGAATAGAAAGGAATGAAAATGAATGGAAATGTAAGTAATCTTATTTGGGAGTAACACGGAGGGAATGGAATGAAATTATTTTATGACAATATTACTATTAGACCTCTATTTTAAAATAAAGAGTTGAATATATAGGGGTATTTTGGGAGTTTTAGTGAAAAAATCATTAAATCTAATTCAATTTCCTCCCATTCCTCCCAATTTCGGGGGGAATGAAAATTTGAGATTTTAAGGAAATAGAGAGGAATGAGTGTTCCATTCTACCCATTTCATTCCCTCCCACTTAAACTCCCAAACAAAAGAATGGACTTTCCATTCCCTCCATTAAAACTCCCAAACAAGGGAAATGAAGAATATTCTAAAATTATTCTTTTCATTCCTTTCCATTCTATTCCATTCCCTCCTCCCAAATGAGACCTCAAACTCAAATTTGACAAACTCGAGTTCCAAGCAATAAGGAAACTCAAGTTTCAAGTAGTATAAACCCATACTGATTGGAATTTGAGTGTGTCAAACTTGAGTTCCAGCCTAAACTCGATTTTGATAAACTGGAGTTCCAAAAAAATGTGCTAAATAACTTCATTTGGGTGCTATTCTCCTAAAATATTTCTAAAAACGTGTTATTTGGCAAATTTTGCCACCAAATCTGCTTAGGGTTGTAAGCAAGTTAAGTATCTTTCAAGTATTGAATGTTTAAACCTGGCTCAATAACAAAAATAAAGTATTGAAACTGGATTTTTTTGGCATTTAACATAAGTTTTAGAACAATTTAGTCAGTTGTCATGTTTGCAAAATTATTTTATAAATTAGCATCTTAAGCATGGTTATCAGTATACTGATTTGGATCTTAGAATCTTAAGATCCTAAGATTTTACATCCCTAAATTGTCCTAGATTTTAGTGAAATCCTCCTAATCCAGATTTTAGGATCTTATAAGATCTCGATTTCATAGCAATACTAAAGATCATGTACTATAATGGAAAATTCAAATTTTTTTTTTTTTTTTGCTTATTTCAAGCCTCTAAATGGAGCCCAAAGACCCTAAACTAAGAAAAACAAATGTAATCAATAGATCAACCCAATGACCATAGCCCAAATTGATAAAAAAAAATATATATATATATGTAAAAATAAATAAATAAATAAAATCCTAAGGCTCACGTCAATCGTCATCTTAATCTAATAAACAAAATCACAAAAGACAGAAGAGAAGGGAAGAGACTAGACCACTAGAGAGTAGAAGACGAGTGTGAGAAGTTGAAAAATCCGATGGTGACGCCATTGTGAGAGAGACCATCGACGACGAAGGTGATTTTTTTTTTTTTTTTTTTAATTCTACTAACAATGACGAGAGTTGTTTATAATGATCAACCATACTTTGAGCAACCCATCCAAGATAACCAAAAATTTGGTCTTAATGATTGAGTGTGTTTGTGGTGTTGTTTGAAACTTTTTATTTTATTTTTTATGTGAAACATTTGATATTGACGTTGTTATTTGTTTTGAGTTGTTTATATGAGACACTATGTATGCTCTGAGATGTTTAACTTAGAACTTTGTATTTGTGACTTGTATCTTTTGAACTTTGAACTTTGTTTATGTATTTGTAATTTGGTACTTTGCCTTTTATTAGTGATTTTGCTAATTTGTGTCAAAAATTAATTTCTTGTAATGATTTTTTAATGTATATTATAAACTATAATTATGGGTATTTTTAGTATATAAATTTTTTAAATCAAAAAGTATGATCTAACGATTCTCATGCCGATCCTACGATCTGAACTCTGAACCCTCTCACCGATCCCGTGTAGGATCTCGATCCTGATAACCTTGATCTTGAGGCTTTGAAACTTGAGTTCAGTGAAGGAACTCGAGAGTCTAAGCCTCAAGTTCCAAGTGGTGGCAATTTGATGTGGAAGAAAAAATTCATGTGGAACTCGAGTCTTAGAGTTACTGCCGTTGGATATAGGTTTGTGTGTGCTAGGGTTGTGGGTTCTTCTTCTTCTTCTTCTTCTTCTACTTCAAATCTTCCTCTTCTCCTCAATCTGCTTCTTTTTGTACGCTCTATGGAACTTGAGTTTGATAGAGACTCGAGTTCTACATGGATTATTTACCCACGTCAGCTTGGAGCTCGAGTTTCTTTATAGAACACGAGTCTTTAAGGCTCGAGATGCTAATTTACTAAAATGTTTCAAAAAAATGCCAACTAACAAAATAATTGCTAAAATCATATTAAATGGCAAAAATCTCCATTTAAATTTAGCTCAAAATTGAACCAAGCTTACATACAATGTTTGATTTCGAGCTCGTAAAAAATCCAAAAGCCTAAGCTTGGCTTGACTAAGCTCGAGCTCAAATTCAAGCTCAATATCAATCTCTTGAACTCGAGATCCAATATAAGTATATTATCAAACCAATTTTAAGCATATTATTATTCCCATTGGTTTGAATGAGTGATCTCAAATTCCCAATTAAAGTTCATACAAAGATTATCACCCAAGTCCATAAATGAGCATACACTTAAGCTTAAAAAAAAAAAAAAAAAAAAAAAAAAAAAAAAAAAAAAAAAAAAACCGAGCCCTATTAATCACAAGCCTGCTCGTGAACTTTTTTTGTTTTTACTTTAACTTGCCTCGTTTATTAAACAAGCATAAAACTAAAAACTCAAGTTTGGCTTTAAAAAAAAAAAAAAACGAATGTGAACGAGTTTTTTTATCGAGCCAAGAATGATTTATTTATGAACAATTTGATCACTTATATCCCTACTTGCCTACTAGTAATCCACACCAACAAACAAATGGAATAACTATTCAATCGTTTGGTTAGATTTTTATTACATAGAATAGTTATCTATTTATCTATCTATAAATAAATATATATATATTAAAAGTCAAAATTCAAAGAAAATCCAATTAGATTTCAATTGGATTCTCATTTTTTTGCACTATGTGTCCCATCTAATTTTTAATTTTTGTGTAAAGTAAATTATTGAGTGTAAAAATTGAAAAATCCAAATTCAATTAGAAAAATTAAACAGTTGTGGTCAATTGGATTTTGTGAATCCAACAAAAGGCCAAAATTTATATCAAGATAGGGAAAAGAAAAGATTGAATCAAAGGATTATGTACCAGCTGTCAAAGAGAAATTTCCTCAAACACATGACATGCAACATTTTTCAGAGTCCTCCAATCATACCATTCTTTTTCTCATCTTTCTAACTCCCTCAAACCAATTCCAAATTTTAAACCTTAATCAAAACCAAATCTAGGCTAGTATCTATCTATCTATCTATCTATCTATATATAAATATATATATATATATATATTAAAAGTCAAAGTTCAAAGAAAATCCAATTAGATTTCAATTGGATTCTCATTTTTGCACTATGTGTCCCATCTAATTTTTAATTTTTGTGCAAAGTAAATTATTGAGTGTAAAAATTGAAAAATCCAAATTCAATTAGAGTCCAATTTTGAGCCATGTATCCATCTAACTTTTTAATTTTTGTGGCAAATGAATTATTAGGTACAAAAATCGAGGAGTCTAAATTCAATTAAATTATAAATTATATATATATATATGTATGTATGTATATATATAATGAGAAACCATTATATATTTTAGAAATTTATGGTTTAAAAAATGTGTAAACTAATATCATGTATAATTTGAATCTCTTCTAAAAAAAATGTATAATTTGAACTATGTAATTGAGATTGTTTTTAATTGTACCCGTGCACATGCACGGGGTTACACACTAATTTCTTTAATTGAGGAATAGTCATTCCTCTCTAAAAGAAATGTAAATATATATGTAATAGCTATTGCTTGACATAGTTGTCAGTATCGTCCAATACGTATCGTATCATGTGTAAAAAGTTCCGTATCGTATCGGCGTATCGTAAGTGCTTATGAATCGTACGATACATTATGTGTATTGTATGAATCATATCGTATCGTAAAATCATACGTATCGTACGATACATAGACAAATGCCTTAAAATGATAATTTATGTTAAAATTTGTACTTTTATTTGAATCTAACAAGTTGTTAAACTTTTTTTAGAAAAAAATTATTATGTTACTTAATTTAGCCTAATAAAATAACATATTCATAAGGTTTTTTCCCTCTCTTTCTCCTACAAAATTTGGACTACACAGTACATAGTTACACTTCACTTTAATATTTACAAATTTATTTTCTATACTATAAATAAGATATTAATTGACAATATAATTATTATTATTTTTTCATTATTGTTTTAAGTCCAAGAAACTAGAATGCCAAGAAGATTTTTTTTTTTTTTAATTATTGAAATAAAAAGAACAAGAAGATAAAGCAAATGTTAATGACGATGAATAAAATTTTAATGAAGAAATAAATTTGCAAATGATAAACGTGATAATAGCATCGACTTAGATGAGGTTGATTAGACAATATGATGATGAAAGTAAATTATTGTTTTTGGGTCATTTGTAATATATTATCACTTTTGAATTTAAGCAATTTAAATGTGTACGTTATAAATACATGCTAATTTGATTTATTTAGTTAGCTTGTTAAATATTATTACATAAGTGATGAATAAGTGATGAATAAATTAGTCCTTAGTTGAATATATTCAAAACTTATAATGAATATAGCCTTTATATATGTATATCTATAATTTTTTATAAATTTTATTAAGTGTTTATGTATCTTACGATACACGATACAATACGATACACGATACGGAAAAATCAAAAATCGATTCACGGTACGATTCACGTTTTGACAACTATATTCCTTGATACATCTAATAACTTTTAAAATTATTTTAAAAAAAAATACAAGCTATCAATATGTGCATAATAATTATGAAATTCTTATGTTTTAAAAATATAGATGTATGATTTTAGTCCTATTTTCCAGCCAAACATATTAATAGGAACAACTAGGGGTGTTCACCAAACTGCAAAAACCACACCAAAACCGCCTGCAAAATGGCACAACCGCACCGCACCGCAAGTAACAGTGCACCGCACCGCATGGTACAGTGCGGTTTGCGGTTTTATAATAAGAAAACCGCACAAATCTCACCGCACTGCACCCTCTCTATATATTAATATATTTATTTATTTTTAATATTAAATATATTATTAATAGTTCAATAACTCTAGTTTTCAAAAAAAAAAAAAGTTTGATAACTCTAGCAAGTGCTGACTAGGAAAGCCAGTCCAAAATAAGGAAAATTTAGCTCAATATTTTAAAACTTGGCCCAAAATAAAGGGAAAATTAGTTTTGGGCTGGGTAGGAAAAGCCCAAAATTTGAAAAATATACCGATTTCAAGCCGTTCAAACCGCATCTTATACATCGTACCGCACGTGTGACCGCAAAAATGAGGTGCGGTGTGGTTATAGTTTTGGCTAAACTCTAAACCACACTACACCACACCACACCGCACCGCACATGTGACCGTAAAAATAAAGTGCAATGCAATTATGGTTTTAGCTAAACTGCATCGCAAGTGCAGTGCTAAAAATGGCCTAAAACCGCACCTCACTGCACTGTGAACATCCCTACGAACAACTATTCCATTATATCACATTTTATTCTCTGATTACCATTCCTAACGTAATTATCATCCAGTGTACCAAAGCGTACCTTAGGGTATGTTTGGTAGACTGTAATAAATACTGTAATGTAATAGTTATTCATATAGTTAGCTATTCAGTAGTTTGATTATGTTTATATTATAAGGAATAATCATTCCTTATAAATAGCTATTCTTTAAAATGAGGAATAATTGTTCATCTCTAAAAGGGTTGTAATAGTTATTCCTTAGTAGGTGTATTAATTTTTAAAATTAATATATTTCCAAATAAACAAACTTTCCATATGCACATAACAATTATGAAAATAAAAAATCATAAAAAATAACTAATATCTCTTTCAATTTAAAAAAAAATTATTTTTTAGGAAATTTCCTAATTTTTTTTTTTAATTATTTGGGCAAAATAGAATGACGGATATGCATTTTGTGATGTAAAAATATTTTGTTGGGAACTTGCTTTGTTTATGTAATTATTTGGGCAATGAACTTGCTGCGTTTATGTAATTATTTGTTTATGTTAATCTTTTGGCACTGAACTTGTTTTGTTTGTTGGCAATTGGTTGGGAATTGTTGAGCATTGGCAATTTGTTTTGTTGGTTCCAATTGGTTGGGAACTTGTTTTGTTTTGAATAAGCAGGAATTACAGGTTTTGTTTTGGGCAGGAATGTGTTTAGGAAGAAAAAAATTAAAAAAAAAAAATAATAATAATTTCTTACCTATAGCTGCATTTTCCAAAATGCGGCTACAAGAAAACCAAAGGTCAGGACCTTGGGCTGCGTTTTTCATACAAACGAAGCCCAAATAGGGTCTATAGCCACGTTTTTTACAAAAACGCAGCTATAGATCTCAGCTTATGGGTTGTGAAAACAAAAGGTTAGGACCTGTAGCTGTGTGCGACAAAAAACGCGGCTATAGGCTAAGACCTATAGTTGCATTTTCTAGAAAAACGCAGCCCAAATAGGGCCTATAGCCGCGTTTTTTATCACACGCAGCTATAGGTTTGAAAACCAAAGGTCGGGACCTATAGCTGCGTTTTTGTAAAAAAATGCCGCTATAGGTCTAACTTATAACTGCGTTTTAAACGCCGCCCAAATCGGGTCTATAGCCACGTTTTTTACAAAAACGCGGCTATAGGTCTCAACTTATGGATTGTGAAAAAAATGCAGCTATAGGATGATCTGTAGCCGCGTTTATAAAAATGCGGCTATAGGTCCCCGCAAGGGTCTATTGTCACGCAGGATAGGTCACGTTTGAAAACGCGACTATAGAAATGCGGCTCATTGTCTATAGCTGTGTTTTTAAGGTCTATAACCATGTTTTTCAAACGCAGCTATAGACCTCCTTTTTTGTAGTGAAAGTTAATTCTTTTATTGAATAGCTTGTATTTACTGGTGGGTCGATTTTGTATGCATTTAAAGTCCCCCTTTATATACGATGTCCCATGAATGGAGACATTATGGGTTAATGTATCTTTTTTTTTTTTTTTTTTTTTATACAAGATAGAATTTCTACTCTAGCCTAATTTAAGTGTATATGTGTGTGAAGCTCCCTCCTGGAAACTTGAACCCCGACCCTTACCCCCCACACCCCATAAGCACTTATACTTGTGAAGTGACTACCGCACCAAGGGTGCGCAGTGGTTGGGTTAATGTATCTTGAAATAGTGAGATATAATACTTCTTATATGGTGTTAAATTTGAGTAATTATTTTCCTCAAAAAAAAATTTATTTGAGTAATTAGTTTCAAATATATTACGTACATGTTATAAAAATACAGTAGATAATATAAATTGTTAAGATTAATTAAATTAAAAATATGAACATGTGCTTCTGTTTGTTTACATGAAATTCACATCAAGAATAGAATCTAACAAACACATCTTAATTAAGTCGCTACATTGTCATATAACTTAAAATAAATTTTGTTCTTTCATGTTTACTATTGTTGCTATGATGTAACAAAAATTCTAATTTGGTACCCATCATTTTAAGGATCTTGTACTTTTCCCCTTTTACCTGGAGAAAGAAATGGCATGATCTATTGCGCAGTTGCTTTTGGGAACAATAACATTCATTGTACCAATATGACTGGTTGGTCTCGGCTTAGCTGTGACTGTGAGTGAGTTAGATAAGTACCGTACCATCATATGATTCATATCCTCCTTTCAAAGTCTCTTCAACTATCCAGGATATCACCTTGTGCCTCGTAGTTAAGATACATACACCTAACAACATCATTCCAAAATTATTGAATGAATGATAAGGATAACATCTTTAACACTACACTATCTTATTCCAACACAATTCTAGCAACTTACAAAAAGTTAAATGAGAAATCTAGTGCAACTTCTTCCTCTAGTCCTTCCAATTCTTTCATTCTTCATTCTTACTCCTCTAATACATGCAAAATCTGTAATCGAACCATGTAGCTCTTCAGACTCATGCACCTCTCTTCTCTCTTATATTTTGCCATGGGATTCTAAGATCTCTGAGATTGCATCTCGTTTCCAAGTAAATATTTCTGATATCCTAGCTGCTAACTCCATCAACCCTGAAATACCATCACTAGGGAATCAGATCCTTCGAGCTAACTCTCATGTGAAAGTACCCATTTCATGTCCATGCGTGGATGGTATCCGACGGTCTATGTCAACCACTTATAGAGTCCAGGAAGCTGACACTGCAGAATCTGTATCACATGGATATGGTGGGATTGTTAGTGCTGAGCAAATTACAATTGTGAATGGTATTAATGCCAGTAACCCATTGTTAAACAGGCAGAGCCTAGTGATACCATTGCCATGTACATGCTTCAACAATAGCAACAATGGGGTCACCACAGTGTACATGTCATATGTGGTGCAAAGTGGAGAGAACTTGAGCAGCATAGGACTTGAATTCGGCACAACTGTTATGGACTTGGAGGCTATCAATGGGCTTGGACAAGCGGTAATTGATCAGGGAGACATATTAGCCATTCCAATTTCAGGTTAGCAGAGCTTAGTTTATGACACTCACAGCTTTGAGGATTTTATGTTGATGTTAGGTGCTTGCTATGACATGTGCTTACTGATCTAGCTACTTACCAAAAAATAAGAAATTGTACTTACTGATCAAGAAAAATTGGTCTGGTCAGTACGGAAGCCAATAAATTCTCCTCTATACATGTGTAAAATTGTGAGAGTAATGATTATCTAATTACATTCCTTATTACGTACACATTTGTTAGGTTCTAAGGAATTAGGATCTAATGTATTAGAACTTCATTTTGTAACGTTGGCAAACCATAATCAAAACGTTTTAGTCTTATTTAGACTTGCTCAAAGTATATGCTTTTTATGTAAAGTTGGAATTGAGTTGCTGCAGGATTTACTGTGTAAATCTGCCTGGCTCGATCGATCGAGAATTAGACTCGATCGATCGAAACTCGTGCAGATTGTTTTTCTGCAGAATTTTCCAACTCAGCCCAAGCTCGTTTGACGTGTAGGGTTTTATGTTTTGCCCTAAGTATAAAAGGGAAAACCCTAGCCACATTTTAGAGTTGCTCCTTATACTGTGTGTGTGAATCTTCTATGAGATCAAGAGGTGTTTGCCTTCACACATACTTAGGGTTTCTAAGATTCAAGATTATGTCAAGAACTTGGTGATCGATTCAGTTGCTGATTCAAGAGTTTAAAGATACACAAGCGGGAGTGCTTGTACTTGCTGAGAATTCAAGGAAAGAAGTAGTCTGTGAACTCGGAGCTATCATGGGGTCGTGGTAGTAAGTTTCCTACTCGAGATAGCAATAGGATGTTAGTGGTCTAAGTCGTTATTGTGTAAACTTCAATTCTTTCATAGTGAATTCGTTTTACCTTAAGGATAGTTAGGTTAAATCCTCCCCAGGTTTTTTACCGGTTTGGTTTTCCTAGGTTATCATATCGTTGTGTTATTTATTTTCCGCACTTTACAATAATATGATATATTTGTGTTAACCTAGATTTGATAATTTGACTAAGTAATCACTTGGTTAATTAACTAGGTTAATTTGGTTGTGTTTTAAGGAGTCTAAAAACGAACAACATTCACCATATACACACTACCACGTAGGTTGAAATCATGTTTTGAAAACACGATTTCAGTTAAAATTATGAAATCGTGTTTTTATACAATTTTGTAATTTTAACTAAAATCGTGTCTCAAAACATGATTTTAAAGGAAGTGTGTATAGAGTGTGCAATATCGAGTGTGTAACAAGATTTTTCTATTATGATCACTTTTTCTTTTTGTTTGGTCAAGAATTTGGAATGTGGCACACTTTCCTTTTCCTTCATTTTTTGGTTAAGTAAATGTGGTAGACATTTTGCATATTCATATATTTCTGGGTTAAAGGGTATTATTGTTGCGAAACTACACGCTAAAATCTTCAATTGACACCTCCAACCAAAAAGATAAATAATACTACGTACATATAACAATAATTACAAAACATATAGAAGACAAAAGTCAAAATTGTTAGGTACATACTTGAGCGCACACACTTTTATGGTTACATTTAGTGCAAGAAGGCTGTACTCACTAAATTTCAGCAAATCACACAACCTTTACATACTAGCTAGTAGCATGCCCTCTACTAGAAAATAAGGGTGGTCCAAAACATTCTATAATAATTTGGTTCGGCTTGTCACTGTATTAATATATACTATAAACAAATGGATTCCTCCTTGTAATTACCTGTTTTTGGTTCCCTTCCCTACCCTTTGCAGAGGCTAATTTGCCCAAAGCTTAGCTGCTGCTCAACCTTCAGTAACCCAGAATAGAGAGTGATGGTACATGAACCAATTAAGCCTGTTTGAAGGTTTGCAGAGCCTTAAGAATTACATTTAGGCTGTGTTCATATCCTGGCAGGAAATGCAAAAGTTCTTGTTTTTATTGGTTGATTTGGTTCCTTAGGTGCTAGCTGATTTGTTTATGCAATCAGTTATCTGAGTAGAAGAGTTTGGCCTCTACAGGTGCATGCAAATAAAGTAATCGTTTTTAAGATGAACCTATGCTCTTTCGTGGCCAAAAATACCTTAAACTGCACTTTTGCACACATTGATAGATATACCAGCTTCATTAAAATAATCTTCCATAGACTTATCATCAATGCAGCATGTTCTTCGAAAAATCTTAACTGGTACAATGAGAGTCTAATTGTGCCAAATGGTTCTTATGCTTTAACTGCCAACAACTGCATCAAATGCAATTGTGGAACATCCGATCTCAAGTAAGCAACATACATTTACACACTAATTACATTAGAAAAAAAAAAAAATTTGTTGTTTATTATTTTTCATGTTCTGCATGTATCTTCACATCTGTTTTTGTATTCTTGCTCATCAGCTTGCAATGTTTTCCATCTGGCATCGCTGTCCCATGCTCTCATTTACAGTGCAAAGGATCTAATCTCTTTATTGGTGATGCGTATGTGAATCAAACAGCAGCTGGTTGCAATGTCAGCACGTGTATGTACCGTGGCCATAGTGGTGGCAAAATTTTCAGAAGGTAAAAAAGCAACAGTAATTGTTCTATCACATTCATTAGTGTATACTTTATACACGCAATATCCATAATTTCACACACAACGTTCACATTTTTATTGATGTGTCCACATTTAAAACGTGAAATGGGTGATATGTTTGAACAATGTACAATAAAGAATGTGTGAGAATTAATGCTACTATGAGACACAAAAGATAGATCTAATATATCCTAATGCGTGTACGGGAAAAAATGAAAGAATTAATAACTCACATAAACACAGGCCAACTTATGGTCCGTTTGGATTGAGCGGGAAGGAGGAAGAGTAGAGTAGAATAAAATAGATTTGGTCCAAAATTAGCTTATTTTTAGTCAACTTTCCTCTACTCTTCTCCATTTTCTCTCTTTCTCCCCTCAATCCAAACGGACCCTTAAGGTTTAGTCCTACCAAGTTTTGCATTGGCCCTAAATCTTTGCAAATGCAACTTTCATTCCTTAAGGCTAAACTCAATGAATCAAACATATGAAACATTACACCATATAAATTTATCCTTTTCTTTCTATTTCAAATTTTATTAATTTTTTGAACATTGAAATGGTAATGCATGTTTTATTTCTTTTTGCAGTTTATCAAGCTCTTCTTATGTCCAGTGCCCAGGTAACAACTAGCATCAATAGTTACCAAACTTTTAGTATTTTCGAACTTGATTTATCTGCTGTAGTAATAACACTTTTCATGCAGGAAAGCAAAATTATAGTGCAGCCTCACCCTTGGGATCTCCGTCATCGCCTAATCCATTAATCCCATTTATAACAGTAACTCCATCTCCATCACCCTTTCCAGGTTCTACTCGAACTATTGGTATTGCTTCCTTTGGTCCTACAAGTACACAGTATTCGAACATGTCTAATAATGGTGGCTTGCTTGGCAAAGCTTCATGTTGCAATTTATTGCTACTGGCCCTTGTCCTTTATTATTTCTTGTGATAATTAATTGGCATCTTGAAGTACTTCCTATCTAAAGGAACAAATGTCATTCCCAAATGTATAAGCAAATTTCACTTCATGATACCTAAAATTGCTTAAGCTTAAATGAAACTTCCTCTTCTTGTAAAGAAAAAAACAGAGGATGTAGTCCTAGGGTTCAAAATTCACTGGATGTTTGTATAACTTACCACGAAAAAATAAGATCTAAAATTTTTGGACAATGAGACAATACAGAAAGGAGGAAATGTAGAAAAACAAGGGTTTGCACATGCGCAACTGTGACACTGATACCATATTGATTGATATCTATTCATAAGCGTTAATTAAGTTATATATGCTTTCCTTTAAAAATTAGGGAGGTATTAGGCTTAGCTAACAAGGCAACGAGCAATTTTTTGATCACAAGGATGAATAGTCATTTTCTCATGTGCTACAACATTCTTAATAAAGAAAAATATTAAAGATTCTACAAATTTTACTGTATAACATCTACAAACTGATATGATAATGAATGTGATTGAAAGATTTCAAAACATAACAAATGAATGTCAAATTTTTATTTTATTTTATTTTATTTTTATGATTGGTGACACATCAGTTTATAAAAATTATGTAATAAAATTTATAATATTCCTAACATCACCCCCTAAAGATGACAATTTAAACATGCCCTCATGGGTACCCGCTTCATCCATCCTAATGGGGCAGGTTTTACCCACCTTGCATAGCCAAATAGGGTGGGGACAAGAGTTAAAATCTATCCTCCAAACCCCTGTTGTTTATATTTAAACAATTAAAAAATATAGATTTTTTATAAGGCATATATATATGTGTGCGCGCGCGCTTAGCTTTCAAACTTTAAATTTATAACGAATTTGTTGTACTATATTTTTATGTTTTAGGATTTAAATTTTTATATATATTTTTTATTTTTGTATTGTTATATTTGAAATTTTGAATTGTTTTTATGTTTTTAATACTTGAATTTTTATACGCTTTGAGAAGATGATGTAATGTTAGAGCCTGTTTTTATTTATACGTTTTATTAATGCATGATATATTTCAAATAAACTTTTAACAAATTATATAAAAACGAATTGAGTGTGGCAGGATGAGGGTGGGTACCCACGAGGATGGAGTGGAAGAAAACCATCGTCTCGTTGCCATCCCTAATCACTCCTCAATAATATACCCAAGTGTTCAACATCAACAATATGACCTATATATTAATTAGTCAATTCCACGTTGCCATCCCTAATCACTCCTCAATAATATACCTAAGTGTTCAACATCAACAATATGACCTATTAATTAGTCAATTCCACAAAGTGGTTCCACCACCTTATGGTATTAAATAATGGAAAATTTTGGCAGCCTTCTCAATTTAATTTCTTCTCTTTGAGAGGTTTATTTGGAATAAAAACTCTCTGTTTTACTTTTTGTATTTCTCTTTTTACTCTGCTAAACATTGCTTGCAACAATTTTTTTTCATTCCTTATAAAATAACCAAAGTTTAAAATGAAAAAAAAAAAAATCGAATATATGGCAAGTCATAATTGATGGAACATAAAGTGGAATACAAAAAAGGGATATGAGATTTCTATTCGGTTTATTTACATTAACAACCAATAAGAAAGATGCATGCGCTTGACTCATTGTTAAATATATAAAAATATACAAGTATAGGTTGTAATATATGTTGAGTGGGCCCAACCACATTGCAATCAATAGTAATTGACAAATTGGAAGTAAGCTAATAAAGCTCTAGACCCTATTGAAGGTCATAAAATGGCTCTGATACTATGTTAAAATAAAAGATTTAAGTAGAGAAGGTGGAAGCAAGAAAATAATTAATATAATTCGGCTTGACGGCCTACGTCTACTGTGAAAGCTTTTAGAGACTACATTTTTACTATTCTGAAATGAGTATTACAAGAACTCAAAATATGGTCTATATCCACGCAATGATTGACTTATAGGAGCCATTGATTACACTTGAATCAAGAATAATTGATATGCCTTGTTTATGGCATAATAATATTGCATAATAAAGGGTCATGGCTAGGGTATATACAAATAACGCTAATTAATTTATGGGAAATGTTAACTAATGCCCTAAGTGTATTGGTTTAAGAGCTATTTTTAGAAGCATTTTATTGAGAAAATGATAAAATAATAAATGTTATTGACAGTTTTTTATATTTTCCATAAAAGTGATGTCAAAACTTTCTTATTATGATTTATTAACAATTACCCTAAAAGTATCCGTTAACATGACTCTTAATTTAGTATAACCTTGGCACGAGCATAATCATACTCCAAGTAGAAAAGCAGTTCGAATGTGCAATATCATATCTTTCAGCTTTTCTAAAATACAGTTGTTTGAAAAAGTGCCGTGTTAACAAGCTAGCAATACTAGGTAATCACTGCCGCAAGATACTTGAATAAGCTGTGGAACATTAGCTTTATCTTTGTTGTCTTTGATACCATATATTCAAATGTAGAAGGTTTGTGTCATGATCGCAATGGCTTTTTCACATCGATAATTGCTTTAAGCCCTTTAACCAATCTCCAACGTCTTTCACGGATAATAGCTTCACAACTGGACATTGGGATAGAAAGACAAATTTCCTTAATTTTCACATTTACACTATTCACATTCACATTAAGATCATTCCGAGACTTAATATCTGCAAGAAACATAGGTTTTTCTCTTAAATTTATCTATTTATTTTAAATTTACAAAATAAAAACCTGCAATTCACGAGAGTGAAAGCCTATGTTTCTGTTTATTTGGTATAAAAAATATAAAAAATTAAAAAAGAGTGAAAGCCTAAGAAATTCGAAAGAGATAGTATTGCTTAATTACGAGAAAATCCCCTCCTTTGGTCCTGTAATGGGAAAAGAATAGGCATGTGCAAGAGGAGGAATATAATATCCTGGATACAATTGCAGCTGAAACCTAAGAACTCTCTTTTCTAATGCAAACAAAATTCATTAGAACAAATCATTTATATCTTTATAAAATCAAAGCGTGATTGTTTGCAATTAAGCCCTTATACAAGGAGTACTCTCAAAATTTGACCCTTTTGTGGGAGTTATTTTCCTTGCAGTTTGCAAAGCTTCATAAGCAGCACCTCTAACATAAGCCATCTTATCATCCTTGCAATTCTCCATCTCCTCAATTATCAACTCAAGCTCAGAGAATATGCTCCTGGAATCTTATGAGAGAGATATTTTATACTAATGTCTCATAAGATAATTTGCTGATATACATATCGTAGAAGCTGTTTCCACCAATACATAATAGGAACATTCAACCTTTCAATTCTGTCCATGCTTTCATGTGTAGTTTCAATATCATCACGGCTGAGAGATGCCAGACCACATTCTTTGTTGGAATATTATGCGTAATGGTATCCACATCAAATAGTAACAAAAAAATAAAAGAGTTTTTAATATCAAATTATTGTTTTAGCGTAAGGTAGGATCTCATCACCTACATCTTGGTCCACTTGAGAGTCCAAGATGTTTTACTCCCTAACATTCATCAACCTGAAATGTTCAAGTAACCACTGCCTCCTTTACTATTTTTGAAGATTCTAGAGAAATGTATAGCTATTAATACCAGTATATATACCTTATTAGAAAAAGACTAAATAAAGGGAAATTTGTGAATCTAGTAATGCCCTTCCCTCCTAACTGAAAATACTCCTATATACATTGATTGCTGTTTTGAGCCTAAAATGAAAATAAATTTGATTTTGTCCCTTTGTAGGACACCGATGTAACTATTTAGTCCTTCTAGTGTTGGTTCTATCCCAGGGAATCTTTAACATGAAAAAACTTTATAACATTGATGATGAAATAAATGAATTGACAACCCATAGATTGGATTTTTTAATTTAGCATTAAATATTAATTTTGACTAACAATATGATTTAAACTTAAAAAAGAAAAAAAAAAAGGTTAGTGAGTGATTTTGCTAAACTAACATCGTATATGATGTTAGGGTTGTTCTTGAGAGATTCTTCCCAATAAGTATTGATGTGTGTGTAAAATAGGGGAACTACACACATCCATGAAAAAAAAGTTAATTAAGGGTTCGAAAAGTTATGGACACCCACATTTTATTTATATATAAAAAATATTTTTAAATATATATATATATATATATTTATATATAAAAGATTGTTGATGAGAATCTGTACAAGATCTAGCAGGGTCCAATTAAAATATTTAGCAAAAGAAGAATTAACAGAAACTAATTATAGAAACTTTAAACATTTTCTTCGTTCAAAAAAATTATTTAGAAGAAGTTCTATGTTTGTACAGGAAAACAAATTTTCCTTATTTAGCCGATGTCTACCCTTCTGGGCCGGGCTTCAATTGTACCAGAAAATTTTTCTTGCAGATAAGCATGGAGTCAAGTCAAGACCCAAAAAAAATTGAGTTACTTCCTTCTCATTGAAAATTCACCAGACCAGATGTCCAAAGATAAATGAGACATCCATTCCATCAGTTTTGTTGGATTTTAGACCATCATCATCAAAATGATAACAACATGGAACTAAGATTCCTCTTGCTTTTGGAATTTAGAGATATCCCGGAGTCCATGACCAGGAATTTAGATGACCAAAATATGCTTTAGTCGAGGACGGTGTGAATGGCATAAACCTAACCATAATTCCAAAATCATACATAAAATATCATTTTTAGCAAGAAGTTTACAGCAAGATATATGTGAAACATTGTCTTGCTTGGAAAGATCTCAACTTTTTTATGCGGAAAATTTGCAAAAAGATTCCTTGTTTCAATTACAAAAACATGCATGTACGTACTATCAATTGTGTTATGAACTTCCGAGCAAAATGACAAAATTGAACCATTTGCCTCATATCTATCAATTATAATTTTGATAGAAGTGTCCGATTGATAAGAGTCAAAGTAAATTAATTAAAGTTGAGTTTTTTTTCTTAATTAAAATCAATACTTTTTTTTAAAGAGTTGAGTAACTTTTTAAGTTGAAGAGATATTTGATTATCAATTTTTGTTACTTTTCAATACAGCCGTACATTGGTTAAGATGGGCTTCTAACTTTGTTTGTCGACTGCAATGGGTTAAGTCTTATGGATTTTTGCGATTTCGGACCGGATCTTTCTCATGAGGATGAAAAAGCTCGAAAACAAAGGTTATTCAAACTTTTTTCCCTCTTTTGTTCTGGGTTTTGGTGTCTGATTTTGAAGTATTGGGTTGGTTGGCTTTGTTTGGATATGGTTGATTGGTGGGAATGTGAGTGTTGTTTGAAACATAACAGAAGTAACGACCAGTGCAGTTAACAAAATATCAAAATTTTTAACTGCTCGTACGTACTATTGTGCATCTATCAACTGGTGGAGAATGAATCTTAATTTAGCTCAAATTGCTCAATAAATCAAGAGTGAGAATTCGAAAGCAACGAGTGGGGACCGCAAAACAAAGAGTTTTAAGGCTCTAAGTGGAAAAATTGAATTGAAGAAGCAAAAAAACACAAGGGTCTAACTCAAAATTTACAGACACAAACTCACCGATCTTTCTCGACCGCCCTTTGGGCCCACAAGGAAATCCCTTCTCTAGACAGATAGCCAACAGGAATTCAGAGTATAAGATGTACTCGAAAGTCTAGCCAATAAACACTGAGATAAGACCAAGTATTGGGTCCCAAAATTCACCATCTTTTTCCTGTAGAAACCACCAAAAGTGCACGGGCTCACCACATGCTCAGAGAGCAACCTAATGAATTTTTTGTGAGCGGAGTGGTAATTATAAGCGCCCATGTGGGTCTAACTTTAACCCCTCACAATAATTGAATCAATTGGGCCCCAAAATAAGTATATGAATATGAAGGCACCTCAATGATATTCCTTGTGATAGTTGTTTGCTACATATTTCTTTTCTGTGAGTTCATATCACCTAAACATTTTGTAGTTCATAACATAAAATTGCTTCAATGATAACTGAAAAGAAAGTTGCAAATGCCTTGGGAGGCAAGACAGCACGAGCTTGTGATAGTTGTTTATGTAGGCGGGCTCGTTGGTTTTGTGCAGCTGATGATGCTTTTCTTTGCCAAGCATGTGATGCATCGGTGCATTCTGCTAACCAGTTAGCACGCAGACATGAAAGGGTTCGTCTCCAAACTTCATCTTTCAAGCCCAACAATGACTCTCCACCGGCATGGCACCAGGGTTTCACACGCAAGGCCCGAACCCCACGTCAAAACAAGTCTCCATTGGTGCAACAAGCTAAAGAGGAAGAGAAATTCTTGAACCTTCTGCCTTTTGTTCCAGAGATTGGCAGTGAAGAGGCTTCACAGGATGAGAGCAATGAAGAACAGCTTCTTTATCGGGTTCCTATCTTCGACCCTTTTGCCTCTGAACTTTGCAATGAAGTGGGGAGAACAAGTGTTGATGAGAGATGTGATGAAAGCATTATGGGGAAGAATAATGAAGTGGAAAAAGCGGTGGCTGATGATTGTGGACATGATGGGGCACGTGACTTGGATGATTTACATGGGCTTTTGCCCTCAGACATGGATCTTGCTGAGTTTGCAGCTGATGTTGAGAGCCTATTAGGCAAGGGACTTGATGAAGAGTCTTGCGACATCAAAGGATTGGGACTTTTAGATTGTAAAGAAGAAAATGATATTGATTTGTGCACTGATATTGGAGAGGGAAGAGTCAAAGTTGAAGAAGAAGAAGAAGAAGAAGAAGAAGAAATAGAAGCTATTGTAGAATGTCAATTAAATCCGCCGGTGGATATGATGAGTGAAACATTGGATTGGAACTTTGACTATGAGTCCCCAGTAGCTGGAGAGGAGGTGAAGTTAATTTCCATGGCTGAGACCACGATGGTGAATGGCAAAGAATGTAAAGAGGAGATGAAGAGGGAAATGTTTTTGAGGCTAAACCATGAGGCAGTCATAACAGCTTGGGATAGCCAAGGTTCTCCCTGGACAACAGGAACAAGACCAGACTTCAATCCTGATGACTGCTGGCGAGACTTCATGGTACTACCTCTCTCTCGCCATATTTTCATTTCCTACTCGCATACAAAACACAATATACTCACTCACTCTTCACATGCAAAGGGCTCAATCTATAATCTGTCAAATGGTACAATATTATGATGGATTCGAGGTTAATCATAATTCATGCACACTGACACACTCACTGCATAACAAAACATACATGAATCTTTAAAGTCACTTTTTCAAATCATAACAACAGTGTGTGTAACAGGATTTTCCTTATTGTTTAAGGGTTAGCATTGATTGACATGCACTAAAAATGTGTCTGTAATATTAAAGGGTTTGTACAATGGAGACCTTCATCACCAATATGGAGGAGGAGACACAGGAGTTGGAGGCCATGTGGGAGGTCGCGATGAAGGTAGAGAAGCAAGGGTATCGAGGTACAGAGAGAAGAGAAGAACACGCTTGTTTTCAAAGAAGATAAGGTACGAAGTAAGGAAACTGAACGCGGAGAAGAGGCCTAGAATGAAAGGGAGATTTGTTAAGAGGACGTCGTTCATGGGGGCTAGTACTGCTTTTCCTTACCTCAAAAAATAACCACCAACTGCCAAGTTTTCTTGGCAAAATGGGAATAAAATGGTTAGTATATATTAGTTTCTTTTTATAGAATAAATGGAAGTAAGTTGTTCTGCTTACTTTAACTCTTTCTCTCTCTCTCTCTAACTGGACTTATGTCCATATACTAGTTAGAAAATGTTAGCCTTAATCCTTTGAGAATATAGAAGCTGTTGTTCGTTTATTTTTAACCATAAATTCAAATTTTGAACTCTAACAAGTTGCTTATGCTGCAATTCAATTGTCAGTACTAAACTTCAGAAACATTTATTCTTTATGGGACAACAATTCGTTAACAGGTTGCAAAGGTAGTTAATTGATCTGAAAACAGCATGCTTGTTGGAGAAACAAACATGATTATTTTAATACCACTGCGCATTCTTAGTGTGGTGATCACTCCATAAATATAAATGCCTGTGGGGTGTGGGGAGCAAGGGCCGGGGTTCAGGTGTTCAAGAGAAAGCTTCACACACATATACACTTAGATTAGGTTAGAGTATAAATTTTATCTTGTATAAAAAAAAAAATGATTATTTTAATGAATTTTATTCATGAGATGAGTTAGTATAGGATTTAAATATGAGAGTTTTTATTTATTTAATGTAATAAATATAATAAAGGTTATGAAAGTGCATGAAGGCTGTATAAAGCATGTATTCATCAATTTGAATGCAAGAGTGAAAGAAGAAGAAATACAAATACGAGAGTTCTCTTCCCCTTCCCTCTCCACTCTCTCTCCCTTTGTGTGCTTTGTAGTTCGAGTTTCTTCCATTGAGTGGTGGATGAGCATGTGAAGGCCCACCAACTTCTAACAAAGTGGTATCAAAGTCAATTAGTTTGTGGTTAATGTTAACTGAACGGAATGATGTTATTTCAAATTTTACTTTTTACCTAAGAAAGTTTTGATATTTGGAGTATCCGAATGAATATACTTGGATTCCAAGATGTATGGGAGATAGTGGAGAAACATTATGTGGAGTCACAAGATGAAGCATTTTTTACTCCAAATCAAAAGGAAGCCTTTCAAAAGGCTTAAAAGAAAGATCAACCGGCTTTTACATTGGTCTATCAAAGTCTGGATGAAATCATATTCGAGAAAGTTGCAAATGCAATTTTATGCTAACGAGTATGATGTTATACAAACTCTCTAAGAGTTGATAAGGTAAAGAAAGTTTGCTTTCAAACATTAAAATATGAGTTTAAAAGCTTGAACATGAAAGATCCTGAATCAATTTTGGATTTTTTTTTCAAGAATATTGGCCATTGTAAGCCAATTAAAGAGGAATGGCATAATTTTGGATGATGTCCGTGTGGTAGAAAAAATCATACCGTCACTAATCTCAAAATTCGATTATATTGTTGTGGCAATTAAGGAGTCAAAAGATTTTGAGTCAATGACCATTGATCAGCTCGTTGGAAATTTACAAGCCTAAGAATAAAAGGCTCATCAACATGAAGAAGAAGAGCCTTTGGAGTAAGATCTACAATCTAAATTTGCCTTAAATGAGAAATGATGTCGTGAAAGTAACCAAAGTGTCTAAGGATTTGGACAAGGTTGAGGAAGAGAACCTGGAGGAAATGATGGTCATAACTCTCCTAATTATGAAGAGAAAAGTAAAAATTCACAAATCATAAGAGATCTAATTTTTTAAGGTAACATTATTTAATGCATTGTTTATTAGTTAAAAGGGTATAAGTTTACACTACTGTCGAACCGTGTGCCTTACCGATCCATCCAACAACTAATTGGTGAAGGATGAAGGGGCACAAATCTTTTATAGCATTCAATCGCAGACCAAGCCCATTGGTATTAGAGCGAATTGTGAAATCCCTCACAATCCCTCCCTCACAATGCGACTCCAACGACTCGAACCTATGACCGGGCTCTAATACCACTTTTCGGACCATGTGCCTCATCGATCCATCCAACGACCAATTGGTAAAGGATGAAGGGGCACAAATCTTTTATAGCATTCGATCGTAGACCAAACCCATTGGTATTGGAGTGAATTGTGAAATCCCTCACAACTACTAACCTCATAAATTAAAACTATAATAAAAGAATGGTATTGACTTTTTAATTAAAGCAAAGGGTAAATTAAGAAATTTATATATATATTAATTTTTTAAAGATGACTAAATACTGGAATATTCCAAAATGGAATAGAATACCAACAACTTGGGATAGAGAGAGTAGTAAATGTTATATTTGCCAAAGAATTATACATTATGCTTAAGAATGTAGAAATGTCTAGGATAATGTTTAGGAAACAGACAACTTTGTTGAAAAAAAAAAATGAAGAAGTGGGGTCGACTTTGTTATTAGCATACAAAGGAGAAGACAAAAAGAAGATAAGAATGTGGGGGTATGTTGACACTAGCACTAGCTACTATATGTATGGGAATAAAAAGATGTTTTTGGAGTTTGATGAATTATTTGTTAGGAATGCTACTTTTAGTGACTTATCCAAAGTTTCAGTAAAAGGAAAATATAAAATTTTGATCCTTACAAAGAATGAAGATCACCAATCTATTTCTGATATCTATTATTATTATTATGATGTGCCAAGCATGATAAATAATAATTTGAGCTTGGGACAAATCTTTAAGAAATACTATTGTAGGGTCAAGGGCCCAAATCCTATTTTGGGCCTTGGGCCTGTCCGAGGATATGGTCAACCCGAGGACAGTCCGAGGAGGAACAAATGATATTGAATGATTTAGGCTCAGGATTTGATGAGCAAGGTAACAACGGGAAATCAGTCCGAGAAGGAATAAGTCCTCGGACACCATAAATGCAACTCAAACATGTGTCCCAGCAATCCAAGAAACCTTCTAGGAAACTCCGGTAATAAAGACACGTATCCTAAGCACACAAGGGTGAGGGGAGTTCAGAAATATCTAAGGAAAAGCTGCTACCACCGCATTAAATACGTTGTAGCTACTTTTCTAGCCGCATTTATGTGGAGAAGACCTCTGAACAGTGATTCCTTGGCTACCACAACTCACAGAAAGCCCAATAAGGTGTCTGATAGGATAGGTACTCAAGTAGGGGCTCCAATGACCGACAGGTGTGGGGTCAAGATGACCCAAAGGGAGCTATATAAGGGGAAAGACCCTCCATGAAAAAGGAAAGGGAGAAAGAAGACGGGATCAATAGAAATTATCTCTGTATCCAACTGTGATCACTGTACATAACTGCTAACCTCCTCGAACTGAAGGTCCACTAATATCAATGTCCCTTATTTGTATCTAATGGTCATTTGATTCAATACTAGCTGTTATTAAACTCGTTAAGGCCTAGTTCTTTGACCCATTCTCTACAAATACATTGTATTGGATTCATTGGGCCGAAATCCTATACACTTTGGGTTTGGGCCACAATTTCGGACCCTACAATTGGCGCCGTCTGTGGGAAGAACTTGTGTATCAGTGAGTGCAACGGTTAAACATGGTGGGATCAAGTCCACACCAAGCAGGTCCTGCAGATTCTCAACAACTGGATAATTTTCTCAACCTTGAACGGGAAAGGGATCGGGAGAGGTATCGAGAGGGTAGCGTGCATACTACCCATACAAGCAGAAGCCACTCTAAGATGGGAAGTCATGTATCCCAAAGGCAAGATGGTGATAAAGTCTTGCGCAGGGAGATTGATGATTTGCAAAGGAAACTACGTCATGCGCAACGGAAGCAGTCCCCTTCCAGTTCTGATACGTCCTCCAATGTTGAAAGGGACGACAATTATAGGCGACGATCAAGGACTTCACCAAGCGAAACTTTTTCTTATGAAGAAGAGTGCCGTCATAAACGCCGACACAAAAGCCCATCTCGTAAAGGTCTAGGAAACAACGCCATGAGCAAAGCCTTGGATCGGATCTCCAAGTCACCCGTCACATGCAAGATAGAAGGGGCTAAGCTCCCTCGACGATTCCATCAACCTACATTCACCATGTATTATGGTCGAACGGATCCTATAGAACATGTAAGCCAGTTTAATCAGAGGATGGCCGTCCATTCCAAAGACGAGGCTTTGATGTGCAAAGTATTTTCATCCAGCTTAGGACCGGTGGCGATGAGATGGTTTGATGGCCTGAGGCCAAACTCCATAGGTTCCTTTAAGCAACTCACCCAAGCCTTTGGCTCTCGCTTTATCACATGCAACAGGGTCCCTCGGCCTTTGGATTCTCTACTGTCCTTGTCCATGCGAGAGGGGGAGACCTTGAAAGCATACTCGGACAGATACTAGGAGATGTATAACGAGATAGAAGGCGACTTCGATGACGTCACCATCAGCACCTTCAAGAGAGGCCTCCCAACTGAGCATGGCTTAAGAAAGTCCCTAACAGGAAAACCTGTCACCAGCCTGCACCAACTCATGGATCGGATCGACAAGTACAAAAGGGTTAAAGAGGACCAGCAATTGGGTAAAGGTAAAGCGAAGGTTATCCCTCAAGAAGGGAGGGATTTCAAGTTGGACCGATTCAATACTAACCGACCTCGAAGAGATTTCGCTGGACAATCTGGACCTGCCAGTGCCCAGGCGATTAATGCCGTGTTCCGAGAACTAGTGCACCAGGTGCTAGAAAAGATTAAGAACGAACCATTCTTCAAATGGCCCAATAAGATGGCTAGAGATCCCATAAAGCGTAACCAGAGCCTTTACTGCCACTACCACCAGACCACTGACACACCACCAAGGACTGTAGAAATTTGAGGAACCATTTGGACCAGTTGGTCCGAGAAGGAAAGTTGAAGCAATTCTTACATCACTCCAGCGGCCAAGGGAGCCAAACAAATCTGAAACCTCGGAAAGGCTCCTTCAAGACCTCTCTTAGGCACGATAAACGTCATTTTCGCTGCCCTAGGGAGGACTAGTTCTTGTCCCTCTAGAGTAATGTCTGTGGCTCGGTCGGCTACTGAGGACTCTAGTCCGACACCAAAGAAGGCCAGACTGAACGTCCAACCGGCCCTAACTTTTTCGGAAGAAGATAAGATTGGAACCATACAACCCCATGATGACGCTTTGGTGATCACGCTCAGAATTGGAGAGTATGACGTGAAGAGGGTCATGGTAGATAATGGCAGTGGCGTTGAGATCATGTACCCTGACCTATACAAGGGACTGAGCTTAAAGCCCGAGGACCTGAAGGCCTATGATTCACCTCTGTTAACCTTCAATGGGCATGTTGTCATTCCAAAGGGCCAGATCAGATTGCCCATACAGGCTGATCCAGAAATAGTGGAGGTGAACTTCATCGTGGTGGACTCTTACTCCCCCTACACGACCATTGTAGGTAGGCCCTAGCTCCATGCCCTAGAAGTCATCTCCTCATCTTTGCATCAGAAGGTGAAATATCCGTCAAACGGCCAAGTCAGAGAGATCGTGGGAAGTCAATCCACGGCTAGGCAGTGCCTGGTGGCTGCTATCTTGCGTTAGCCCGAAGCCAAGTCTTCGGCCTCCACTGAAAGGGGCTTATAGCAATTAAGAACTCCAGCTTCGCCTGCCGACGTGTCAGCCGAGGAGGCGAAATGCAAGGACTTGGAAAAGGTCGTCGTTGATAAGGATCCGGAGAAGTTCTTTCAGGTCAGGTCTTAACTGCCTTCCCTAGAGAAGGAAGAGCTGGTGAAGTTTCTTAGAAAAAATGTTGATGTATTCGCGTGGAATGCTTATGAGGCCCTGGGGGTGGATCCGAATTTCATCTGCCATCACTTAAACGTAAATACATCCGTTATTCCCAGAAAGCAGCCTCTTCGGCACCCGTCCAAGGAACATGCAGATGCTGTCAGAGATGAGGTGATGAAGCTAAAGCAAGCATGGGCTATCAAGGAAGTTTTCTACCCAGAATGGCTGGCTAATACTGTGGTAGTAAAGAAGAAGAGTGGGAAGTGGCGAGTTTGTGTGGACTTCACGGATCTGAATAAGGCTTGCCCGAAAGACCCCTTCCCTATGCCTCAAATAGATCAGCTAGTGGATGCAACGGTGGGACATCCTCGGATGAGCCTCTTGGACGCCTTTGAGGGATACCATCAGATACCACTGGCCTTGGACGATCAGGAAAAGACAGCTTTCGTCACTCCCATCGAAAACTACCATTACAAGGTGATGCCCTTTGGTCTGAAGAACGTAGGATCCACCTACCAAAGGATGATGACCAGAATGTTTGAATCGCAGTTGGGTAAGAGCATTAAGGTCTATATAGATGATATGGTGGTAAAGAGTAAAGTAGTGTCCGAGAACGTGAAAGACCTCAGAGACATCTTTGAAACTTTGAGGAAACACAAGTTACATCTCAACGCTTCGAAATGTTCCTTTGGGGTAGGATCGGGCAAATTCTTGGGCTATATGGTAACCCACAGGGGAATTGAGGTCAATCTCGATCAAATCAGAGCCATCAGCAGCCTACAACCACCTCGGAATCCTAAAGAGGTCTAGAGGCTTACCGGAATGATCGCAGCCTTAAACCGTTTTATTTCCCGGTCAGAGGATAGGTGCAGACCCTTCTTCCTCTTGATGAGTAAATGGAAGGGATTTGAATGGACTGAGGAGTGTGCTTTGGCCTTCCAACAACTCAAAGAATATCTATCTTGGCCATCGATCATGTCCAGTCCTGAGGTCAATGAAGTCTTGTTCGCCTATATCGCTGTGGCCCCTCACGCGGTAAGCCTAGTACTAATACGAGTGGACAATGGCGTACAACGGCCTGTCTATTATGTAAGTAACTCATTGCATAAAGCCGAGGTCCGTTATTTACCACTAAAAAAGGCCATCTTAACGGTGGTTCAAGCTACACAAAAACTCCCCCACTACTTCCAAGCACACACAATTATCTTTCTGACCCAGCTCCTGCTCAGATCCGTACTTCGGAGTGCTGATTATATGGGGAGAATTGCTAAATGGGGTACGATTCTGGGGTCTTTTGACATCAAGTACATGTCTCGTACCTCCGTAAAGGGCCAAGTCCTCGCAGATCTGGTGGCTGAATTTGCTGAACCATCATTAGGAGAAGTAGCTGAGACACAAGACATGGATGAAAAATTGGTCGGCACAATCTCTCTACAAGGACCTATGTGCTGGGAAGTATATGTTGATGGTGCAGCGAACCAAAGGGGCTCCGGAGTGGGGTTGGTTCTGATTTCCCCTGAGAGGATTACCATCGAAAAATCACTCAGATTGGGCTTCTTGGCCACGAATAATGAAGCTGAGTATGAAGCCCTGCTAGAAGGGATGTCCATGGTTCAAAAACTGGGCAGAAAAGCTGCGAACATGTTCTCAGACTCAAGATTGGTTGTTGGTCAGGTGAACGAGGAATTAGAAGCAAGAGACGAAATAATGCAAGGATACCTAAACCAAGTTAGGTGCCTACAATCGCATTTCAATTCCTTTAGCCTACTGCATATCCTTAGAAATGGGAACACACACGCCGACTCTTTGGCCACACTTGCCACCTCCTCGGCCCAAAATTTACCCCGGATCATTCTGGTAGAAGACTTGTGCAAACCCATAGTGATAAGGAGAGATGTAATCGAAATCCATCAAGTCAAAGTAGGGCCTAGCTGGATGGACCCTCTGGTACTGTTTTTAAAAGATGACATCTTACCCGGAGAGAAGTCTGAGGCTGACAAAATACGAAGAAAAACCTCTCGGTTCTGGCTATCCGAGAACCAAAAGTTGTATAAACGCTCATTCTCTAGACCATACTTGCTCTGCGTACTCCTCGAGGCCTCAAAACTAATCCTAGAGGAGTTACACGAAAGGATTTGTGGAAGCCACACTAGAGGCAGGTCTTTATCTCACAAGGCCATCACGCAAGGCTACTGGTGGCCAAACATGCAGAAAGAAGCGCATGAATACGTGAAGAAGTGTGACCAATGCCAAAGGTTTGCGCCGAACATACATCAACCGAGAGGGATTCTCAATCCATTGACCAGCCCTTGGCCATTTGCTCAATGGGATTTAGATATCATCGGACCCTTTCCTAAAGCAGCAAGTAACAAGAGGTATCTGCTAGTTAGTACCGACTATTTTACTAAATGGGTTGAAGATGAACCCTTATCGAACATCAGAGATGTGGACGCTAAGAAATTTGTCTGGAAAAACATTGTTACCCGGTTCGGGGTTCCTCACACTCTCGTCTTGGACAACAGTCTCCAATTTGATAGTAAGGCTTTCAGGAGATACTGTTGTGAACTGGGAATTACGAATAGATATTCTATCCCAGCTTATCCTCAGGGGAATAAGCAAACTGAAGCGGTTAATAAAGTCATAGTGAACAGACTCAAGAAGAGGTTAGACGATGCGAAGGGAAGATGGGTGGAAGAGCTGCCATATGTCCTGTGGACGTACCGAACCACACCTCGCAGATCAACGGGGGAGACCCCATTTTCGATGACTTATGGGCCGAGGCTGTTATTCCTTTAGAAACAGGCTTTCCAACGCTAAAGACCAGCTTGTTCAGTCCGAGCAGCAACGATGAGCTACTAGAAAAGAACTTAGATCTTGTCGAAAAAAGAAGAGAAAGTGCAATGATCCAATTGGCGTACTACCATCACAAACTTAAGCAAGGTTATGATACTAAAGTAAAGTTAAGGCCACTAGTACCTAGAGACTTGGTGTTGAGGAAAGTTCTGGGCACTGCAAAAAACCCAGCATGAGGAAAGCTGGGACCTAATTGGGAAAAACCGTATCGCATCACCTCAGTGGCTGGTATAGAGGCATATTTTCTAGAAGATTTAAATGAGCATGTAATACCACGCCCTTGGAATGTAAACAACCTGAAAAGGTACTATTACTAATGAAAATTTCATTTATCAATAAATTCTTGTGTTGCACAATGGCACCTTTCTAAGTGATTAAACAGATCTCAAGTCACGTCAGGTCTCTCAGACCACATACTTGGGTGAAATTAACACTCAACAACACATTTCTAAAAGATTAAACAGGTCCCAAGTCATGTCAGGTCTCTCGAACCACATACTTGGGTGAAATTAACACTCAACGACATCTTTCTAAGTGATTAAACAAATCCCAAGTCATGTCAGGTCTCTCGGACCACATACTTGGGTGAAATTAACACTTTTGTTAGAATGAGTTGAAATTTTGTAATGGGGGTGAGTTTTGTCTTTACTTTTTTTATTTGTTTGAGTATGAAATGGTAATGATTGAGTGTGTTTGTATGTGATGTGGGGTGAGTATATGCAAATGTAGGGTGTGTTTGTATATGCATATGATGTAAGAAGTTGTAATTTTTGTACTTTGAGTATATAAAATGGTTTTGTAATTGATGTTAAATGAAAGAGATAAAATATGTCACTAACATATTACACTTGACTCTAATAGGTTCACAATCTCTGAAGAATATCGATATAAATGTATACTACGGTGGACCCCTTCTCAATCGTGATGAGATTAACGAATTCCCATTTAAAGGGCCAAGTATTGAATGCTATTACATGATGATACGTCATAAGTTGAAGACGTTATATGATTTGAAGATGAAAATAATGGAAGAATTGAATTTGAACCCTGCTTGTTATGATATAAAGATTATTTACTGTTACCCACAAGAAGTCCTTCATGAACGGATAAATTATGGGTATATGGCGATCAAAGAAGACAAACATGTAAAGATCATGTTTAATAGGATCCATAAAATGCCTCAAGTAAATGCTGCTGAGTTGTACGTAAGTTCGGAACCGCTTGCAAAAGTTGATGCCAAGGAGGTGCAACAAACAATTACATCTTTACAATTTACAACCCTAGATGATGGATGCACTACAATGGGGCAGTGGACCACGCACTGGAGGACCGTAAACACCCACTAGCGGGCCATGCTCAACTGCCGAGCACAAATAGGGGAACCTGGCCCATGCCCAATACTGGACCAACAGCAAGCACCCATCAATCTGATTGGCTTTCTTATTGCTTGCCCTGCATAACTCTCGGTACAACCATGCAAGGCAAGCACTTCCCCAACTGTACCTTTGTGGGTTGCGAAGGTCTCCAATTGCTGCACCCACATTAGATGCACCCTATCGCCGGATTTGTCCATGAAGATTATGTCCCCCAGTAGCGCTAGGATGTAGCATCGTGTGTACTTATGCAGTTGATCCTCTTTAGCATTAGGCGGCAATGGATTGACAACTTGCTCCAAAAGCCGTTTGATGAGAATCCTCTGGCCATTAAGTTGCTTTCTCTCATTATTTACAAGTCGAAAGCGAAGGAAGTCCCGGCACACATTCTCCCATTCTTTCTGCGTGCTCCCTGTTATAGCCTCGCCATTAACAGGAAGCCCAAGAAGAACCTCCACATCTTGCAATGTGATGGTGACCTCACTATGTGGCATGTGGAAGGTGTGAGTCTCGGGCCGCCGTCGCTCCACTAAGGCCGTTATCAGGACATGGTCAATCTCTCTACCCGGGATCCTGAGGAGTCCCTCCAAACCAAGTGCCTTAATGATGTCAATGACTCGGTCGTCCACCATTGGCTCTTGATTGGAGAACTCTTCACTACGGCTACGGCAGGTAAGGGACCCTGGATCTTGCACAGAACAGAACCATAGATTAATATATGACAACAAGTGCGTGTACGTTGTATGAATTAAATGCGTGTACATTGGTTAAATCTGTAGTGTTGTGTTTTACCTGCCCATTCCAAATAGCTTCAGACCGATGGTCGGCCTACTGTATCAACACCGACCCGTCAATGGGTCTAGGTTGTGCATGGTCAATCTGTCCAGCATTTGCAGCAGCCATACTGCACAAGAATGATAAGCAGTTAGCATGTAATAGACATTATTGAAAAAAAAAAAAAACAAAAACAATCTAACAAAGATTCTCAAAAAAAAAAAAAATTTAACAAAGTGGCAGTCATATGCCTAAAGAGAAAACACAGTTCCTATGAGGTCACATAGGGTGGAAGACAACCATTCAAGGAAAAATACACTTTACTCAACTTATCACCAGGAAACTAGAACAAAAGGTCATATTCTCCAGATTAATCATAAAAATATGGTAAGTAATCACCAGAAACCATGTTACTTTTCAGAAGGATTCACATTTTAATGAAATTGTAAACTTTATTGAAAAATGCCTAGAAGAGCCTTGGCAATTGCTCTAGAAACCACCCAATCACCATTGGGTTGTCAAATATAAATGTCATATATAAGATAACATATATACGGCTGTAATGATGCAACCCATTACTTAGCATTCAATTCTATGAAATATATATTACTCAAGAAATTTTATGACAAGAAAATTACATAAAATTTCTCATACATGTAGAAATGGTATCAATATCATAGAAGTGAAAGAATTAGCCTTATTAGTAAAATCAATAGTACAGCAATGAAGATCTAGCAGGAATATCAGATTCTAGCCTATATATGCAAGACATGCCCAAACTGATTATGCAAGCCATAAAAGTAATGTTTGATTTGACAGCAGCATTAATTCATGCATTAAACATATAATCATGCTTGAGAGAAAGAAGCACAAAGATGGAGACAGCAACGGAATTCAAAAATAGCTATGTATTAACTTGTGAAACAAGTATTATTTCTTTAAAGAAAGAAGAAAAGAAAAAAAAAAAGTCGAGCTTTTTTATATTTCATCATTTTATTCAAGCGTGTAAATTTATCGTTCATTAGAATTTAATATCTAGGGGAGAAGCTGTCAGTTTTTATTTTTAGCAATTATGGAGACAGGAATTTTGAGCAAAGGTCAATGATATTAATTAAAGTATACACAATAAACAAGACCCACAATGAGTATAAATATAATATAAAAGGGTATTTTAGGACATTTGATTGGAATATAACTCCATTATATCATCAAATCATGTTATACCATATTGTGAATTACAAATTCATGGTTCTATTCATGTTTACCACCAAAACAGATGCATAGGAATAGTAATTCCATTACAAATTCTTATATATAATTTTTTTCTAATTAGTAAAATACTTCATTGAAAGAAAAAAACTACTACAAAGAGGGTTACAACTTCTTATATTCCTTGCAATACTTATTTCTATTCCTAAGTAATCATTATCAATGTATTGAACATGCCCTTAGTTTTTCTGATGCAACCAGGTATCTCATGTATGGGTCATAGCATTTTAAATTTAATTCGTAAACTTAATGTACTGCACCCTAAACCTCTGCTTATCCATCTAAATAGCAAGAGACAACAACAACAAAAAAAAAAAAAAAATCAAATCAAATCATATCAAATCAAGTTCTGACCACTATTCCTTAGGCCTCTTAGTTTCCTCATGTTAAATTTTCTCAAACACGACAATCTCAACACAAAATAGAAAAAATTTCTCGCATTTTCTTGGGAACCAAACAGAGTAACACACGAAACAATCAAATCAATCATAATTTTGGAACAAAAACCACAAACCCACATGAAAAAATCACACAATAAGAAAATCATACTTGAGAGAACTGAGTGGGAGTGGAGAGGGTGCTTGAGAGTGGAGACTGAGTGAGAGTGGAGAGAGGCGTTAGAGCAAAGAGGCGTGAGAGTGAGAGAGGTGCGAGCATGAGAGGGTGTCTGTGTGAGGGTGGAGAGGCGTGAGAGTGAGAGTGAGAGAGTGAGTGACAGAGGCGTGAGAGTGGAGAGTCTGTGTGAGAGTGAGAAGGTGAGTGAGAGTGGAGAGAGGCATTAGAGCAAAGAGGCGTTTAATTTGAAAAAACCCTATATGAAATCGAGTCTTAGAAACTCGGTTTCCAGGTGTTTTCCACGTGGATCAAACACCAACAACGTCACTAACCACGTCACATATAAACCGAGCTTCTAATTGTCGAGATATAAATTGAGTCTCTAAGACTCGATTTCTAGGTGGACGCCACGTGGAAAAAACGCTAAATCAAACGTGATCAATCCATGGAAACCGAGCCTCAAAGACTCGGTTTATAAGCCCTAAATCGAGTCTTTTAGACTCGAGATGTTAGTAATATATATAGTTTGAAAACAGTGCCTACTAATTATATTGTTTGGCAAACAGTGTTAATTCTCAATTTTGGCCCCCATTTAAGCAGTTAGTGTTGTATTTATACTCAGAGACCATCAGACTGTTTTAACGCTGCGATAGGAAGCCTCTCCAAACGATGCACCGTACGATTTTTTAAAGATTAAACTGTATATGTGTCTGAATTTTAGATAGGCACTTTTCCTATATAGCAGCACCTCCTTAATTGTAGGAATTAACTTTTTCTCAGCTTCTGCTATTATATATAGTATATGATATAGATATAGATGTAGATTATTATTTTTTGTAATTAACAACATTATAAAAACTATACAGTAAATTTTGTAATATATATAAAATCTCTTTTATAAATAAGGATATGCGGAATTAAGTGGTTATTCCAGCATTTGACTAAAAACTAAAAAGTAGGGGAAAAAAAGCGAAAAAAAACGTAACCAATAACATTTGTCTCATTATCCATTTGCAATAAGGCATTGTTTTTAAACACAAGCCAATAGGGATAAGTCGACCCCACTCTCTCTCTCCAAAAAAAAAAATCTTTTTTTTTTTTTTTTAATTCATTCTGTCCATAATATCTAAAGAAGAAAATGCTATACATTATCAACAATGGAAACGCCTAATAAGACTGTCAAGGAAAAGACTTGAAGTTGAAAAGAAGCATGAGCATGGCTTGCAATTCACTTTCACTATTCTCACCCAATTATTTCATTCCCATATCCACTAAACCACCTGCTAAACATTTGTTTTCTTCCCACACGTATCTTCCATGCAATTTTAGTCAGTACTACAATAGCAAGAGAGAATTTCCACTACCATCAGTGGCTTCAATCCCATACCAACCCATCAATGTGGACTACTTGGAGGAAGAATTCAGTGGACATGGTGTCACCTTTGAAGGTATTGGTGATAACTGTGTTGCCAAGATGGGACTCGAAAACGGAAGCACAGTCAACTTGATGCTACCAAGTGGCTTAATTTCATCATACAAAGCTCCCATGTGGCATGGAGGCAAGGTGGAGTTGCTGCACACATCAGTCTCTGAGGATGAGAATGGTGGTGCTGTCATTCAAGGAGGGGTGTCTTTAGCCTTAAATTGTTCCAGTGATGGTGATGTCGAAGTTTCTTGGTCTCCATGTAATTGGGCTCTTCGTAATATAATAGGCGATGCTCAAGAATCCATTCAGGTCCGTGTATAATTTTTTAGGCCATGAAACTTTCTTGTAACCAAAGAGTAAACATTGAATTCTATGAAACCAAACTTTATATCGACCTATTTTGAAACTATTTTATAATCAAGATAAAGGCATTTTAGCCTAAAATTTATTGAAAGATGTAACCCCTCTTTGTTGAACGGAATAGAATATATCATAGATGGTTAGCGAATTTGGTTCAAATGGTTATTAAGTATTTTTAGAAGGCTTCAATAATAGTTAGTGCCTATACATTAGTTCATGAGTGATTTAATCCCTGATATTTGAAGTGATCGTTTTTAGTTTCAAACAAATTTAAAGAGATCACTTTACTTAATGTGTCTAATGGAATAATGACATGTCAGTTTTTAATCTGACCATGTCATCAAATTAAGGACTAAAGCGACCACTTAAAACATGAGGGACTTTCACTCAAAAAAAAACACGAGGGACTAAAATCGTTCATGGATTAAAACTTCAAAGACCAACAATGTATTTCAGATTTTTTAGAATTAGTTAATTATTATAGATGGTCAAATTGTCATAATGTATATCTTTGTTTGGTTCATGATTTAGTCTTGTAGATATAAGTACATGGTTAAACGTATGAACTTGTAAAATGCAGGTAGAACTGATAGATAGGGACTCGGAGAACAAAATTGAAGTAAAATACATTGTGACTCTCAAAAAAGATATGTTAAGCTCAGAGCTTGTTGTCTCAAACTCCAACTCTTCTTCATTGCTCCAACTGACGGGGTCCATTGTAAGCCATTTGGTAGTGAGCACGCCAGATGCAACTTATGCACTCGGATTAGAAGGATCTGACTTCTTCAACAGGTCACCATTATTAACAAACTTTGCTTTAGTTCCTCCGGATTTCGGCCAGAAAAATGAATTTGGCTTAGGCCAATTTTTGGGTCAAATGACACTGAAAGGCCTTTCGTCTGGTTGGGGTGCAAGAAATCAAAACACTGCTGATGATGCAGAAAGCAGCCCAAGAGAAAGTGAAGAAGAAATGGAGGGTGAAGAAGATGACAACTACAAGCATTTAAAAGAACAAATGAGTCGGATATACACCAGTGCACCTCGGTATTTCACAATAATTGACAGGGTAATTTTCTTATAATAACCAAATTCTAACATCTCCATTTAATTTGCTGCAAAAATGGTACTTACACCACGAACAATTGTATTTAACAGAGCAATTCATGTGTCTTACACCTCTAGAACCAAGTCACACACAACTTTGTTCTCTGGAGAGCTATGTTTCTGTAACTGAGTCTTTTCTAGAAGGTGGATCAAATGCTAACAAATCTTATTAGGAGTATCTCAATTTCCCTGCTCTGTGCTTGCACATAATTTATATTTTGTACACTATTGATAAGGACACCACCATAGTTGGTGAACTATGTACTCATGCCACAGGCCTAAATTCAAGTCATCCTGAGAGCCCTAACGCCAGCATTGTTTTTCCACATTTAGTTAACCAACTAGGAGATTTTGTGTCCATTAATTTTAAAGCATATGTACCACCCATTTGTGTCATGTATTTACTAAGTCATGGGACTGAATTAAAATAAGGCTCCATTTATCCATTTTTGTAAAATTAAGTACATTAATCAAACATAAATAAAAATGCTTCTCAAGTGCCACTTACCTGAACTCATGAGAGGATTCAATCCTAAAGATATTGACCATTTTCTCTTGTTTCCTTTCTGATGATCTGACCTCTATTATGGAACAGGGTAAAAGAAACTCAGTGGGAGTAGGGAGGGAAGGATTTGATGAACTATACATGTTCAGTCCTGGCTCAAGACATGAATACTACAGCACATATTCTTACGTATGTGTCGGTCAGTCAGCCTTGCTCAAACCTATCATCCTAGGTCCTGAAGAAGAATGGAGAGGTCTGCAGCATTTACATAACCCAAATCTCTAATTATATAACAGCATGCCATTGCTTTTATCTTATTTGCAGGCAATATCAAGAGTGCATCTGTACAAGTCGCTGCAAATCAAGTTGATGTAAGATGCTCCAATTGTGTGTACTATTTGGTTGACTGGAAAAAAAATCAAGATCTTGAAAAAGAAAATTAAGAATATTTTGTAGGTTACTATTTGGGAGTGGAAATAAAAAGATTCTGGTAGCCATCAACCAAGCAAAAGAATGGTTTAGTTGTCTTCTACTTTCTTTAGAAATAATTTCAAATGCCCTTTTTGGCAAAGAAGACGTTCTGAAAAAACACTAGACAAATCAATATTAGTTTTGATCACAAGAACTTACTGATTAGATTGCAGCAAACATTTCAGGCAAGCAATTAAATTCCACCAAACATTTAAAAAGATGTTAAAGCAAAATTTTAAAGCAATCAAGCAAAGGAACAAACAATCTTTCTCAAGAACTCAAAACTTTTACTTCTATAAAGCACATTGAACATCCAATACGAAGATTGTGATGAGTCTTAATACTGTTACAGATTTTGCATAACCCTGATTTACTACATTATCAAATCAACAATATACATCATTATGATTTATGAGCACATTAAGTTGGTACGAGATAGTAGCCTTCATCCTGATCCTTGATCCAAAGTAGTGTAGTAAATACTGCAAGTAAAACAAAAAAGAGGCCACAAATGAATTTCATAGCAGTCTTTTGATGAGCCTTCTGAATGCCAGGCTTGTGAGTTCGAGTTTTAAATTCAAGAACCACCTCACGGGACGCTTGCAAATCAGTATCAGTAAGAACATCATCAGTTGATGAAACTGATTCACGGCTGCCTTGGAACTGCTCACCAGTGGCATATAAACCTCCATTTTCTTTATCATTATAGTTCACAACATGCGAAAAACCATTCTGGTCATATTTGCTTGTTGGGGTCCACTCAATGTTGTTTGAGGATAGACTTTTGAACCTTCTGGCTTGTTTCTCAGAAAAGTCTGAGTTCCCATTATTTGGATCCTGAAGAGAGCAAATGAGCTTCCTTGGAGTCTTACAGATCCTGATGTTGTCAACATTAATCTGAGTGCGTGACCTCTGAAGCACAAAAAAGAGAGGAAGTGGCTACTACTTGTCAAGATCAGTACTACACAGAAAATAGAATTAAACTACTAGAATCACAGCTTTGGTGAAATGAGAGTTACAACTAGGAGCAGAATAGAGGACAGAATCACAAATTTACAAACATTGGCAGGCTCGATCAGTTGGAACTCAAGTTCATATAAAAAACAAAGTTTCAAAAAAAAAAAAAAAAATTGTGGTGGAGTTAATTTTTTTTCTTTCCTTCTTCTCCTTAGGAAAGCAGATAGGATGTCTTGAATAAGTTGCACATGATAGAACCAGAAATTTGAAAGTTTTCCATCCATACTAAAATCTTTGTCACCACAATTTGTGAGTTATTATTTAAAATTTGGCAAGAAACTATTTATCTTCTTTCTCCCATCACTTTCAGTTTAACTTATGAATTATACTTAAAAAACCAAGCATGACAGCTCCTATAACTTCAATTTCACTCAGCCAAAAAACCATAAACTACAATTTCTTATTCAAAATTGAAACAAAATCAAACAATAAATCATGATAATATGCATGAGCAACATACCAGGGGACTAGTTGTAGTGCTTCTCGACATTCCATTTCTAGGATTTCGGTTGCAGAACCCTGCAAATTCCTCTGTGTAATCTCCTCGATTACAATCATATTCATCATTCCCAGAGTGTGTATTAGACATGAAACTTCCCTGAACCTCTGAAAACAAACCATCCTTGAGAGACACATCAACCCCTCCATTCTCATAGCTCCAAAGCTTCCGGTTCACACTCCTACGATCATAATCTGAATTTTGAGAAACCTGCCTCATTGAAATGGGCGACTCAACCCATGACTCATATCCAAGAAAGGAATCAATAGTCTGTGATTCAGGTGATGGAGATGGAGATCTATCACCAGCATTCCATAAATTCCTCCTACTATGCTCTCTCCTACTAAAATTTGACCCAGTGATTGAGCCAGGAGTACTCTCAAAATTTGACCCTTTTGTGGGAGTTATTTTCCTTGCAGTTTGCAAAGCTTCATAAGCAGCACCTCTAACATAAGCCATCTTATCATCCTTGCAATTCTCCATCTCCTCAATTATCAACTCAAGCTCAGAGAATATGCTCCTGGAATCCAAATTCTTCATCAAGAAATTCACCATTTGAATGGCCAACAACCGTTTCTGAGAATTTCCCTCCGAAACCCCAGAATTCAATATCTGCAATCCAGACCGTATTAACAATCTTGCATATGCTTCAACAATTAAACCATTACGCTTTGCTAAAGCCATCACCAAACCCATATGAGAATTGGTCTGAGTAGACTTCTCTTCCAAAGCAGCAGCAACATTTTGACACACCTTATTAACCATCTCATCCGAAGCAAACCTCCAATTATCCGAGTCCACAAGAGCCTTTAAGCAAAGGGCAGCCCCAGAAGTGAGGCACTCTTGAGAACCCAATAGAGAATCTGAAAGAGGCTTACATAGAGAATGAATTATATGCCTCTTTTTGTCTTCTGGGGTAGTTGGGTCAATCCCATATCGCGCAATTGCGGGAACCACCTTTGAACAAGCCTGTTGAAGAGGAAAAGACCCTGCACTTGAAGCCAAGGTCGAGATTATGCATGTCATGATGCTGTCTATCAAAGGAACAATTTTGACACCATGAACGCGAGCAAGAACTTCATAGAGTGAAATTGTACACTCCCCAGACAAAGAACCAGTGCCCTTGGTCTCAGAAACTTGTGCAAGAAAAAGTGGAATTGACTTGGAATCCAGGTCTTTCACATAACACTTTAGTGCCTTCATTGCTGATTTACGACTATCAGCATCTTTTTGAAGATTTTCCAACTCACGCTGTAGTTTTGGGCTAAGATTCCTACCCATTGTAGACCTAAAAAGAATTTCAAGAAAGTTGTGAAAATGTCTGAAAGATGAAATCTTTAAATGGCTTCTATAAGATATGGGCTCACTATATTTTGAGTTGGGATTCTATAACTTTTTTATCCATATAATTCTTTGAGAAGAGAAAGAAAAGAGCAATTGACTACCTCAGAAACAGATCTTGAAACCAAAACAAAAAAAAAAAAAGTTACTATTATGAAACTACAATTCTGCGTATCCAAATCCAAAATTTAAAAAAAAAAAAAAAAAAAAAATGTAGAAAACGAAAAGGGCATATTCTCTATCACTAAAAATGCAGAAATTCAAAATTTTCCTCTTTTCCAAACAAGAAACATGAATTAACTAAAGCAGAAGAAGTAAGAAGTCAAGATAGCAAATGGGTATCTCACAAATCACAATTCTATTTAGAATAGCATGACATTCATGAATCAGAAAGAGCAAAAAAAAATGTAGTAGTAAGAGACTAAGAAGAATAAAAGAGAGTACCTATATGGATCTTTCTTGTCGTTCATCTTTATCTTCTTGATTATATGTAGAAACAGAATGAGAAGAAATGGTTTTACTTTTATGAATCAAAAACCAACCAATTTGGTTTCGAGAATTGTATTTGTGGGATTTGTGATACAGTGCTCTCTGTTTTGGGCTGTCTTATTTAGGTTTCCTTTTTTTGAAGAGTAGACACAGACACAGACAGTAGAGATTGTATTCAAAATGTAATGTAATATGTTTTTGTAGTTTGTAAATACCCTTCAATTTCAAAATCTTTCTTACAATTCCCACCGCTATCCCTCCTTACTGATTAACTATTTTGTTGGACGATAATACCCTCGTTCACGTTTACTTTCTTTTCTTCTTTTTTTTTGAGACACGAAATTTTCTCTTCTTTTTTTACTGCTTACCTACCAATACCATTACCAATAATATTAATATCTCAATTTTTGCAGAAAGAAGGGGAGTTGTTCTTGTTCCTATTTGGATTAAAATTCAATTAATTCCATAATAATCGTATATCAATTATTCAATTAATTTCCATCTTTACATATATCTCTGCATGTAAGGAAATAAGGAATCTATACAGTCCATTAAAGTAAGCAAATCTCACTCATTAAATTATTAAAACAAGTCATATAATTGTTAGAGAAATTTTTGTCACAAATTCGTTATTGCACTCTCAAGTCTCAACGCATGTTCTTTGAAATCATGAAGATTTCAATTAAAATTGTAAAATGGTGAAACATAATTTTAACTAAAACACTATTTCAAATAATGTGGCAATATGCGTAGTGTGCAATAGTAGTTGTGCGGTAATCATTACCAATTAAATCAATAATATAATTGTAGAGAGTCATATAACTCAATTGTCACTTTTTGGTGTTTACAACAAAGTTCAATGACTTGAAATTTGTAATTAAAAAAAAAAAGTTAATGATTTCAATAGCTCGAAATATGGAGCACTAGATGGAATGCATGCTTTTTGTTTTTGTTATTTTTTTTAAGGGGAGGTGGTTTTGGCTTTTCTCAAGTCCAATTATTATTGTATCATTTTGCCTAGTTTTGCTTCCTTTTAGAGTACTAGCATCAGGTGTGCCAAATGCCAAAAACTAAAAACATCTCACATGAGATATTCTATATGCCAAAACATTTGGCATAGATGAACAGTATAATCTCAAATTTGGAAGCGTACAAACAAGAATTGTAAAATTTTTATTATTTTTTTATTCCCTTTTCTCTCTCCTCTCTCACCCCTTTGTCAAATATCTTCCTCTCTTCTTCTCAAAAAACGATCTCTTCCATTTTTTTCTTCTCCCACTCTGATGTAGGGAATGTGATGGGCTGTTTGTGTATGGTTTAGAAACAATGAAATGCTGAGTTGCTTAGAAGGTGGATAATTATCTCTGCAAGAACACACAGTTCCAAATAGCACACAAATGCTAACAATTTATTCAATTACCAAAACCTGATTTACAAAGAGCTTACATTCTACTACTTATACTAGTTGTTTGGCATTGGCAGCCTCTAGATGATTGACAAGTGTCTAAATCCTATCGGTTAATACTTAAGAAATCATCTAACTAACTAATTAATTAATTATAAGAGGATTAGGATATAGCTACTTGAAATTAGGGGTGTCAATGTTCAACTCAACCCACGAACACGACACGAACCCAACACGAGTTTTTGTGGGTTAAGGTTGGGCCTTTGCGGGTTTGGGTCATAAAAGGGTCAACCCGAAAGTGACACGATAAGAAACATGTCATAGATGGGTCAACCCGCGTAACCTACAATAGACACGTTTGACACGCCAATTTATTTGTGTCAACCCGAAATAACCCATATAACACAACCCATTTAACTCGTATAACAAATAAATATTCATTTTATTTTAAATTTGTCAAATACCTTTTATATCCAACCTATATTTTAAATTTAAAAAGAAAAGTGAGTAATTACAAAAATTTACAAGGGATATAATTGGAAATTGAAACTTTACAAACCCTAGATCTCTAAACCCTACAAACCCTAAACCTTCTTATAAATCTATAAATATTTTTTTGGCATAGAACTTGCACAAATGAAATTGGATGAGCTTGTGGGAGATGTTATGAATTTAGACATCAACAAAGAATCTATGGATGATAATTGTAGTCATAGTTAGGATTAGTTTACTATTTGCTCCAACTCTTTCAATATTGATACTTAGCATTTGGCGAGTTTTGAGGATATTTTATTTTTGTTGAACTATGTTATTTTGAATTTAACACTCAATGGCATCTTTCTAAGTGATTAAACAGATCCCAAGTCATGTCAGGTCTCTCAGACCACATACTTGGGTGAAATTAACACTCAATGGCATCCCCATGAGTGATTAAACAAGTCCCAAGTCATCCCTACGGTGGTACAGAGCTAAGTATTAACGTGGACTTTTATCTATCTTTTACTGATTAGGGAAATGAGCCAAAAGCCCTCATTTATTTGTTCAAATGTTTGGCAGAGTGTAAGATATTTACCCTCTATATCATTATAAAGTTCAACCTTCACTGCAAGCTGATGACAGGTTGCTATCATTAAGTGTGATTGCAAATAGTTATGACAATTCAAGACTGTTGGCAATAGTCATAATCTTAAAGACGTATAAAATAGAAACATAAGATGGAAAGGAAAGTTTTTTCTTTTTTCATTAGTCAAAAGAAAGCACATTACAAATAACGGCAAAACGCCTTTACAAAATAAATATACAGCAAAACGCCCTTATAAAATAGAAACATAAAGTTTTTTTCTCTTTTCATTATGCCTTCGTTTGTGGAGGGTCCTCCTTAGAATCAGCCTTTTCGGATTGGGAGACATCGGCCTGAGACATAAGCTCTGCATCCTTGACCTGGGCGACCACATCCCTGATCGTAAGGGCATCCTCGGAAAGCTTGGCCGTTGTCGGAGGATGAACCTCCTCAGTCTCTCCAAGAGGAAGGACTTGAGTGGTAGAGGGTTGCTCAGGAAGGGGGACCGCCTCCGGAATTTCTCAAATATCCTCCGGGAAGAAGATATTCTCGACATACCTCAGCTCAGAATCTGCAGGAACTCCCACTCGATCCATTGCCACTCCGCAGGACTCGGTGCAGTAGTCCCTACACACTACGGCCACCTCCTCGGACAGCCTGGCCTCCGTATCAAGCACCCCGCGCTCATAAAACGCTTTCACCGCGACCTTAGCTGCTTCCCTGGCCACCCGAGCTGCATCTTTGGCTTTTCACAGCTCTACCTTCAGATCCAAAACGGATTGCTTTTCGGTGGCCAGATTTATTTCGGTTATATGGAGCTTTTGGCGCATGTCCTCGACCCGCCTCGGCGCTATGGCGAGCCTGAACAGCCTCCTTGAGCTTCTCAGACAACCCCGCCTGCTCTTGCTTCAAGGCCCCAAGAGCTTTCTCGGCTTCATGACGGGCGTGGGTCTCAACAGCGACCTCATCGCGGGCGTTCCTAACCCACTCTTTAGCTACATAAATTTGTTGGGTAACCTGCACAAAAGCGGCAAAGGGTTTACAGAAATAAACACATATGTTAATAAACGTATAGCACAGCATCTGGCTAAGAAAAGTGTTAGTCGGCTCACCATTGCAAGATCCCTCTTCAACGACATGAAGAGGTCCGGTTGCCGGATGCGCCTAAGACCCTCCATATCTTAGGGGAGGAGGAAAGGTTACTCCAAAGCCTCGGCGAGGAAGGTGGCATGCCCCCTCTAAGACTCCCAAATCGAGGCATCCTAGGGAATTGGAGCACCCTCCATCTCCAGCCGAGGAGCCCATGTACACTGCGCTCGGCGTATTTCTGCTTCATCTCAGCTCTCCACTGACTTGGCCCTCTTATCTTTGGAATCCTTGGACTTCTTCTACTGCTTGGCGCCCTTTTGGGGTGCCACTTCACCTTCCTCCAAGTCCTCTATGGGCCTCTTCTTCTTTAGGTCTAGATTGGCCTTCAATTCGAGGTCGGCAGGGATCAAAAGGAGAGGAGGAGGAAGGTTAGAGGCAGCCTGAGTTTTAGGGGCGTCTTTCGAGGCTTGCCCTTTGTTCCGGTTGGCCATTAGGCCCTTTAAACCAGTCCTTTGTTTCAAATCCATAACCTCTCCTTCCTCGGAGCTAGTCTCTAGCCGAGCGACTATTAACTGGGGGTGATAGACTACGAAAAGTCTTTCGGACTCAGACTCGGAATCCGAGACCTCTACTGGTCTTTCTACGGCCCCTTCCTCTTCTTCGAGGCAGAACTGATCAATCTTGGCGTCTAGGGAACGGTGGGACGAGGCTGACTCTTCTCTCAGAGCAGCCACTTGTTGAGGAACAAGTTGAGGTGGCAGCTCAACAGGGGGGAAGTTCTCTCCAAGCTAAGAACCTGGGCTTAGAAACGTCTATTCGAGCAAGCTTGGAGCTACCTGCTCTAATCGCCTTACCCGCATCCTGAAATATACGTGATATGGGCTCGTAATCTAAGATTAGGTGGGCAGCCCGTAGTTATCCGTCTTCGCTTATGAATATCTCCGATCTCAGTAGGTAATTGAGTCCTGGGACGTTGACGAGACTGAGTTTCAGAGTTACGTGACTTTAATCTGCAAAAACATCCGAAAAGGAGGTTATAGTCAGATTAGTGGCAAATATCGTCCGAGGAGATGAAAGGCTCGAAATAAACAGAAGAAATTTGAAAAACTAAAGGACCTAATCCTGGGGTACCCCACCTGGTGTTCCGCCCTAACTGGGCAGTGAAGACCGTCGTTCCACTCCCTGGAGACGACCAGGTAGTCATCCTTCAAGCTTTTGTTGGACTTAGGAAAACAGGATATCAATCTAACAACATCGGACCGGGACTTGAGGTAATATCCCGCGCTAGCAAGAGAATGGCACTCGTACAGGTGAACGACGTCGTGCCAGGTGAGCCCTAAGTTCATCTAATCATTCAAAGCATCTACACTCCCTAGAACCCTAATAGGTTGGGAGTGCACTGATAGGGGCACAACCTGTGGTTGCACAGGTAGTCTGTGGTGATCCGACCCATGGGAAGTGTCATTCCTCCCTCTATAAAGGCAATCATTGGAATGACAATTCTACCCTCCCCTCTAATTGAAAGCACTTGATCCGGGGCACAGTACTGAAGGTCTACCCTTTGTGGGATATGATATTTGGCTCTAAAACCCTCCATGCCGGCCGGAAAGTCTACTAGGTGTTTGAACCTACCCATCCCAACAAACACGAACGACGCAGGAAAAGATTTGTAAAAAGAAAGGAGACCAAGAAGGTTGGCCAAGGAGAAAAAGAAACTTAAAGATATAAATACTTACAAAAGCAGACACGCTAAGTTCTGAACCTTTAGAAAACCCTTGGGAGATTTTTTAAGGAACGGAGTTAAGAAAATTTAGTGATTGAGGAAGTTGTAATGCTTGAGATTCTCTGAAGCGCTTGAAGTTTCGTGAATGAAAGAAATGAACGGTTTCCCTCAAGGCTTTATATAGAGGGAGAAAATGGGTGGGAATACTCCCACTCAAAATCCAAGGAAGAGCTCAACCATTGGATCTGCTCTTCACCGTTGGATGCTGAGAACATAACGCCGCTCAGAGCAATTAATGACGCCTCGTGGGCCACAAAGCGTCAGGAGCAATCATGGGGCACGTGAAACGGTAATTTTACACGTGCGAAGCAGAGAAACAAATGATCTCATCCTTGAAAAGTCAAAAGCCCACATTTTCTCCTCGGATGAGAAGGAAAAACTGGAGTTTTTAGAGGCTATTGTAGGGTCAAGGGCCCAAATCCTATTTTGGGCCTTGGGCCTGTCCGAGGATATGGTCAACCCGAGAACAGTCTGAGGAGGAACAAATGATATTGAATGATTCAGGCTCAGGATTTGATGAGCAAGGTAACAACGGGAAATCAGTCCGAGGAGGAATAAGTCCTCGAACACCATAAATGCAACTCAAACATGTGTCCCAGCAATCAAAGAAACCTTCCAAGAAACTCCGATAATAAAGACACGTATCCTAAGCACACAAGGGTGAGGGGAGTTCAGAAATATCTAAGGAAAAGCTGCTACCACCGCATTAAATACGTTGTAGCTACTTTTCTGGCTGCATTTATGTGGAGAAGACCTCTGAACAGTGATGCCTTGGCTACCACAACTCACAGAAAGCCCAATAAGGTGTCTGATAGGATATGTACTCAAGTAGGGGTTCAGATGACCGATAGGTGTGGGGTCAAGATGACCCAAAGGGAGCTATATAAGGGGAAAGAGCCTCCATGAAAAAGGGAGAAAAGAAGAAAAATGAGAGGGAGAAAGAAGACGGGATTAATAGAAATTATCTCTGTATCCAGCTGTGATCACTGTACATAACTGCTAACCTCCTCGGACTGAAGGTCCACTAATATCAATGTCTCTTATTTGTATCTGATGGTCATTTGATTCAATACTAGCCGTTATTAAACTCGTTAAGGCCTAGTTCTTTGACCCATTCTCTACAAATACATTGTATTGGGTTCATTAGGCCGAAATCCTATACACTTTGGGTTTGGGCCACAATTCCGGACCCTACAACTATGATGGTCACTTGAAAGTTATTGTTACATTAGTATTGGTGCAGGCAAATAGGTAAAATGTTAAATTTAGCAACTAAATATATATATATATATATATATATAAAAAAAAAGTGGAACAAAAGTGTGCTACATTAGTGGAGCAAAGCCATATTTTTTGGTTGTTGAGCTACAATGCACAGCCAAAGATAGTTGTGCACTATAGCTAAGATGGTAAATAAAAAATAAAAAAAAAATAAAAAAGAAAAAAACAATATTGTATTAAAAGATATATTATTTTATTGTGTTGGTAGTGGAGGTTGTTATTTATTTTAGTAGATATATTATTTTATTGTGTTAAATGCTAAAATAAAATCACTGGTGTTGGATGTTTTGTAAAGTGAAGTGGTAAAATAGATAAAGTAGCTTTTTGTGGTGTCAAATAGCTAAATTTTTGGCACTAGCAATGCTGATGCTCTAAGAAAACATCAAAAAAATTTGATATTTAAGGTGCCAATGATAAGAAATAAAATCTATTGTTATACATTATTAATGTTACTAAATGTTTGAAGACTTTATTTAAAAACGAAGATGATTAGAGGATTGCGATCCATTAAATATCTTGATCAGCTTTGACAAGGATATCTATTTTCGAAAGAAGCAAATATATTTATTCCTTTATATTTTGTCAATTAAACATCTTGATCAACTTAATATATTTTTTCCCTATATGTTTGAAAGATTTCATTTTAGTCTCTCAAGTTGATTGCGTTTTCAATTTCATTCTTCCATCTGTCTCCGTGATTGATGTGGCCGTTATACTAATGCCTAAAAACTCAAACTACGTAATTTCCCATTTGAAACTACTTCATTTTGAGTAATGTTTAATTCACATCAGTTTTTATTTTTATTTTTATTAATAATCAATAGATCAAATTACATATTCTTTTGCCTCTCTCTCTCTCTCTCTCTCAAAATAGCAATTCGCAACTATGGTTGCTGGCAGGTGGAGGGTGGCAACAACATGGGTTGAGTTTTTTCATGTTTAAGTAGATTGTGCCTTAGAGTTGGCGACAGTCAGGGGTGGAAGATGATAGTGGTACAACTTATGTGTGTGTATGTTTTAGGAGAGAGAGAACACAATGCAATGTGCAAAGGGTGCATCTTTAAGGCTCCATCGTGACTCGTTGAGACTTGACCATGCACAAGGCTAATCATGGGTTAAGCGGGTTAGGTTTGACCCTCAATTAGACAATATCAATAGTTTGAAGTTATTGGACCCAATCCATCCGAAAAATATCAAGTTTCATGTCAAAGAACTCATCGTCAATCAAAGCAGAGCAGTCGAAATTAACCAAAATACTCTAGCTCAGCCTAGTTTAGATGTGGGGCTCGAATCTAATGGTATGTTATTTTGGGTTTGTTGCTGATCCGTGTGTTTGTGCGGGTGGGGAAAGGTGGAGGACCATATTGAAAATAGTAACAAACATTAAGAAAATGAAAATTTTCAAACATGAAAGTATAAAATGAAAATACACCAAATACAATAAATAGTTTAATCTAATTTTTCGTAGAGAGGGACAAAAATACAAGGAATCTAAAGAAGAAGAATAGAAGAAGGGTGCCAGCACACCTGTAAAGATGAAGATGGCTACTGCTCAGATACTCAACGTTAGTATTTTCTATGAAATGGCAGTAGACAACGCCTGAGGTCACTGTATTATTTCTGCAGATCTGGTTCACGGGCAAGGTCAGTCCAATTACCAACGGATTGAATCGTCAGTTTTGTGAATGAGACATTGTCTCAAAACTTTTTAGGGACATTTACGTAACATATAAGAGCACTTGCAGCAGTGGAGCTAAAAAGCTATAATGTTATTTTAACTCCACTAAAATATCAAAAAAGCCATGCAACAGTGGAGGCATAGTTATAATTTTTTACTGATTTGCTACAGTGCATATCTATAGACAGTGCACATCTATCTATAGATGTGCATTGTAGCAGACATCTAAAAAAAAAATTTATTCAACCCCGGATTAAAATAATACGACTTGCTTTATTTTTTTCATTTCTTTTATTCTATCTCACAGTGCTCTCTCTCATCGTCACTCTCAAGATCAGTTCTCTCAAGCTCTCATCAGTTCTCTCAAGCTCTCATCTCTCTCATCTCTCAAGCTCTCATCAGTTTACCGCCGCCTCAGTCCATGCCTCAGCCCACGCCGTCCCAACCCACGCCTCAGCCCATGCCTCAGCCTGCACTGTCCCAACCCACGCCTCAGCCCACGCCGTCCCAACCGATCCACTTCAGGTTAGTGGTCTCTGTCATTTTGTAATGAATTTTTTCATCTGGGTGTTCGTTGTTTTGGCTTAATTTTTTTGGGTTTGGTGTTATTTTGTGGTGAAAAATGGTGTGTAGTCGCTATGTTGTTTTGGGCAAAATTAAAAAAACCTTTGTATTGGAATAACATCTGAATGGCACTATGGGATTTTTTTGCTGTGTGAGGTACGTGATTTTTGAGAGACATGGACGCATTAGAGACCGAGAAATTCATTTTCAACTCCAGTCGGACCTTATTGAACATTTATGGCAATTGCAAGGCGAGTGGTAGGAACTTTCTTTTTTGTATGTTGAGAAGCATGAGTCATAGGAACTTGTGCGAGTGTGTGAGTTTTATTGTAATTTGGTTTGAGTTATGTATGTGAGTAAATCTATGGACTACATTGTTCCTGCTATAATATGTGTTCTATTTTATATGTTTTCTTATAAAGTTCCTCCATTTCATAGTTCACATTTTTCCAAAATTGCTTTCAGACAATTGGGACGATAATAGGCTATCATGATAATTGAGAAATTGTTTTAGTAAAAAAAAAATGTATAAGTATAATTTGGGATTAAAAAAATCACTTGTTAACACTAGACGATTATTTGCTATCATGTGGCGACGGCAGCGGCGGCGGTGGAAGAGTCGGTGGCGGCGGTGGCAGTAGCGGCGGTACCGGTGGTGGTAGCGGTGGCAGTAAAAGAGTCGTCGTCGACGGCGACGACGACGACGGTGGCAGCGATGGTGGTGGCAATGGCGGCGGCGACGATTACAGTTGGTTGTAATTGTTGTTTATTATAGTAGATATATTATTTTATTGTAGTGGATATATTATTTTATTGTGATGTTTATATAATTTTATTGTGTTAAAAGCTAAAATAGCTCCACTGCTGCAGCATGTATGTAGGTAAAATAGATAAAGTAACTTTTGGTAGAGTTAAAAAGCTAAATTTTTAGCTTCACTGCTATGGGTGCTCTAATATACGTTGTACTAGTTATGGTCCTGAGACTTTCAATGTTCGTACTTTTTGTTGACATTCAAATATGATATGAAATACTGTATGGTTTGCTTTGCTCGGAAAATTCCAATTTATGTATCTAATGAATTGTCATCTTCTATTTTTAATAAAATGAATTGTCATTTCAATATTGTTTTACCTCAACAAAAAATTAAAAAAAATTAAAAAAAAAATAAATTATGTTGTTTGATTGCACATTCTTTCATCTACAATACTTAAGACCACTCCACTAAATGTGTGTTTTACCTTTTCCTTCTAGAAAAATTGTTGAGTATTTTGGGAGTACAGTGATGTGGTGTTCCTTCCTCTCACATTTTTTTAGAGTGAATCTCGCCATAAATTTAATTAGTAAGATCCACCATAAATATGAGAGGACAAAACACCGCAGTTGACATCACTATACTTTAAAAGCACCTAATAATTACTCTTCGTTATTGTCACGCCCAGAACCCAAGTAAATGCTAGGCACGTGACAACAACCACAGACTTATAAAGTTTACACCCTACAAGTGTGAAAGGCCTTCTTAACAACTAAAGAATTTATCCTCAAAGAAAATTCATTAATAAATCCAAAAATACCTTCAATAATGCAATTCTCAAAGGATCTCCAAAATAATAATCTTCCAACATCATAAAGAAAATAAACTAAATCTTTAAGACTAAAGTCTGAACAAAAGACAATATTAAACCTAAAAGTCCAAATCTTATTCCAATAATTCCTAAACTTCACTCATACGCACATCTCAGCGAAAGCCCAAACACATGCTACTCTTCCTGATTAGAATCTGAAAGGAGAAAGGGGGGGGGGGGGGGGAGGGTGAGTTGACAACTCAATAAGTAACCAAAGTCCTAAAAAGTTCTATCAAGCAAATAGATCTGTAAAATAATAATTTGTATATAGATCAAATATTTTAAATCTTACAAATATATCAAAGATAAATTAGAAATTAATCAGTTTTCCATATATATCAAGCTATAATTTACAATAGGTTCCAAAAACACAAACAATTTCAAGGACTTTAAACAATTCAAATATTCAACATAATTCATATTCTTAACAATCTTTACGACTATGGTCACACTATATCCCTATGACTGGACATCAGATTCAGATGAAAACTAGTTCTGTGCTAATGTATATCCTCTATTAGCTGGATCTAGAAACACGACAGGCTCGTGATGCCCTAGATAGAACTAGTTTCAGTACCAATGAATAACTCTCATTGGCTGGGTATCAGAATACCAATGAATAACCCCCATTGGCTGAGTATCAGAGTCAAAACATAGCCAGATTGTTTAAAATCATATATATCAAATCATAGTTCAAACAAAAATATATCTCATTCAAGTATATATATAAAATTATATATTCAGTAAATCAAATATATTTGTCATAATTCTTTATTCTTTACTTTAAATCAATGTAGCTAAAACAATTAAAATAAAATTGTAACAACTGTAAACAATTTTCAGTAGTTAAAATACGCAAAATAAAACCAATTAAGATAAGATTACTTACCTCTGCTAGCTCACCACAAAGAACTTCTCCCTAACACTTTTTCTAAAATCCTTAAATATCACCTAAACAATTTTCAAGCACTATACTCAATAATCAAATAATTCAAAAAAAACTTATAATGGTACTCGACCAAAAAAGAGACTATTAAAAATATCCCATAATTTTTCACTATTATCTCAACGCAAAAATCCACATATTCACCATATATATTTTCTTTACTTTCTGCCACTAATAATACCCTAGGATAAAACCTAGGGTTGTAAACGAGCCGAGCTTTGTAGAGTAGTGAATATTCAAGCTTGGCTCGACAGCAAAAGTAGAATGTTCAAGCTTGGCTTGAGCTTGATACGAGCCTAAAAATAATGTTCAAGCTTGAACTCGTTATAAAGTATAAAAACTTGAGTCCGGCTTGATTTGGCTTGATTCATTAGTCAAGCCAAGCTCGAGCTCAATATCAAGCCCAAACACAAGTTCAATATCATGCTTTTGAGCTTGAGATCCAACACAAGTATAATATCAAGCCTATATCAAGTTTATTATCTAGCCTATTTGGTTTGGATGAGTGATCTCGACTTATAATTAATTAAAATCTTAGAAGGATATGAGTTTACTTGTCAACCTCATATCAATTTTATTACCAAACTCATAAATAAACCTAGGCTCAATTTGTTTTGTTACTTTTATATCGAGCCTTGGTGTTCATGAGCTTGTTCATGAACAATATTTTTTACTCGAGCTCGGCTCGTTTATTAAACATGCCTAAAACTAAAGTTTAAGCTTGGTTTGCTTATAAACAAACAAACAAATATAAACGAGTTTTTTATCGAACCAAGCCCGAACTGTTTATGAACGGCTTGATTTATTTACGGTCCTAATAAGACCTATAGAATGGTAAAAGACTAAAAGTCACTTGTAAAAGAAGAGCAACACGTGGACTCCTCTTCAGGGACACGTTTTTTTTTTTTTTTTTTTTTTTTTTTTTTTCTCTGCCACTTGCCAGCATTATCATCTTTTGAGATGATGACAACTCCGAGTACAAGCTAGACCATGTGCATTACGGAAAAACAGCCATTATTTCTTTCTTCTTCTTTTTTTTTCTTTTTATTTAAACTTGTCAGACCTCAAACCTAACTTTTTTGTTTTTCCCCCAAATCCATAATTCGGGTACAGTTTCCTAACACAAAAACTGTGCAGAAACCTGACCCTTGACCCATTACGCCTAAATCTGCAGCTTCAATCTAGGCTTATCTTTTTTCTTTTTTCTTTTTTCTTTTTTCTTTTTTGGGTGTCCTCAATATAGGCTTATCGCAACAAGTGTATATTTTGGTAACGTTTTTTTTTTTTTTTTTTTTTTTAAATTTTTTAGAAATACACGTAAGTGAAAAAGTATATAAAAATACGTGTAATATTTTTTAAACACTAAAAACTGTTGTTCAAAATACATTACCAAACAGCACATAAATCACTGAACCTAAAAAAATCTGCAGGTACATCGTCCAGTTTACCAAAAAATAAATCTAAGTTTTTCTTCGTTTGCATCATTAAGGGGCCGTTTGGTAATATTGTTCGTTATTTGTATTTTTTTGAAATATGTATAAATGAAAAAGTGTATAGAAATACGTATAATGTTGTTTAAAAACTGAAAACATGTTGTTAAACCACTCTACCAAACGAGGTCTAAAACTCTTAAATATTTAAATAGTTTCACTATTGGCCAAAATACTCACATAAAAAAAAATACTCTAATTCCAAATAAATCTTAAATTTAACAAGAAATAGATTTTTAGGATCTTACCTCAATTGTGTAGTCAAACATTCTCTACTTAAGTATTTGGGGTAGTATTCTCTCTTAAAATATCTGTTATTCTACACTGACTTAAATTAGACTATATATAGCTAGGGTTTCAACCTTATTTTCTAAAAACTCCCCTTAGTAAAATTAATTATAAAATTGACCCTATAAACAAATTTACTTAACTACCCCTCTTTTTATTTTTTATTTTATATTTTTTTTTTTTCGGGTATTACACTTATGCTTCACAGCTTTTGGGCTTTGTGGGTCACTTTGGGTCACATAATTTTTCTCTTTTGGTAGGGTAGGTTTGTTGGACAACCATTTGTCTTGATCGCACTGCATGCCCTACCAAGGACTTCATTTTGTGCCTTGCATTTTGTGAGGCTGGACCAGGATAAAATTTGTGCCAGTCATTTTTCAATTTTCCAAAAAACAAAAAGTCATTTCACAGAACTCTTATGTGATCTTGTACCACGATTCTATCGATTCTCCACGCATATCTTCTTTCTTTTTTTTTCTTTTTTTTGAGGGTGACCCACGCATATTTAGTTAAAAAAAATAATGTCATTCCACGTATCCAGGGCCGTTTGATAATTTTGTTTTAGTAATGTTGTTTGTATTTTTTAGAAATACGTGTTGATGAAAAAGTGTGTAAAAATACATGTAATATTATTAAAAACTGAAAACATGTGTTTAAACACATGTACCAAACGGGTCCCTAATTTTACTATAAAGTATAGAATAAATGGTCAAGAACATTGTAATTAAATGGCGTAATCTACTTTCCTTTATTAGAAAATTCAAGATTCGAATCTTTCTTTTCCCATTGTCTTAACTTTTAACTATCGACCACCGCGCACTCTTGGTGCGGTGGTTACTCTATAAGTATAAATATTTGTGGGGTGTGGAGGTAAGGGCTGAGTTCAAGTCTTCAGGAGGGAGTTTCAGATACATATATTAGATCTAATTTACCTAAACTAATACTGAATTAATGAGGTTTGAGACTTTGTAGTATCTGTAGTTCAAGCTTTACTCAACCTGAGTGTCAGTTTACAAATTGGGCTTTGCTTGGACTGATTTGTTTGGGCTAAAAGAGAATTGGGCGGCCTGCGCTTGGCCGAGTACTTGCTCTTTGGGTGGGCTATATGTTTCGAGGCAGTTCTGATTATGCAATTCCACCAGAAAGGACAATATTCAAAAGCTGTCTGAATTGTAAACATTTTAATAGAAATTAAAAATATTTAATAATAAAATAGACAAGGATTAAAATAAAATCCTTTGGTATCTAGACGTGCAATGTACACGCCCCCTCAAATATAAATTGAGCTTAAATTCAATGTTCACCCTCAAATGAGATATCAAAATGATGAAATCATGAAAAGAACAGCGTCAAAAAATTACCAAAATTCTGATATTGGTTAAACTGGCAAAGTTTTATGTATTGCTTGATAGCGGCTTTATCTTTCTTTTTTTTTTCTTTTTTCTTTTTTTTAATTTATCGAGTGTATCCTAATCCTATATAATATAAGATTTAGTCAACATCAAGGGACAGATTATGATCTCATATATTTTCTTTTGACAAATATTAGGGCCAATAATTTTCTTATTCTGTAGACGAGAGAGAGAAGTGTGATGAGAGAGAAAGAGGAAGAAAAGTGCCACACAACTTTCATTTCTGTCACACAAGTTATTTCACTTTTGATGGGGACTTCATGAAAGTATCATTATATTAATATATTTGGAGATAACACCCAAAAATATGGAGATAGATGTATTATTATGCTTTATTATTCATAATTTAGTAACATCTTGGACTTTAATTTGAGGGAAAAAATTATGGCATTAGGTTCAAATCCTTTTCCTAAACTAAATTATTGTGTCCATATTTTCTGACCTCTTCTTAGAAGTATTCATGAAAATTTTTTATTTATATGCGTTGGAGGTCGGTCATGACATGACTAAAGAAAGGCGAAATAGGTTAACCACATCAATTCGACCGACCTCTTCTTAGGCCGACTACATAGATTGACCTAGTACAACAATCCTCAAAAGAGTGCCCTAAGCTTGCTCATATTAGCATTTATTGTGTTCAAGATAAATCATCACATTTAATACCACTAAGCAACGTCCCATCCATCAACAAATTGGGAACTGTTATCCTAATGCATGTCCTCTTAGTCGAATTGAGGGACCAACCAGCTGGCTAGTCTTAGGGGAAGGGTTTTCCTGAAAAACTAGTTTTTCACACGTATAAAAACTACTATATCCCACGGACTAAAATATGGAACCTTGGGCATTATTACTTTGTTAACTTCATTTCTTTTCCTCTCCCACTAGTTCACTGACTTAACCATCGAAACATTCTTTGGCCAACCCCTGGGTTGGTCATGGTTGAACTAAGTTTTTTCTTTCTTAGTAAAGTGTTTATCAGGTTTGTTGGGATCCATCACCATTTGGTCCTCATTGAAGTCCTTATTGCAATTATATCTCCCTAAAATTTTAGCAATTTACAATATAAATATTGGATATTCCTCAAGTGACCTTCGGATTTTTATTTGAATTCTTACCTTTTAAACCAAAAGAAGAAACTTTCTGAAATTTAAACTATAAGGTTAGTCACCAAAAATCTTATAACTCAACTAGTTGACGCATCTTAATGTTTTCATTTGAGACATCTACTGTTCAATTCACCCGTCCTCCATTATAACTATAAAAAATAAAAACCTATGGGATCGATCAATATATGATATTAACTGCTTCAAAATTAACAAACTTATATTTTCTTTTGGGAATACAAAGCATAAATGATACACAAAAATTGGGATAAAAAAAATGTATTTTTCATATGGAAAGCGGTTGTATGTATGTCACACATTTTCTTTTATTATATTAAAGTAGTGTACGTCTTAACATTTGACTCGGTCAATAAAAAACAATAGAGACTGATTTGTTTATTTGGTTAAACTTCGATCTTTTTTTATATAAGTAAAAGTTAAATGACAATAGAGAGGTCCTACCGGGAGTCGAACCCAGGTCGCTGGATTCAAAGTCCAGAGTGCTAACCACTACACCATAGAACCGATTTGTTAAATTGTATTTGGTAAATTAGGTAGAATTTCCCGTGCAGATATCGAACTTAATATTTTGATTAAATTTCAAATCCAATAATAATACAACACAAAAGCTCATATGCACAAATAAATTACCTCTTTGGTTCAGTGATATAGATTGCCAACGAGAACTATGTAAATGATATTTTAAAGGCTTTTTTTATGTCTTTTTTTTTATTAAAAAAAATGTTATGATACAACAATCAAGTTTTAGTCTTAAAACCTTAGAATCCATTATAGAATACTAGCTAAGGCAGCTTGATGCATTTGGGACCTAAGGCAAAAACTAACATTGAGGCCTTATATATAAATATATATATATACACTCTATTATCTTGTTTTAATGCAAAATTATTACTGATTAACATGAATCACATAAAAAAAATTAGAAATTCTATAGACACTAAAAATTTGACAAAATTTTTCACACCTATTAATGTGGTAGATTAATAGTAATAAGTAAAATAATGATGTTAGTGGTAGACTTAAGTGAGAACTAGTAAAAGTTTGCTAACTCAACTATTGTGAAAAATGTTGTGAACTTTTTTTTTTTTTGTGTATTGCTCTCTTTTTATTTTTTGAGAAGTGATACATTCATAATATTTTTCACAGCAGATCCTAGGTGTTAAATTGTTATTGATTCTAATTTGAACCAACTACTAGAATTATTTTTTTGCCATCAATAACGGCCTGTAATAACTTGCTACTTAAGATTTTTTGTAAAAATGTTGTGGACGTAGCGTTTTTCTCTCTTTTTTTTCTTGTCTTTCATTAGATAAAAAAAATTATTTTATTTATTAGCTAATATTTGGGCTTAATTAATCAAAAAATAACTCTATTGGTTAAAATTTGAAGGCATTTTTTCTACTTAGGGCCTTAAGCGATCGCATCAACTACATCTACTGTAGGGCCGACACTGATACTAACTAATCAAAATCCGCTCTATGTATTTTATTTTACCATTCTATATATCATAATCCATAATCATATAATTCTCCCAAAAAAAATATAATAGTCCTTAATTATATTCTCTATCATCTCTTAAAATGATGTAATGGATTTATTATTCATAATAAAGAGATTTATTTTTATATTGACCCTTTACCTATCAGGCTATCACTGGTCCTCTTTTCTCCAAACTGACAACCAACTTTGAAAACGAATAGATGTTAAATATAAGCACATACACAGACAATGTAAACAACATGAATCTCCTAAAACAGACACAAGACTAAATTAAACTGCTGATCATCATAGTTAAGAGAGTGAGAGAATCAGAATCCAAGCATATTGGAGCAAGACAAATGCTAAAACACAGCCATACCAATGTCTCCTCGTAACTCAACAAAGTCATGTCACCAAATGCCCATCCTGCTCTACTTCTCACCTACCTATAACTCTATATGTGTACACATATATATAGGGTCGAAGCTTTGGCCTTTAAAGCTTATGATCTTCAATACATTGCACTAGGTTGAAGATACAAAAACAAGATGAGGCTACAGAAAAGAATCCAATCAGACCTTTAACAGTTTTTCTTGTCGTTTTGCATTGAAATGGGGCCAAATGAAAAGCGTTGAACAATGACAAACTGCTTTGGTTCAGCGAGGCAGGTGTGATCTCATTGGAATATTGAAGTACGGCTAAATCTATGTTCAATAGTAAGGTGCATGCACCCAAGGACTATCTCTAAACTAATTTTACGTTGCTTTTCCATTTCACTGGTTAATGTAAAGAAGATATTAATTACTCCTAAATCACTCAATTAGGCTCATTTGGATCATGACGTGTTCCACTACAATGTCCTCCTTTGTCGATCTTCTTCCGGCCTACCATCAATGTAGTCATTCTACACCCCTTGTTGCTGTGCTCAGGCTATAATAGTCCTTCCTTGGTCATTGATGTAACTAGGGGTGTCCAGACCTAACTGGAGCCCAAAATACCAACAAAACTGCCCGACTCCGACTGGAAACCAGCCTGAACCAAAGCTCTAGTTGGTCGGCGGTGGATTTCTGCCTCCAAGAACCGACACTGGCGGGTCGAGTGGCAGGTTTCCTTCTCCAAAACCCAAGCCACTCAACCCGACATATGCTATATAAGAAATCCGGCCAAATTCGGCAAGATCAAGGTCTGTTCTGGGGAGATCCAGCCAAATCCAAAGAGATCTCAACCAGATTCGATGAAATCTTGACTAGATCTAGTGAAATCTTCACTAAATTCGACGAAATTTAGCTAGATCTGGCCAAATCCCAACAAATTTCAGTGAATTTTTGCATAATTCGACTACTTTTTACAAAATCCGGCGACCTCCACCCGAACCCAAAACCGACTTGACCAATTGATGTCGGCAGTCGGTTTCGGGTCCCTTCGCCTTCCACCTAACGCTGGCAAGTCGAGTTTGGGTTGGGTCCAAAACCGAACTGACCTAACCTGACCTGTTTACAGGCCTAGATGCAGCCTTCTTTCAACATTCTTTCGATGATGTCATCCTATTTTCATGTTTCCTCCTCAATTGTGTCTGATCCACATCCAATCAATTCAATAATTTTCAATACTTCTTCAAGGGATCTTCTTAAGCTATATTCCAAACTAAAGGCTTTATCAATTTTTCACCTTGAGTTTGATAGGGGTGATTAAGATAATGTGGTGCTTTGTTATGTATTGGCCCAAGTGGTCAAATTTAGTGTAAAGCCCATGTACACCTAACCCTAGACATTGTAGCGTTTATATATACCCTACAAGGGTTCTCTGTATTTTGTATTTCATCATACAATAAAAGATGCAAATGAGAGGATTTTACACCATGGACGTAGGCCATCAAGCCAAACCAATTAACCCTTGTGTTCCATATCCCTCTCTCTTTGCTTCCGTCTTCTCTACAATATTCTCTATTTCATTTTGATTTTAACACTAACAAATTAAACCTCAATCCATTCAAATGGAACGACATTGTGTATAAGGTTTAATACAGAATGAGGATTGCCAAGAGTCTTGTATAACATAGCTAGGATAAGGATTACCAAGAGTCTTGTAACTCAATTTACACTTCCTGGTGTTTCCAAATAAGATGTACAAGATTCAAATTCCCCTATCCCATTATGTATAAGGTTTATTCCAAACTCAAAGCGTCATCAATCTTCCACCTTGAATTTGAGGTGGGTGTTAAAGATAATATAGTGGTTTATTATGTATGGGCCCAAATGGTATATTATACTGTTTAAGATTAAGGGTTTTATTGGTTACACCCCTAATTAAGTTAAAGGGTCTAAAAAATATAATTTTCCTTAACCTCTTATTTTTCTAGTAAGAATAAATTTTGATTTAAAAATTTCCTCTCAAATTAGTTAAGTATATAAGAGATGCATAACCGATTGAATACTTACGATAAAACATCGGGAGAAATTATTGTATACTCCCGGAGTACCATAAATGCGTACTCCCTCCTCTCACATGAATGGTGAGTCCCACTAATTAAATTCATGGTAGGACCTACCATTCATGTAAGAGGAGGGAGTACGTATTTATGGTGCTCTGGAAGTACCTAATAATTTTTCAAACATCACTTTTATACAAACAAAAAAAAATGGTGTCTCCCACTCAACTTTGATGAGACACTTGTTATCCTTTATATGTAGTTCAATTTTGATTCGATGCTATAATCCAACCTCCCTAAGTAAGAAAATTATTTACTCCCCCGGTAGATGTAAAGCTAGTTTGTCTACTATGAATGGAGCAATCCTGGTCCGTCCATCCTCACAAGGCTTATGTGCATAGGCAGAGCTAGGGAGGCGCCAAGGGGGTCATGGCCCTCCTTAGCTTTTGAAATTTTCCATTAATTTCTTTTACATTTGGTAATAAATCTAAAAATTACACAAAAATATATTCACCGACCCCTAAGAAAATTTCCTGACTCCGCCACTGCATATGTGTTACATTGGGATTACAAACAAGGCCGATCAAGACCCTGACGTTCTGATCCCAGGAATGAGATGCAGATGTTGAATGAGGACAAGGCCTCTCACAAGAATCCCATTCACAAAACATTAAAGAATTGAGAAGATTCCCAATATATCATAATGTATTGCCAATAGTACTTGGCGTAAGGTATCTTAAATCTATGTTGAAGTGAAATGCCGTATATATTACTTATTATATAATAACCAAAGAGAGAGACCATTCCCTACACAACTTGCTCATTCCTTTTTAGCTATTGAGAGAAAGAAAGAAAGAAAGAGAAAGTGAGGAAATATGGAACAGGGTGAGGAGTATAAGGAGCTCCTTTTAGTCCAATAGTGAAGGCTGAGGAGTGGCTAGAGCTGCCATCTCATGCGTTAGGCTACCCTTAAATGTTTTCTCAAGACACAGATAGGTGGAGAAAGATGAATTCACAGAAATCAAAACGTTAAGTGTTGGCCTTTTGCATGGTGTGGGAGCAACTCCTTCCGCGTGCTTAGCCTGCCCATTGGACTGAAGGGAGCTCCCTATTAAATCACTTTTGCATCATATATATTCGTATTTTGCATTATTAAATATTATGCCAATTATTTTACTGGTTTATTAGTAGTAGATCGATCAAATTAATACCAATATAAGGGTTGGAATTGTGGTTAGTCTTATCCTATTCTTGGTTTTGCTTGCATATTATTTCAAAGTTTTGTGCTTTGACAGGATAGGATATAAAGGAGAGTTGATGATGCAAGTACCGTAGGGACAGTTGAGGCCACAAGAACTGAAGTACAAGATGCTTTAAGAAGCTCAAGAACTGCAAGCCTTCCCACCATTTTTAATGGTGAAGTAAGCAATAACAGCTAGCCATAACCCGTAGTGTCAAAGATATTGGAGTGAGAGAGACCACTCTCCCAACGCTGCTTCCTAGTTCCTACACTTATTAACCGTGAGGGATTATGATAAAGTTTCTTCATTCTTGTTTTGTTTTTTAACTTTTTTTCCCCACTTTTGCCTTTGTTCTGATGGGTTTTTCTTCTTTTGGTCGTGGAGAACGGAGCAACACAACTCTGATAGACTTCAAATGTAAGAGAAACAACGATATTGTGATCCACGTCAACTCTATCCGTTAACACCATTGTATTTTTCACTCACCGAATAAGCAAAGCAAAGTATATGAAATTTTTAAATATTGATCCTAGATAGCATCCAAAAAATTCTTTATAATACCATAGTTGTTGCTTAACAAGTTAACTCAAAAGTGACTTTTATTAACAAACAACTTACAAAGCGAGACTAAGGTTTAAGATCCAGAAATGTTTTAATAATCTTACAAGATCTTCATTCAGAATGATATGAAAGAACTCTTTTTAACAGACATGTTTGACACCTACTTTTTTTGTTAAGGAAATTTTTGGTTAATTTGCAGTTTGTGTATCTTCGGGGGAGAGAGAGAGAGAGATACTATACAAAACTATATTTCTCATCCATTCAGTAAAATATTGCTTTAGACCAAATCAAAGTGAAAAACAACTAGATGAAAAATACCTTACCCACCTCCCCTACCCCACTATTACCTGAAAAATAAACCTTCGAAAGCACCCCAGTTAGACAGAATGATATGGATCCCAAGCTCATCGAGACCCACAGGATATACCTTCCCCAAAACCCACAAGAAGACAATATGATCTGGATCCCAAGCTTGAGGAATTTTTCAACAAAATAAGAATACAAATTATCCCAACATATGAGAAACAATGAAAGATGCCCCACCCATTGGAGGGAAAAGAATGTAAATAATTTATATGCTGAAAATACATGAAAAATTAATATCACTATGTTATGATTCTAGTGTCTCATATGCATTAAGTATAAGCTTAAATATGTGTTTATAAGCTCTTGAACACCCTCCCCATACAAGCCGGTTTTTAAGGGTGAGTTCTACCCATGAGTTTGTAACATGATAGATAACATGACATATCATCCTAACAAGGTTGGTATTACAAAAGAGAAACCATGTGGAGGAAATGGAATGTGTTTTTATGTTATCTGGACTCAATCCCCATGGCCAATTGATCCTTTACTTTTAAGCTCATTCACTAATATGTTATAAACTGATATTTGTTTTTCTTGGGAATATGCAGATGCAAGTAATGCAAGAAGCTGTGAGAAATGACAAAGCATGCATAGCAGACATGGGAAGAAACTACTAAAAAGAGAGGACTAAACTTATAGAAGAACAGAACCGATAGTGCTGAAGCTGGTTCAGTGTTAAAATCAGCCAAATTGGGATACAAATTTGTGTTGTACAAAGAGGATGCTTTAAATGTAATCAGCCCACATCAAAATTTCTCAGTGCAACCACACTAGGCCATTGAAAATATCACTATTGAAACATACATGTCCTAAAATCTTTTGCAGGGTGTAGTGTTAATCACATCATACCTTTAGAGAAACTAATTTTGTTGTCCACAATATAGCTAAATGGCCTCTTTTGTGTAACTATGAGGGATCCCTACTCTTGTTTTTGCGGCCCCAAGAGAGATGGAGCCAAGTCCCTCCTTTCATAATATCCTTTTGTATTCTAATGTATCCTTTTGCTCTATTGTTAATAGTTGGTATTACTCAAAAAAAAAATAAATAAATGGAGACCGGGAGTCCAGGACTGCATAAACCACTGAAAAACAAATGTATAAACTTAGAAGTATCATATGGAACAGCATTGGAAACAAAAGACCAGGGGAGCTATTAGCCTAACAATGAAATATGCAAACAAAGGATTCCAATATTAAAACAAAATAACTTCAATTTGATGTGATTCCCCCAATAACTATTAAGCAATTCATAATTAGACTCTAGAACTATTCACTTCTTGCAAGTGGGTAGTCTCCCAAGATATCTTCACCAGCACTTGGCACTACCCACTGTTGCATGTGCACTCCTATCCAATTATGATAACTTGTACAATCAGCTAATAGTCCAATTTATTTTCTCAAAGGCATTTTGGCAAAGATACAAGACATTGAAGCCTTATATAATCACTCTTCCAATGCAAATTGGTAATGAAATTCCTAGATAGTTTTCCTTGATATCAGCAATCAACCCGAGTATAGATTGCAAGGTATTATTAATTACAAGGCATCATAAAGGACAACCAAACTGTGACAAGAAATATTATTTAATCATCTGAGGTACTTTCATCCATGGCCAAGTCCAGATACCTGCCTTTTTTTTGGATGCCATCAAGAATAAAAACTAAGATGAAAGCCAGAGCAATAACATTTGGCCTCTGCACATAGCCAAAAAAAAGAGATATTTGTGGATGATTTTAGTCCAAAAAAAACAAAAAAAAACAACAATACAACCAAACAGCTACAAGAGCAAGCCCCCACTTCCATCCACGAGCACTCATCTACTGCCCATATTGAGTTCCCTGCAAGAAGAAAGCAGAACTTAATTCCTTTATCATATGTGGAGCGAGAACGTTGTTGCTAACAGTTAATACAAACAAATCTCTGTTTAGGCACAGGAAAGTAGCAAAAGTAGCAGAATAGTACATGGTGGGAAACTTTAAATGTAAAAAGGCCAGCCAAGATCAGATGCCCAATCAATTACCACTCCATAAACTAATTACCATGGCCAACATCAAAGAGTGAGGATCAACAGCCTAGTCATGTTAGCAAGCCAGTCTACCAACATAACTAAATACTACTCATTTTTCTTTTCTCAAGGTATGGGTTCTGCACCTATTGGCCCATTTCCAGGTTCTTACCTTTCCAGACTAGGTAGCATTTCTCATGATAACCCAAAAAAATCTACATGGTCGCCCACTCAAAAGCAAAGGATTGGCTATTATTAATTTAGAGATGGTGAATTGAAACAATCTTATCACATGCAAGGAGCAGAATCAATTTTATTTTTGAATTTATTATTTTTCCAGATTTCATTTTGAATTTTAAACTAGATTTATTTTTGAATTTTGAATTTAGTTTTAATATTGTTGACGATTTTATGCAGTGTATTTTGCTTGATTGAGACTTTCCTTTTGATGTATCCTTGGAAGCCTATTAAAAAAATAAAAGTTCAAAGATGTTTTGAGCAATACAATTTGAATAATTCCAAAAAGCCTAGGGTTTTAGGTAGATCCCAGGAGGTGAAGCATAGGATTTATTATATTCGCTCTTGATTTCCCTTTTAATTCCTATTTTGTAAATCTGTCCTGCATCACACCAGCGGCCCAGCCCCCAAAGAGAAAAAAGGAAAATAAAATAAAATAACACTGAGCAAGATAGATTTTTAAAAATCCAGAGTAATTATCAAAATATTAATGAGCTTGTTGTTTTTCCTTCGAAAAATAATAACAGTTCATCTATGAAGGCCCAAGCAATGGTCTCTACATGAAACATTGCTCTGGCTGAACACTAATGATAGTCTTTTTTTGAAATGGTAACTCTAACAATAGAGGATTTTCTTGTTATTTCTTCCCTCATATCCCCATTGACAAGGAAATTAAAATCAAATTGAGCCAACACCTGACTGGATAGAAATACAGTTTTTGAAGCAGAAAAAGGCACCATACTAACATATCATCCATCCAGCACACACAAATAAATGGCACATTTTTTTTACCATTTCCCTTTTCATGCATCACAAGAATCCATTTTCTAGGTAAAACTGGTTGCAACACCATGTTAAATATAAAACTAAACTAAAACCTCAATAAACCAACATCAGATCTGACCAACAAAGCTAAAAATTGCAATTGAATTTGTCATGGCCAAAGGAGTGCTAGTCACACCTATGCTTTATCCCAAAAGGCCAAAAGGACAAATCGATTTACAATTAGGACTCCTCATAATCACTTATATAGCCCAAATCAACCTAGTGCACGCCCAAGGTGGGACTCAAAACACCCAGCAATACACACTCATTAATTGAATCCATAACAATCCACCCAATCTAGAGGAAGTTAGATTCTCCCCAACTTCAATCCATCCTAACTACCTTGTCAAGGCCACATTGCACTGTAGTGCCCTTGAGCCACACGGCATTCACAGGTCAGGTCTGATACAATTTATCACAACTCAACAAAAGTGCTAGTCACATCTATGCTACACTCTAAAAAAGATTACTCAAGCTACAAACTGGGCTCTCATAATCGCTTATATAATCCATGACACCTAATGCACACCTAATACAGGACTCAAAACAAACTCGCACAATACACACTCATACAATCCAAGTCTGACACTACACAATCCACACAATCATCGATATCATAATATTGATCTTTCTTCCAAATTTAAAAGGTAAATAGATTGATGTAGGATCTTTAGGAACCCAACGCTAAATTAAATTTCTTGATGAGATATTGAAGGGTCCTTGAATAAGGTAATGCAAGCATTGCAATGAGACGTCACAATTTCAATTTTATTTTATTTTATTTACTTTTAAGTGTCAAGGGAAATTTTGTAGTTTCCTAATTTCTAGACATGGGTTGTACCCATTAGGTCTTATCTTGGGTTTTATTTAAGTTTAGTTATTTAGTTGGTCTTAGTAGTAAAAGCCCAAGGTGACTCTTATTAGGGTTTTAAGAAGTCCAATTTCTACTAGGAATAGGTATTAGTCTTCTATATAATGCTGTCTATTAAAAAAATAGAAGAATTAAGTTTTCTAAATATTCAAAAGCTATGGAGCTTTATTTGAGGTTGTGTGAAGCAATCTTCTCTGGGGATGCCAAGGAAATCTTGAAACCATAATAAGAGTTGAACTCCTTGAGCTTCTACTACAAATTACAAACTAAATAACTCAACTTAAATAAAAACAAAGTAAGACCCAATATACTATTAGTACAGCCCATCCCAAGAAACCAGAAAATTAAAAAAATGCCCCTGAAACTTAAAATTTATATGAAATTGGCTTGTTGTTGCTGGCATGACCTTCTTATTTTTCCAAGATACAAAGATAATGTCAATTTCAGTTTACATATAGAACCATGGGAAACAATTCAGAATCCATACATCTCACATTTCCAATGCACATACTTCTTTCCCTAAGGAATGCAAAAGATAGTAGCTTATTCTCCAAAATGCTACCTTAGATTGCTACAAAATTTTAAAAAATATACAAAGATTTAGGTGTAAATAAATTGAGTTTTTTGTCAATTTTTTTTTTCTCCCCTCCATATACTTGGCAACCATAGGAGGAAAAAAAAAAACCCTTTCACAATTGCTCCCAAAAAAAAAAAAAAAAAAAAAACAATAATTACAACAAAAGAGAAAGATTCATACAATCCAGAAGTGTTATTTGAAGGACAGATTATAAAGTTCACAAACCAAACCGTAAGCATACCTTAAATAGCTAATGCCATGAATCAGTCAGACTCAACCGACTCAACCACCTTTGGACCTGATTTAGAATATCAAAAGAGAGAGTCAGTGACCTGGAGAGAGAAAATGGGCATACAATCACAACAGAAGCTGTCAAGTGAAAATAAATGAATTCACGTCTCACATATTTCACCATATAAAACCCACAAAACTAAAAACAGGTGCTCAATCATTTGCCTTTGATTCACACTTCTACAAACAAAAACAACATGGTACATACTTTAAAATCAACCAATTGGTTCAATTCTCCTTCTCTCTCACTTTTCTTTTCCCTACCTCCCCCTACATACAAACCCTAACCACTAGAAGGAGCAAGTGAGGGATTTCCCCAGCACCTGATAAACAATATACATGTGTGTGTGTGTGTGTGTGAAACAACTTTGAAGCACAAATTTTTTTAATAAATAAATAATTTCATCAAAAGCCAAAAAGGGTGCAAGCCCAATACATGGGCTGTGTACAGAAGTAGGCACATAAAAAAGGATTCAAAATACCAACAAAAAAGAACAGACAGCAACTAATGAAAGTTTAAGGAGTCCATGAAATCTAAGAACCCCTATATGGAAAATGAAAAATACAACAAAGTCTACTCGTATAAAGACTTTAGAAACAAGTATTTCAACTTCATCACGCTAAGTTCTTGACCCTAAGCACCAAGCATTTCGTTTTCTCTAAAGACACAAAGGAACTGCTTGCCATACCTGCTCAACAACTCTTCCACCAAATCTCCCTTTCCAACTCAACAACACCTCCATCACCCAAGAAACACCCAAACAAACAAAATACACATGAAGCACCACTCCACAACAATGAGACCCCTTCTCCTTAAATTATCTGTTGTCAAAATCCTCTCCAATGCCACACACCATGAAAAGAACACAACCCTCAGTGAGACACAAAATTTCCAAGGGAAGTCTGCACCACCCCCTCACAAAGCCCAAATTTAAAGCACATATTTTCATTACTAATAAGTTATGAACAGTACAACACCCACTTAACTGAACCCCACTCAACCATTTGCTTCTATTCTTCCTAGTTAATTCACTTAAATCCCTCTTTAATTTTCCAAACACCCAGAATGATGTTCAAAAAGATGTCAAAATGAATCCCACAAATGTTTATTCAATTTCTAGAATTCAGAACAACATAACATGAATCAAGGAGTACCCTTTTCTTTTTTCCTCTCATAACTTTCCCGGAACCCAAACAGAAGTATCATAAAATGCGGAAACCAAACCAAACAGTTGTTGACCCAAAATAGCTTATCTATATATCAAAGCACCTAGACCCCACTTCATATATGAAAGTATTGTTTTAAAAAAAAAAAAAAAACCCAGATTTTCAATCTCAAAGTTAAAGCATTTTGTAGAAGAAAAAAAAGAAGATGATGAGAGAGCGACCGTGGAGGGAGGGGTGGCGACCGTCCTTGCCCCAGCCGATGCCACGAGTGGAGTCGAGATATTGTTGGACGAGGTGTCGACACTTCTGGAGATGGTTGATGCCTTCGATGCGGTAGCACCACTTGAGCTTCTCCCTGATGATCTTGGCTTTCTCGATTTCGATCCACTTCTCCCTCACCAAGTGCTCCCTCATCTCCAGCATCGCCACCGGGTCCTTGTACGGGTTCGATGGATCGAAGTCATCTGGGGGCGATTCATCGAACTCCAATCCCTTCTTTCTCCCCATTTTTCACTCTCTCTCTCTCTCTCTCTCAAACTCTCTTATCACTCTCTCAGAGTCTCAGTCTCTCCCTCTCCCACAGCCCCCACCTGGAAATGTAATGTGTAACGTAAATGCTGTTTGTGAGTTTGGGTAATGGTGGGTTGGATTGTTGGGCTTTATGTTTTTGTTTTTGTTTTTTGTTTTCCTGAGAATCAATTGGGCTTTTGCTTTGATTGTATATAGGTTATAGGAGGCCTTTATTGGCCCGTTTCTGAATAATTCTGAGTTTTTTAAAAATTCTATTTAGTTTGATTTGGATAAAACTCTATTACCTAAGTTTCAAAAAATTTAAAATTCTACTCTAACAAAATTTTTAAGAAATTAAAATGTGACAAAAATTTCTCTCTCACCATGCGTCCTCTAAGGTGTAGGTCAGCAGTTGTAGTGGAGTTGTGCATAGTTTGGGCTAGCAATTTTGGATTTAGGCCGGCAAATTTGGGTTTCGGTGGTTTTTGGTGTTGAGATGTTAGGTTTGTTATGATGGTGAAGCGATAGTGGGTTCGGTGGTTTTGGGTTGATTTGATATTTGGGTTTGTTGTAATTTTGATAGGTTGGTTTTGGGCATCAGGTTGCAGGGTTCATTGTGATGTTGTAGCAGCGCTATGGTGGTGGGTTCAATGGTTTTGGGTTGATCTAATTTTGGGTTTTTCTTTTTTTTTTTTTCCAATTTTGTGGTATGCTAAGATATATAAAGTAACTTTTTAGAATGTAAAATGAGTATTTTTTTGGATACACTAATGCTATTGCTCTAACAAAGGTTCTAAAATATTGGATCAATAGAAACCCAACCAAATTAGAACCCTAAACTATTTGGAAAAAATAATTGTTATAAATGTGATAAATCATCAATAATAATTAATATTCCTTAGTAGCTTGAAACCAATATACTTCGAAACCAATATACTATAGGGTAAGTCATCAACATTAGTCACCTAATCTTCCATATGACCGCACACCAAACAATCTTTATTTGTCTCTCTTAACTCCAAAATCAATTTTGAAAATTTTATTACAACTTTACTTAACCATACATCACCTTCTATCCAAGTTAAAGTAAAAATAATTTTTTTAAAAAAATAATAAATTTTCATTTCTTTTTATTAAATTGTATGCTCAAACTATGATCTTTAATTCTCAATATGAAAGAGAGTAATTCTTAGGTACTCTAAGAGTATGGTGAACTTAGGTACTCTAAGAGTATGGTGAATGATACTCTCTTCTCTCACGTTCATAGTGAGGTCTACTCATTAAATTCATAGCAGGATTTATCATGAATGTAAGATGAGGAAGCACAATTTCAATATACTCTAAGAGTACTTAAAAATTTTCCTATGAAAAAAACCTTGATTTGGTTAATTAATTCATCAAATTCTTAATATTAAATATAAAATGGTAATTTATTGTTTTAGTTCTCAAATTATATTAAGTTGGACTTGGGAGTGATGATCTTAGCTTGTGATCATAAAGGGAGAGTTGTGACGGTTGTGACGGCCATGAGCAAGAAAGTTCAAGCAAAAGTTCAAGGGGGTGAAGATCATCTACAAGTCTCAATTAGCAAAATGTTATTGATGTAGCGATGTTTGCTTAGAGGAGTGTCTCTCCACCTTATGTTGCTAAAGATGTATCTCATTTTTATTTATTAATTAAAAAAAAAATATATATATATATATATATATATACACACACACAACAATGATGGATTATTAAGTTGAATTTTGTGTAACTTTAAGCAATATTACACTACTTAAAGCCTGTTTGGTAACGTTGTTTGAACAACAGTTTTCGTTGTTTAAACATCATAACACGTATTTTCACAACACTTTTTCACCCACATGTATTTCCACAACACTTAAACAACGTTACTAGAAATCTCTTACCAAACGAGCAGTGTCTATTTGGAAACAATTTATTTAATTGAAATTGAAAACTTTTAGCTGAAAGTGATGTATATAAAGCTAAAAGTAGTTGAAATAGTACAGTGAGACCCATGAATAGTACCAAAAAGTACAATGAAACCCATAAATAGTAGCAAAAATAAACTGAATAGTAAAAAAAAACTAGTTTTTTAAGCCATACCAAACGCACACTTAATAACATTTTATTGGACATGAACTTTGACAACTTAATAACTTTTTATTATACGAGAATTCTAATAAATCTGTAGTTGGATTACACTATCTTAATGCTAGTGCATCTGGTGGGGCAGAGAGACAGCAACTTTTTATTTTATGTGAATTCTAACAAATCTTTCATTGAATTACACTATCTTCATGCTATGCATCTAGTGGGACAGAGAGACAGCATCCATGAACTCCTCATCAAACTCAAGAGCGCTCATTGATTCTGGGAAGGCACACATCCAAATCAATGCTTCCTCCTCCTTCACGACCCGGGTATGATGAAACTTTCCCATCAATTTTGTTTGCATTCCCACAGCGAAGTGCCACTGCTATCCCCATTCCAAATTCATTCTCATACATGTTGAACCTGGGTGAACTTGCCATCATTACACTGTATGGGTCAAAAAATTGAGTAGGTTACAAAACAAAAGGAGGTGAGAAGGGGAAGTCAATAAACATGTCCTCTAAAAGGGATAACAAAAATCGAGCGCGAGGCTCTGTAATAGAGTTATAGTGAGACAAAGGATGAAGAATGAATGTCATTACCATGTTAAGAAATCTCGAACCTTTTGCAAAGCCCAAGCAAGGGGTGTTTTGACGGTCACCCCAAGATGAAGATGTCTCACAGAAAAGAGACAAGAGTTCATCTTTGAACACAGTCCTCAGACGATCACAATCGGGGTAGTCAGGATACGCTACCCTCGGTACATGTAGTACCTCGGATATAAGATCTGGAGTAACTACAATGCGCGTACCTCGAACGCGAGTGACAAATTGAGGTACTGAAGTATCGAATCCGTGCATGTTGGAGTAAAACTCATGTATGATCACAGAGGGACAAGTGACCGGGATGCCACACAGTGACTCCCAACCCCGACTGTAGATGACAGTGGGAAAGTTAGTATCAGAAAATTTCGATAGAACGACTTAGCGTTCCGAATGAATGCCTCGTCGTGAGAAGTTCTCCAAAAAGACCTTACAGGCTTTATCATCACGGAACCGTACGTGAGAAGGAGTGGTGTCAGAAGAAGACGATGCCCCAGAACGAAGAGGGTTTTGGGACGGAGTGGATTTTCATTTAGGTGCCATAGGGCAACTAACCGAAAGAAAGAGAGAGAGAAAGAAAGATGCAGAAAAGCACCAACACAGATCAATATCAAAATAAAGATAAATGAAGGTACGTATGCATGAAAGGTGCATGAACATGTGACATGCAAACTTAAAAACTTCATGGGCTCAGCCCAATCCAAACCTACCAGCACACATCATTGCAACAAAATAAACACACATCTAAAATGCATGAAACATTGTTATAATGCAGATGTGATGCAATGCATGATGATTTAAAATCATTTAAGCAAAACCCAACCCAAAAAATTTTGCAAAAACCTCATTAATTTTGAAAATTCTCAAAATCTTTCAAAAACTCCAAAAGTTAGGTCAAAAAGAGATGAATGCATGATAAATGAAAGAGAAAGAATCATACTAGAGAAAGAAAAAGATCTCTAGGCCGAAAAGCTTCTGGGATTGAGGTTTAGAGAGAGAGAAATGAGTTTGGGAAGGAGAGGAGACAAGATCTGTCAAGAGAGATCGGGGAGAAATTAGAGAAAATCACGCTAAAGCTTATATATAGAAAATCATAGAGCTCAATGGATTGAGAGGTGTCAAGAGGTGTCGAGATTTAAAACGCGAGAAATAGCTATCGAGGATCTATCGAGAGGTGTCCACAACAAAAGGGACTCGATGGATCGAGAAGCTATCGAGCATCTAGAAAGTTCCTCGACGGATCGAGTAACTGTCGAGAAGCTATCGAGAATGCGATAAAAAAGAAGCTGAAAGAGCTCGATAGATAGCCTAGCTGTCGAAAGGTGTCTAGTAGCTGTCGAGATTGCTTAAAAACAGTTTTTCAAGAAGAGAAAAACACAGGATATGAATGCAATCAAGCATGCTACATAACTAAAGATCCAAACAACATTTTAAACTCTCAAAATCATCTCTCAACAAGAAAACTGTCAAGAAGTTAGATCCAAAACACACACACACACTAAACAAGTCTAACCAATTATATATTTCAAAAACAAGTTAAAACAGTTTAGTGAGCATACATTAACACATGTATTCCTTGTGATGGCCAAATCACATTGTACCTGCACATGTATCAAGAGTAACAAAGAATATTGCGTGTTGTGTGTGAAAAACATCACAAGATTGCATAAGTGTCTACATATTATGACAATTTGAGATATGAGAAAATTACTTTTAACTCACACACAATCATAACTGTTTGATGGGGACTATCACCTTCGAGATATATCCTATAACTCCCACATCTCCTAGAAGACACGCTTGCAATCCTATATAAAGCATTTTGATTCTTTTATCTTTTATTTTTCTTTACATATTTTTCTTTTAATCAGCATATCATGCATGGGCATATATGAGAGAGAAAAGAGATACCCAATGATGTTAAGCTTTTGACATTGTACTTTTGCTATGTCGAAGCATACAGATGTCATTTCATGATTGGCGGGCAATAGTGGTGAGATGGTTATTTATGCCTTTCTCTTAGGATTTTCTAGTCCTTCCCGTCAAAAAGAGTGATACGAGTGTTAAGTACAAGAGATTACTTAATCTTACTTATCACAAACACGAGCCACAAAACTCACTTGCTTAGTTGTGCATAAAGAAGCTCATTTAAGCTACAAAAGATACAAAGTTTAGAAAACTTTGTTGCAATGGCCCTCCAAGATACACAACTACCAATGTACACAAACACACTCTGTTTTTGTATTTTTCTGATTTTTCAATTTTTTTTTTTTAATTTTTATGAAAAACAAAATAAAGCAAAACTGAAAAATAAATAAACAAAAACATGTTAAACAAAACAATGCATAAAACTAGACTAGCTCAAAATATAAAAACAAAACACATAAGTAATGCAAAAACAAAAAATAGAAGGGGAGAGAGAAAAAATGACAAAATCACCTTGAGCATTTTTCCTTTCACACCTTGGAAGAACCTTTTCATTTTGCAAACCCTTGATCCGGCGGTGAAGGGGAAGAATTGAAACCGTTCAAGTTTGAAAGGAACATGAGGGCTTTGAATAGATCTCCAAGAGGAGCAAAGGAGGATGGAAACTGATTCTCGTTTCCCGATGAGATCATACTGTTACTTTATTGAGTGACTAACCACTTGTAGCAATTAGGTTGAGTATGTCTAACTACTCCACAGTGACGACAGAGATGTTACTTCTTTTGTTTAGGCTTTTGAGTGTTTCCCTTCTTAGCCGTAGGATTCTTAATCTCTTTCTTATCAAGTTTAGGGGGTGCTCCTAAGATAGATTTACCATTATCTATGTTCTCACTAGCTAACACATTTTTCACATCAATGTTCTTAGATTCAACATTATTAGTAGGAGAAACAAAAACAATAGTACTAGTAGAAGCAATACTAGAAGAAGAGAAATCATACCCTAAACCGGTTCGATCGGAAGCAGATTTCTGAAGACTAAGCATCTCATTAAGCTTTGCACTTGAGGTCCTTTCTAGTTGAGCTCTGACTTGGAACAATTCTGCCTCAAGCTTCTTGGTCTTTTCAGTCAAGAAATTATTCTCAAATCTCAATGCTCCAATGGTCTGATTGGCTTCATCAAACTTTGTGGAAATTTCTTCTCGTTCAAGTTCCACTTCACTAAACTTCTTGGTGGCCAACCTATACAACTTCTCATATTTTTCTGAGACCTTATATAATTTTGCATAGGTTGTGTGGATGTCATCTTGTTCATCCATCTTCTCAAATTTAGATTCCACAAAGTCTTCTTCTTCATCCACATCTTCAACAACCTTTTCAGTAGAATTTACAGTGGCAGTGAAGGCATTTAGGATTCCATCATCCTCATTGTCAGGATCATCTTCAGGCTCAGTATCGCTCAAAGTAGAAGCAAGTGCCTTACTTTTCCCAATGGTCTTGAGATATGTAGGGCGCTCTTATTTCATGTGTCCGAAACCTTGACATCCAAAGCATTTTGGTCCTGAGGGAATAGTGTATTGACTGCCATCCCTATCATCCTTCTTTCCTTTGTCCTGGTTCTTGAACTGAGACGAGCTAGACTGCTTGCAGTCTTTGTCAAATCCTTTAGCATTGGCATTCTTCATAAACTTTTTGAATTGCTGAGTGATTTAGGATTTCATCTTAGAATCTTTATAGTCTGAAGACTCATCTGTGTCACTGCTCTTGACCTTCAATGCCATGCACTTTCCCTTAATAGATTTCCATATCTTTGTCAAACCCAACTCATAGGTCTACAGATTGCCAACCAATTTTGTCAAAAGAATTTTGTCAATATCTTTCGATTCCTCAATTGCAGTGATCTTGGCATGAAATCTCTCAGGTAGAGATCTAAGCACCTTTCTAACAATCTTGGGTTCGAGAATGGTTTCCCCAAGATTAAAAGCTGAGTTCACTATGTCCTTAAACTTGGCATAGAACTCATCGAATGACTTATCCTCCTCCATCTTAATCTCTTCAAAGCTCATGGTAAGCCTCTGAAGTTTTAAATCCTTAACAGCCTTGGTTCATTCATAGGTTGTCTGGAGGATGGTCCATGCTTCCTTCGTAGTTTCAACAGAAGATATCTTCTTGAACTCCACATTCATGACCGCACTGAATAAAGCATTCAATGTCCTGCTGTTGAAGTTAGCCGCCTTGATCTTAGCATCATCCCAATCGACCGGCGCTTCTTTTGGCTTGGTCCAGCCTATCTCCACAACTTGCCACACATTTTCATCTAATGACTGCAACAAATCTCTCATGCGTACTTTCCAGTATGCATAGTTAGTGCCATCAAATAAAGGAGGTATAATAAGAGACTATACTCTATTCATGACAAATAGGGGTCAATGGATCACACAGCAAATATTAAAATCTAATCAGAGTGTGTCTGCTTTAATACCACTTAATAGGCCAAGAATGTATTGACCCCTTCTGATGAAATAACCAATTAATTAGCCAAGTTAATTAATTAATTCAATTAGTATGCAATAGCGTGGTAGCACAAACAAATTACCAACTAAGTTAAAATGCAACGGAAATTAAATTGACACGGTGATTTACTTACGAATGGGGAAAACCTAAACGGTAAAAACTCCACCGGGTGATTTTAAGGCCACCACTCCCGAGAATTCACTATTATCACAACAAACGGTTACAAGTAAAGGAATCCCAATACCTTATATCAACCTATAGTTGAACCCTTACCCCAATACCCAATTGGACTTGTTTTGTAGTGACAATCTCTCATTTCAATACACGGCTCCCAGTACATGACTAACCAATTCGATGCGCGAATCCCAGTACACGGTTTACTCACCAACTTGAGAAAGATGTTGGCTGCAAAGTTTTTCAGTTCATCAGCATGATGAAAATCACAAAACTCCTTGGTTACAAAACCCTGCGGTGTACAAACACAGCAGCTTCTCGAAGAGAAAGATGAAGTAGGACATATGTCTCTGGTCACAATATACTTGTGAAAAACTTTTGCATTGAGTTGCATCAGCTGTGACGGCCCTGAAAACAATCCTTATATATGTTTAGGGTTGTGAGAAAAGAAAGCTCAAACATATATTCATGGATTAGAGTGAAATCAGTTCTGAAAAACTAAATTTCATAAACCTCAACAGATAGCCTATCTATCAAGAAACTGTCGAGCATCGGGCTTAAACAGTCTTTTAAACCTCGATAGACACTAGATGTCGAGATTTAAAATCCAGCACTTCTTCACTTGTTTCTTGGATAGACTTGCATGGTTTTAACACTTGAACTTGAAACTTTGTTCCTTGAAGTATTAAACACATCCTAGATCTGCCCAATTACAAGTAAAGTGTGTTTTGTCAAAAAATTAATCAATTCTATATTGACATATGTTCCTAACATTGATTCACATATGTCCTAACATTGAACATATAAAACGAATCTGACTTTTTCTGTTATCAAAAAAACTTTTTTTTATCATCACAACACAGATCTAATCTTTTGCAAATTTAAAACTATTTTTTTTAAAACAGATCTGATTTTTTTTATAAATCAAAATCAATTTTTATTCACAACAAAAGATCTGCATTTAAAAAAAATAATAATAAAAAAAGGATCCATTCAAATTAACTTGTGTGATTTAGTTTTGGTCATATACAACATATCATTCATCTCATGCATAAAAGGGGTACATTGGTCATGAGAGTCTAGAAGACCAGATTTGTCTGGGCGGAATGGGTACCTAACACCTTTCTATTCTGTAACCTAGTCTCCGAATTTAGTTTCTTTGGATAGGTAGACCTAGGCTTTATCTTTGCTTTATTTTGGGTAGTTTGTAACTAGGACCCAAAGCCATGTAATTTTCAATTTTTCAAACATGTATTTTCTTTTATTCAATCAATGAAATGGTACAATTTAATCATGTATTTTTTTGTATTTTGTATTTTTTTTTTTTTGTATAAAAAATAAGTGTCGACTCCACACCATTTACTCAAAAAGAGAGGTGCCCTAAAATGCACACAAAATCAATCTCTCTCTTTTTTGAGAGGCACTTTTGAGGTCTCTCACAGCAGCTATAGGGTTTTTTTTTTTCTTCTTCCCTCACCAAAACAGATTCCTAAAGCCAAAAATTTATTGCAACATTTGAGACAAGATTCATTTCCAAAAACAGTTGGAGCCAAAGATGATAAACAATATGAAAAAAAAAATTTGGTACATGACGCAGGACAACTAGAACAAAATTGAAACAACAATAAAAATAAAGGGATATGACTTAGGAGTTAGCATCTAGGCCTGGCTTGGAGTCAGCACCAAGCGGGGAAACCACTAGGAGTCAGCACCTAGGGTAGACCTGGAGTCAGCACCAGACCAAAAGAGATCAAACGGCCATTTTTTCATTTATCAAAATATCAACTAGCTCCTCAAGGAGTACAATAGGTTGCTTATAAAGGATTGCTAAACCTGAATTATAATTGGCTAGGAAACCCTAATTGTCTTATTACAAAAATAACCTTGTTTCCAAATTAAAATACTAATAGCCCAATAAACTAATAGGACGTAAAACATAAACATACAATTGACTTGCAAATATAAATAATACTAAATAATAATCTTCTTGCGTCTCCCGCATCAATCTCCTCTGGTTGGATAAAACTCGACCTCGAGTTCTAAAGCGTTGATGGATTAGGATGCTGACAAGTAATACTTGTTTCAAGTTTGGAATCACCCTAGGGAGCATAGAGAAAAGAAAAACCTTGAATTCCACCATGTCAAACTCTTCTGGAATAACAAAATCAACATGTGGAATCAACATAATCTTATCTTGAACCATTGGAAGTACTATGTTATCCACTTTATCCACTTTAGCAAATTGTTTGTCTTCATGCACCATGGAAGGCTAATCAAAAGCAGATTCATTAGCTTCCAATATCACATCATGTGCACCCTCTAACATAATACTCTCTTTAGAAACCATCTCTACACCTTGTTGCTCTTCAATAGATCCGTTTCCTTGTAGGCATGTTAAAGAAACACTTGTCAAGGCATGTACGTCTTTGTCAACATTAGGCTTTGGTGTTACTTGAGGTTTCTCCACTACCAAGATATCATTATCAACGTTGCCTTGTATGGGGGCAGCAATAATTTCATTGTGATCAATTATCCTTGGTTTCCCAATTGAATCAGTTTGTGTCTTCATTTGCTTCATTTGAGCAATCATGTCTTGAACACCTTTCATGAGCTTTTCAGATAATTTCTTTAATTCCTTGGTAGATAATTCTTTTAATTCCTTGGTAGATTGTTCAAAAGTGCACTGAGGACATGAAATGGGATGAGGATTCATCTTATTTGCTTCAAGTTGAAAAGTACCACACTGAGATTGTGGTAGATACTTAACTCAAAAGTATGGTGACAAATACTCATTACAAAGCTTTTCTTTCATATCTTCCCACACACTAATGGCAGGTTCATACTTTAGATAGCGGAAATATTCAAGATTCTCCCAAAACATTTGTGCTCCACCTCTTAATTTCAACTTTACATACCTAACCTTTTTGTTATTTGCAAAATTTGCTTGCTCAAAGAATTGCTCTATCCCATTCATCCAGTTGACAAAATCCTGTAGATTAGTTTTACAACCATCAAAATAAGGTGCTTTTGATATTACCATAGCCCACTGGGCAAAAAGATTTTGCCAACTTGACTTGCTAAGTATGGCCCACTAAAAAAGGCACTGTCGTGGCCTCACCAAGTAAAAGCTGATGGTTGGAACACTAGTGATGAGTGGGCTTAGTGGGGCTGATGGTTTGTCAATTAAAGGCAAAAGGCTGTATTGATTGATTTCTTTATTTTAAACTGGAGCTAAGGGTTTGGGTATAAAGCTGGGCTTGGGGTCTTGTTAATGAAATGGGTCCGGTCATTGGCTTGTGTGACTGTGTACAATGAGTTTGTTGTTTCGGCTGGGTCAGGTAGTTTAATGGGTTTCAATTTGATTTCTTTATTTCAGATGGGCCGGGTCAAGTTGTTCTTAGTGGGAAAACACTGTGGGGTTGCAAATTAAAAATGATCGGGAAGAGTTTGAACAGAAAATAGGGTGCTGGGTTTTTTAAATTAAATAAAAGGCTAGTTATTGTTACCTTTGAGATGGAATCGCTAGTTTATGGAGGGATTGCGGAGGTATGGTGCTAGGCAATTGAGGGTCATGGTGGCGCAATATCAAGAAGAGGATGGTGGTAGGGCTCACTGTGGTGCGATCTGACAGACGAGGGATGGCAGCGTTGGCTTTCCAATGGGTGGTGGCGTGTGAAGAAACTTCTTGAAAGAACCTGACCTGGTCTGGCCGTGGGGTTTGTTGGGTAACCTTCTGGTGGCAGAAAAGATGCGGTGAATGAAGTTTTTTTTTGTGTGATATTTTCTGGTTCTGGATTGACTGCGACGATGCTTCAAAAAGATCGGTGTTTGCTTTGATACAAAATATGACGCAAAAAAATCAAAACAAAATTGAAACAACAATAAAATAAAGGGATATGACCTAGGAGTCAGCACCTAGGCCTGGCTTGAAGTCAGCACCAAGCGGAAAAACCACTAAGAGTCAGCACTTAGGGTAGACCTGGAGTCAGCACCAGACCAAAAGAGACCAAACGACTATTTTTTCATTCATCAAAATATCAACTACCTCCTCAAAGAGTACAATATGTTGCTTATAAAAGATTACTAAACTCTAATTCTAATTAGCTAGGAAACCCTAATTTTCTTATTACAAAAATAACCTTGCTTCCAAATTAAAATACTAATAGCCCAATAAACTAATAGGACTTAAAACATAAAAATACAATTGACTTGCAAACATAAATAATACTAAATAATAATCTTTTTGCGTCTTCCACATTAGTACACCAGTTATGGGTAAACAGTTTTTCTGTTTTATTTACCAAAATAAACAACTTTAGAAAATAACAAATTCACATGATACTTTAGACAGAAATACCTAATGCTTGAGTAAATAGACTAATCCTTGGAGATTGTTGAGATAGCAGTATGGACATATAGTCGTAAAGTCGTCCTCCAAGCTTACCAAAAAAAATAAAAAAGTCGTCCTCCAAGAAACTGCGCCACCTCTGGATGTTTGACCTGTATATAAAAATAGGAAGAAAAAAAAAAGAAATTAGATAAATAAATTTAGTCCAGCAAAGGTAGCAAATGAACCGATATTCCACAGAACCATTCACTATGTCACATCCTAGCTAACAAAAATCCAACAAATTCCACTCACATGCACCTTCAAACATACAAGTACCAAACCCAGTTCCTAAGTTTCACACACAAACATTTTCACAATCATCATTTTCACATAGAAACTTTATAAAAAAAAAAGGTTAAGTTTTTAACCTGTCCTTTATAAAACAGAAAAAAATCCAATCTTGATAGCGAACACATTTTCATTGTCTCAATACAGCTGCAGAAACCAACCTTTAGTCCTACAATTTTCATCAACTTAATATCATACCAATTTGTTCTCATGGTAGCTACAACCATCACCAAATCTAAAGGCAGTTGTATGAAAACAGAAGCCACATGCATGACATGACACTGAACTCACCTTACGAACAAAAGCATTTGGGGCCAGCTTTGCAATTCATGCAGAAATATCAACTCCAACAGGTACCACAGGCTTGTTTTCCTAAATTCCCACTTTATTTCTTACCAGTCAATTTTTTCTTTTTCTCTTTGTTCGTAGAAAAAACTTGTTATACTTTTTTTTTTTTTTTTTTGTGACGTTGATATATTCAAGTTAACTTTTTATTAAATTTTGTATAATTTAAATTTCTTAATGACTACCCTAAAAAATATTCCTGGAACCGACACTAGATAAAGATGAGAATTCTACAGCAACCCAAAGTCTTCCTCAAGTAATCCTCAAACTCAAGCCACATGCATGTCAACATGTGATTCTTGAACCAGCTATGCTTCACACACTGAAATTAAATCGAAATATTAAATTTTGCAAAATGTTTTTTTTTTTTTTTGATAAATTGCAAAATGTTGGGTGAGTGATGCTTGGGAACAGTATAGTCCCGCATTTATATCTCTTCATATGATAAAATAAAAGACGCCAAACACAAATAAAGTTCATAGGCTTAAAGAAGTGTTTTAAAAAAAAAAAAAAATAGCCCAAAAAAATCCTACCGAAATGCATTAGGAACCAACCACGGAAGCCTGATCTTCCTTCTAGGGAGAGCATCCAAATTTTTTTGTTGAGTGCCTTCTTGTTGTAGTTATAGTAAATTGTTGTAAACGTTTATTAGTGGATAAGTTTGAGTTGGTTACTCGCTATTGATATCTATTTTTGTGACACATTTTTTTTACAAGCCCAATTCATGTATTGTATTATATTTTATTCTTTTAAGCATGGTCCAAGGCCATGTGATATATTGAGAAAATTGAAGAAGTGTGGTTTGAAGGGTATGGGTCGGTTTCTTTTGGACAATTTGCATGAGCCTAGCCCATGCTTGCTACTAAGTAGGCAAGGGACACTAGTAGCACCTCAAACTTATGGAAGAGGTCTTGTACTTGAAATTTCCACATAAAAAATAAAATAAAAAAAAGCTTTTATGCTCTGGCTAGCTGTAGCCCAAAGTTTCTATCTTAACCCATTTTTGCCTTTAAAACATAGTTGGTTCTCATTGGCCAACTCTAGCTGCTAGCCCTCATTTAGGTGAGCCTCCCAAGAGTCTGAAACAGGAACAAACCCAGGTGGGGGCCCAAGGGGGTCCAAGCCCCCCTAGGTCCAAATTTTTTTTAATTATTATATATTTCATTTTTGTAGTTAGGCCCCCTTCCAAAATCTTAGGGCCCCCTTCTCCCCACTCAGCCTAGCTAGCCTAACCCAAATAGCAATTATCCAACCTAAAAGCTTAACAAAAACATTAAAAAATTTCACAATGGTGATTATATTTTAGCAAAAAAAATTATTTTACCACTAAAGAATCAAAAAATCATGTGTTATTGGAGAAGTTAAAGCTAATTTTTTTGCAACTGCAGTAAACTGGTATAAAGACCAGTTGACTGTAGCAAGTTGTCAAAAATAAAATACAATATTTTATTAAGATTATATCTCTTCCCTCAATTAAAAAACTCAAATTCTCTCTCTTCCTTTATTATTTTTATTGAGGGGGAAACTTGTGCCTCTGAATAAGATGTTGGGAAACCAAGCCGAAACTCGACTTTGGGCTCTTGAGATGACACCCAAAGGCTTTCAGTGTGATGACAAGCCTATCCAAGCAAGAAAAACAAAGGCTGCACTTAACAAAACAGCAACAAAAACCCAATGAAAAATACTTTACAATACTTAGTTAATACATTAATGGTCTTGTCTTGATAGTTCAAGGGAAATAAATTCTCCAGCGGCAAGGGTGAAGTTACACTTAAGTCCAAAAGATGAATTGTCCAATGGTAAAGATGGAATTACACGGTCCAGCCATTAATAATTAGATAAATTTAAGCAAACTTTAGGTCCTTATGTGTCTCATTCAAGAGGGATTTATTGTGCTTTCGGCCGTCATTACATCAAGGTGAAGGAAGAGTTCAATTGTTACAAATACATCATATCCTTCAACGGTAAAGTAAAAGGTAAAAATTAAAGGTTCCATTGGAAGAAAAAATGGAGGATTAATTGGCATGGTGTGAAGGGGAAGAAAGATCCCCAGCTCAGTGCAGCAAGTATCAAGCTAAGATTTTAGTGGGTGTAAATTTACAAGGCATGAATAAGATGAACGTGGGCTACTTCTGAGTGAGGGAGATGAGATTGATGCTGAGACCAAAGTCTTTTATGGGTAATGGGCTGTTTGTGGCTAGCTGGAGGACACTTATGAGCTGTGGTAGTGTAAAGGGAGGAGAAGAAGGTTTGAGATTAGATAGGTCTGGGTTTAAAGATGATGGGTGGTGAGCTAAAAGAGAGCTGAACCACCAGCAAAAAGAATGACCAACGAATTTCAAAGTCTTTGAGAGGGGTAGCTAGGTTGGTTTTTGGTTAGCTTGCTTGTGCTTTTTATAATGGAGTTTTTTAGAGAAGCATTTATTGACAAGAATCCAAAAAACGTATGACTACTCAGGGGTGATGAATCAAAATCAAGCTTTCCAGGGATTTTTGCTCAGAATTAGGAAAATCCATTTCAGGGGCTGCCTTGCTTTTTTGGGTAATGATGGGATTTTAGAGCGTTTTGCTTTAAATGCCAGGATTTGGGGCTGAGCTTAATTATTGTGATTGGGGCGTGTATCAAGAGCGAATCCTAATGTTGCAACTGAGATTCGAACTCCTGAGAAGTAAGATTTAACACCCCAAGCCAAGTGTCAAGTTCTAATCTACTTCTGAGGGTTCCACTAGAGATCCCTTTATGCCCTCTAAACCACATGTTTCCAATTTTTCCCCTTTAGGATTCATGGGCTTAGTACATGAATTATGTTTTGAACGTTTTTAATATTTATAGCGTCATTTTGTTTGAAGTTTGGATAGTTTGGTTTCAGCTCCCCTTCCGCTAGAGGTGCAGCTTTGAGGAAGATGATGGAGCCCCTTTATCCTTTTGACTTCAGCTAATATGACAGCCCTTGGGCACTGTTCACGTCAGGCAGAGGATGGCAGAAAACTGATGGAACAGCCCTTAGTCCATTCTCAAAGGCTTGGTTCCCTTGTATGAGTCCCTAGTTGCTCTTTTTTGGTTAGGAATGAACAAGGGCTGTTCTCCTTTGCCTCCTGCTGGTGTTTTTTTGCTTTGGCTTGCTCACATGGGCTGGGTCGTGTGCACATGTTGCCATGGGCTTTCATTCCTCATGGACTTTTATTAGTAAATATACTTTGTTTGGGTTTTTCATAGATACTTGCAATAGGCCTTTGAGCAATTAGTTGTAATATTTGAAACAATAGGACAAGTTTCAAAATACTTTTGTAAATAATATTTACTTTGATGAATTCCATGTTTGCAATAATGTTCATGGTTTCTAATAATCGCATCATAACTTAAATGACGAGCTTGTGGGTTTGAATGTTTACCACGAGCGTCGAAGGCGTATATTATGGATGTCGCGATGCAAATGATGTCCATGTATTTCATGGGTTTATAATATAAGAACATAATTTTCAAGATAACTCCCAATGAGTTTTTTTGTTTATAAGACAATTGCCATGGTTTTTGCCATGGTGATATTTTGCCATGATATTTTTTCTTTGCCAAGCATTGATAAACTTGGGCTCTTTTCTTTTTGATAAAGTAGTGCCAATGAAAATTGGGTTCTGATGTTGCCAATAAGAATTGGGCTTTCATGTTGCCAATGAGAATTGGGTTTTGGATGAATGAATCGCCATGGGTTTGAATCATGGGCTTTGATTATGGATTTGAATTCCATTGATAAAATTGTTTTGCCCTAGACTTGGATCATGGTTTTTTCAAATATTGCCAAGCATAAGTATTCTTGGGCTTTAAATAGAATAGGGTGTGTGTATTTGAAAGTAAATAGGTGATACTTAAAAAAAGTACCTTAACAATTTTAATGAGTTGTTTATATTATTTTAAATGAAGTGATAAAAAATATAGAACATTTGATATTGGGTGTGTACGGCGCAGAGATACCCCAGGCCCACATGGGTATTAAACCCTGAACCATCAACGTATCCCACAACATATGTACGGCAAAGGGTACTGTAGGCCCAACTTACCTGTCTGAAGCCAACAACCGAACTTACCGAGGTCCCCCGATCAAGAAGAAATGCTCTCAGTTCGTCGTCTCTTTTATGCCCGGCAGTGCCTTGGGGGATATCGCTGCCGAGCATATTTACTGAAGCAGGAACCATTTCCAAAGCCACCTCCACCTAACACCACTTACAATCAAAAACATTAGACCTCCTATTACACTAACTATTGGAGTAATCAGAACCTGCCCACTAATTTTTGGGCTATAAATATGAGAACTAGATAAGAGAAAAGGGTTGGAAAATTGAGAGCAGAAACATAGTAGAAAGGAAGAAAGGGTATCTTGTGGCCTTAGTGTGAGGAACCATCCAAAGTAGGAAACCCAAAACCCACGATACAAATAGGTTGTGAGCCCAAAGGAGTGTTAGCCCGTTAATCTCATTTTGGGTACGTACCATTGGCGCCCACCGTGGGGCTCTCCTACAAAGTTGTGGTTCTGTTGAGACGCGCCTGGGAAGATGTCTAGAGGCCCATCAGGGAGTTATGCTGAAAGTGGTTTTGGGAGGTCTTCACGGGGATCCAGCTGGAGGGAGCATAGGCAAAAAAGACGTAAGGATAGGAAGCATGAGGAGGAAGAGCAATCCGGCCTTGGAGATAGATCATTCCAAACGTACCGGACGATCTCCGGTAATTCAGAACACAATCATTCAGACAGAAGGGACGAGGAACGGGGTCAGAGGGCCGAGGAGCTAGAGCATTTGCGTAGATTGGTCAGGGACTTAGAGTTAGAAGCAAGAAACCGACGAAGGAGAGACCACCAAGAAAGAGGAGAAGGCTCGGCCAGTGTAGGGGATCACCATGAAGCAGGATCTCATCAGTCTGGCTTTCACCGACACAGGGACCGCTCACGCTCGGGAGGACCCCGCCATCGTCGAGAACGTTCTTATTCACGGGAGCATGCTGACTAGGGTTCAGGTTCTCCCGAGGAACGACGGCCCCCCAATATTGCCATGGATGCGATAAGCCGTGCCTTACGCCGCATTGCTCGATCGTCGTTCTCAGATGAAATTGAGCGGGTCCCAATGCCGAGCAGATTTACGCGACCACTTTCAATTCCTATGATGGAAAAACGGACCCAGTAGAGCATGTCAGCCATTACATCCAAATGATGTCTCTGCACACCCATAACGACGCGCTAATGTGCAAGGTGTTTCCTTCAAGCCTTAGGCCCACTACTTTAAGATGGTTCAACGGGTTAAGGAAAAGCTCCATTCACAGTTTTGCCGACTTGATCCAAGAGTTTGGTGTCCGGTTCGTCACATGCAGCCGAGTACCACAACCGGTGGACGCATTACTATCCATGAAGATGAGGGTTGGGGAAACCCTTCACAGTTATGCTAGTCGGTACTGGGAGCTTTATAATGAGATCGGTGGGGGCAATGAGAAGATTGCAGCAAGCACCTTCAGGATGGGACTTCCTGAAGATTTCGAGTTAAGGGATTCGCTAACTAAGAAGCCCCCCGAGGATATGAGGCAACTCATGAGGCGTATTGAAAAGTATAAGCGATTGGAGGATGATCGGCTGCAGAACAAAAGTAAGGCCCCGATGATGACTAGACCTCGGCAGAGTGGCTTTTCGCCTAGGCCCCGAGGGAACTTACAGATTCAAGAGCCGTTAGCACAGATGGGGAAGGTAAATGTGACATTCAAAAAGCCGGTGCACAAGATTCTGGACCGAATCAAGAATGAGCCGTATTTGCGGTGGCCTAATAAGATAGGAGAAGACCCGTCTAGGAGAAATCAAAGCTTATACTGCACCTACCACCGGGACAAAGGGCATACTACCGAGCATTGCCGAGTGTTGAAAGATCATCTTGGACAATTGGTAAAAGCCGAATATTTAAAGGAGTTCGTGGTAGATTCAGAAAATCGGGGAAGGGGGCAGAATACTCAGCGGAGGGGAAATGTCCTTCCACCACCTCTCGAGATAATCGAGGTCATTCATGCTACTCCAAAAGGTGTCACCGAGGTAATGAAGAAGGGGGTATTGACTGTAGTGCCAGTAGAAGGTTGCTCAGACGCGCAGCCACCCGAGAAGAGAACGAAGTTCACGCGAGAGCCTATTGCTTTTGGTGATGATGATTTTGGGGGGATAATTCAACCGCACGATGATGCTTTGGTAGTCACAGCTCGGATAAATGGCTTCTTGGTAAAAAAAGTAATGATAGACCAGGGAAGCGGAGCCAACGTAATGTATCCAGATTTATACAGAGGGCTTAGGTTGAAGGAGGACCCATCTAGGGGGGCCCCGTCATAGCAATTACAGGAATCCCCGGAGGGGAAGGGGACTGATTGCGCCAAAGAATTGGTCAAGGTAAAGATATTTCCAGATGATGACAGGTACTTTCAGATAGGAGCGAGCATAGGGGAGGAAGACAAGATTAAGATGCTATTGCTCCTTTTACGGAACGTGGATGTGTTTGCTTGGACTCCATACGAGGTGCCCGGAGTGGATCCTGAGTTCATCGTCCACAGGCTCAATGTAGATCCGTCATTCCCCCCAAAGAAGCAAAGGCCGAGGAGATCAGCCAAGGAGCATGTGGAGGCTATGAGGTTGGAAGTAGAAAAGCTGAAAGAGGCCGGGGCAATCAGGGAAATCTTCTTCCCGGAGTGGGTGGCAAACACCGTAGTGGTGAAGAAGAAAAACGACAAGTGGAGGGTATGTGTAGACTTTACTGATTTGAACCGAGCATGTCCGAAGGACCTGTTCCCTATGCCAAAGATCGATCAGTTGGTGGATGCCACGTACGGACATTCAAGGATAAGCTTTTTGGATGCATTTCAGGGGTATCATCAGATTGCACTGGCTGCCGAAGACCAAGAGAAGACAGCATTCATCTCCCCGGATGCCAACTACCATTATACTGTGATGCCTTTTGGGTTAAAAAATGCTGGGGCCACGTACCAACGGATGATGACGAGAATGTTCCGAGATAAAATAGGGTGCACAGTTGAAGTGTACATTGACGATATGGTGGTGAAATGTAAGCAGGAAGTACAGCACACAGAGGATCTCCGGGAAGTGTTTGAGACGCTTCGGCGACATAAATTGCACCTCAATGCAGAGAAGTGTGTTTTCGGGGTGTGAGCAGGCAAATTCCTGGGGTATCTGATCACTAACAGGGGAATAGAGGTTAACCCCGATCAAATAGAAGCCGTGCAACACCTCAAACCCCCGAGCAACCCGAAGGAAGTACAAATATTGACCGGAATGTTGGCCGCCCTTAACCGATTCATCTTTAAGTTCGCCGACCGTTGTCATCCTTTCTATCAGCTTTTAAAGAAATGGAGGGGATTTCAGTGGGATGACGATTGTGAAAAAGCTTTTCAGGATTTGAAGGAGTATTTAGTCCGGGCACCCATGTTAACAGCCCCAGGACTAAGGGAAGATTTATTTATGTACCTATCGGTGTCAGACCATGTTGTGAGTGCCGTGTTATTAAGGGACCAAGGAGTGCAACAGCCTATATACTACATCAGTAAGACCCTGGTCGACGCCGAGACCAGATATCTGCCCCTGGAAAAGTTGGTGTTAGCGCTTGTGCACGCTACGAGAAAATTGCCGCACTATTTTCAAGCTCATACTGTATACATTTTGACCGAGTACCCCCTGCAGTCGTTGTTGAAAAGATCTGACTTTACGGGTCGGATAGCTAAGTGGGGCACCCGGTTAGGTTCCTTTGACATACGGTATCGACCCCGCAACGCAGTGAAGGGCCAAGTACTTGCCGACTTTGTTGCAGAATTCTCTCCTAAACTTGAAGCGGGGAGGGTTTGTCATGTTGAATGTCGCCCATGGAAGGTATTTGTGGACGGTGCATCGAATACTATGGGAGCTGGTGCCGGGATTGTCATGGTTACTCCAGAAGGAATACGGCTAAAGCACTCTTTTCAGTTGGGGTTTAGGGCCTCCAACAACGAAGCCGAATATGAAGCCTTGCTTGCGGGCTTGAGAACCGCTTTAGGAATGAGTGCTCGAGATGTAGAAATTTATTCAGATTCTCGGCTGGTGGTTAGCCAAGTGCAGGGTTGTTTCGAGGCCCGGGATTCTCGAATGAAGGAATACCTACAGGTGGCAAAACAGGTTATGGGTGAGTTCAATACTGTAAAGGTGACCCAGGTGTCCCGAGGAGAAAATAGACATGCTGATTCCCTGGCTACGTTGGCGACATCAGTAGTGGAAGATGTGCCTAGGTTGATCAAGGTGGAGTTTATAACCGAACCAAGCATAAATACAATGATTAAACCCGGAGCCTCTAGAGTCAGTATTACGGCGATTTCCTCAGCCGGGCCATGCTGGATGGACCCGATCGTTAGTTTTCTAGCCGAGGATCGAATCCCAGAGGAAGAGAAGAAGGCTAACAAAATCCGCCGAACAGCCTCTCGGTTCTGGTTGGCGGAAGATCGGAAACTATATCGGAGGTCTTTCAGAGGACCGTACCTTTTGTGTTTGCATCCCAAGAAAGTGAATGAATTGTTGGCCGAGCTACATGGCGGGGTATGCGGGAGTCATGTAGGGGGGCTCTCATTAGCACACCGAGCGATGACGCAGGGGTTCTGGTGGCCGAAGATGCAGAAGGACGCCACCGAGTATGTGCGTAAGTGCGAACAATGTCAAAAGCACGCCCCCCTAATCCACCAGCCGGCGGGACTCCTAAACCCGATTAGCAGCCCCTAGCCCTTTGCACAGTGGGGGCTTGATATTATTGGCCCATTTCCCCGAGCAACCGGTAACCGGCGGTTTGTTTTAGTGGCCGTTAATTACTTCACTAAATGGGCGGAGGCAGAAGCATTAGCCAACATTGGGGATGTGGATGTTAAAAAATTCATATGGAAGAATATAATTACGAGATTTGGTGTTCCGGACTCCATCATATTTGACAATGGATTGCAGTTTGACAGCAGAGCCTTCCGTGAGTTTTGCAGCGACCTCGGCATTAAAAACAGGTACTCCACGCCAGCATACCCTCAGAGTAACGGCTAAGCTGAAAGGCCACTACTTGGAGGACATGGACGAAAGGCCACTTCCCCGGCCATGGAATGTCCAAAACTTGAAAAACTTTTACCACTGATCGGCAACACGGGAGGATAGTTACAATGTAATACTATACCTTTGCTTTATCAACTAATATGAAATCGATGTTTATTCATACAGGCACGTTGAATTACAGTAGTGTTAATCCATCAGCACAAAACCCGCATAAACGAGAAAGTACAGAGATTAAGGACAGAAACCTGCCCTCGGCTCGATTTCCATCACCGAGCAGGTGGAAACCTTACACTAAATTTAAGGACAAAAACCTGCCCTCAGCTCGATTTCCATTGTCGAGCAGGTGGAAACCTCACACTACTTAATCTAAGGACAGAAACCTACCCTTGGCTCGATTTCCATCACCAAGCAGGTGGAAACCTTACACTAAATCTAAGGACCGAAACCTGCCCTCGGCTCGATTTCCATCGCCGAGCAGGTGGAAAACCTTACACTAAATCTAAGGACAGAAACCTGCCCTCGGCTCGATTTCCATTGCCGAGCAGGTGGAAACCTTACACTAAATCTAAGGACCGAAACCTGCCCTCGGCTCGATTTCCATCGCCAAGCAGGTGGAAAACCTTACACTACTTAATCTAAGGACAGAAACCTGCCCTCGGTTCGATTTTCATCGCCGAGCAAGTGGAAACCTTACACTAAATCTGAGGACAGAAACCTGCCCTCGGCTCGATTTCCATCGCCGAGCAGGTGGAAACCTTACACTACTTAATCTAAGGACAGAAACCTGCCCTCGGCTCGATTTCCATCACCGAGCAGGTGAAAACCTAACACTAAATCTAAGGATCGAAACCTGCCCTCGGCTCGATTTCCATCGCCGAGCAGGTGGAAAACCTTACACTACTTAATCTAAGGACAAAAACCTGCCCTCGGTTCGATTTCCATCGCCGAGCAGGTGGAAACCTTACTCAATGCATAGTCTAAAGACGAAAACCTAAGCGCGTGGAAATATCTTTCCCCAAAAAATTGTCCGCGCGTATTAAAAATAATTATTACTGACAAGAAGCCAATTCTTTCAGATAATCCCATTCACGGATTATCGGCATCTACCCAACCTTTTATAAGTTGAGAAAATCTCTACAAACCGGCAACTACATAGCCTGGTAACTACCGTCCGATTAGTTGAAATACGTATTATTTATAAAATGAAAGGCAAATCGAGTAATGCAACAGGAAAGATAACAACCAACATTCTTAGAGAATAAAAAATAATAGTTGTTCCATCACCGCAGCCAGGTGACTAAAAGAAAATTAATCTCAGAAAATTAAATTGTTCCATCACCACAACCCGATGAGGTAAGCAAACCAAACAGAGTTTAAAAATATAAATGAAATTGCATGATAAGGAAATCAAGCCAAGGGATTGGCGAACTGGGTGTGAGCAATATCCTCGGCGGTCTGCTGGGCTCCGCTAGGCGGCTGAGTATTCTCGTCAGGATGAGGATTCCCGTCGGTGTGGAGATTGCTGGTGGCCTCCGTATCAACCAGCTCCACATGGGAGTCGATTTGCGCCACCAACTCCCTTATACTGGTCGTCTCCTCTTCATCAATTGTCTCTAGAGGATTTTGCACAGCGACGACGGTACTCGGTAAGGTGATGTAACCAGGATTCCTTAGAGGAGAATCCTCAAGAACGCGCATGGCCTGTAGGGCAGCCAACCAACCTTCTTCGTAACCTAGCTTCCGAGCTTCTAGCATAACAGGCTCTGCAGAATTCTCCGCATCAGCGAACCCCTCGTTATACCATTTATTTTCGCAGGCCTCCAGCGCCACTTTCATGTCGGCCAACTCATCCGCCCGTGCATTATTCAAATTAACTGCTTCAGCTAATTTCTGCCCCATCGCCCCCAGCTTGACCTCCAGCTCCGAGGACCTCTTTTCTGCTGCCGCCCTTTCCTTCTCGGACGTGGCAGCCTTCTTTTTGGCTGTCGAAGCAGCCCTAGCCTTATCCTTCGCGGTCAACTCTGCAACGTCTTTGAAGGCCTTCTCCCGGCCAACATCCTCGGCCAGTTCCTTCAGTCGTCCATCAAGTATATGAGACAATTGAGCAGCCTGGTAAAGCAACAATGATCAGTGCAAAAACAAAAATAATGTGTATAGAAATTAGCAGGGACTAGAGACTACCGCGATAGTATGCCATTGCAACCTTCTTCTTAGGGACTCGTCTATGCCATCTTCAAAAGCGTGCACATCCTCGGGCAAAAGAAGGCCGTGCACTAAACTTTGAGCGACATGACCTCCCTCACCTTTATCCCACACCCGCACACTCGCGGTCGCAGAGAGGGGCTGGTCGTCCATCTGGAATACCAGTCACCACTCTGGTGCGGCTCGGGAAGAGGACGCCAGGTTGGTACCGATCTGAGCCGGTGGCCCCTGGATTACGATGCCTCTGGACGACTAGGGAGAAGTCCTGGTTGACACATCACCCGAGCCAGTTGAGGCGTGCTCGGTATTGCGTTGCCTCTTCCGAGCTCATCCGGACGGAGGAGGTGGAGGAGAGGGAGTCTGACCATGAACTTGAGGCGGTGGTTGCTGTGCGGCAAGCCGCGCATCAGGCAGGAAACGACTAACCGACATCATCCTCTGTGTCACCATGGCTTCACCTCGATCAGATTCGGTTTCCGAAAGGTTAATAAATTCGGCGGCCTCTTCGGTTCCTTGAACAGGTTCAACTGGATCCTCGGGTTCAAAACGATCCTCGGGTTGAACGGGGACTTTAGGCTGCACGGGCACGTGCGCTTGCTCTCGACGGCGTCGAGACACGAGTTCAGCTGACTCGTCTCGTAGGGGTGCAAGTTCGTCCGATAACGTGTACCGCGGACCGAGGTTTCGAGCTTCGCCAGCAGTGAACTTTGGAGGGAGGAAGTTTGCGAGCCGAACGTCGATATATGAAAGGAGGGGGCTGTCAACTAACAAAGCTTGACTGAATGCTTGCCAAGTAGAATACACGGGATCAACGCCGAGAATTAAATGAGATGCTCGAAGTTGTCCGTCCCAATGTACAAAAATTTCTGACCTAAGCACAAAATTTAGATCCCGAACATGAACTACTCTAAGATCCTTCTTAAACCTTCTGCTCTCTACACAAAAATCGATTAGTGACCACAAAAGTAACAAATTACTGAAGTTAAATCAAGAAAATATACGTGAGACCGACCAACATCACGCAGCGAAAACGCGCAAGGGAGCTCATCGGCAAGCCAATTGCCGCTCACCTGTATGAACTCGCCAGCCGAGTTCCTATTTGAGTTAGGCAGGCACAAAATAAGCCGTACCCTCATGTCTTTGGTTTTCAAGTAATAGTCCGAATCAACATTGCCGCACAATCTATACATGTAATTAATGTCATGGTAATTCAGCTGCAAACCGAACAACTGGTTTAACCTACTAACGCAGCTCACCACTCGGTAAAAGTTAGGGGGGAGTTGGTCGGGGCACAAATCGTAAAATATAAGTGTACCTATGATTAGGGGATCAACCGGGAACCTAACCCCACCCTCGAGAATTGCCATCAAAGGAAAGAAGACGGTATTTGTACCACGGCGGCTTTGGATGTCAATATCACCCTCGTGACAGTAGGCGATATCAACATCCACAGGAATGTTGTAAGTGGCCCTAAAAGTAGCCAAAGAAACTTCTGAGGAAAGAAGATAAGAGTAGCCCATTCTAAAACTATGATTACAGCAGAATGGAAAGGAATATAGCAAATAGAAGGAGAGGGAAAAAGAACTTACTGAGGGCTCTAGGGAAGAAGGACGTTCTGGGCTAGAAGACGGAACGCAGAGTATATGCATGGCAGAGTGAAAGTTTGGAATATAAAAAGTGCAAAAGTGAAGAAGAGAGTCAAAAAGGGGTATTTATAAAGGCCGGAGTGTGAAATAAATGGCCCAAAACAATTAAGAAGCACGAAATCCTACGAATCCTCACCGTAACTGTCACACGCGTGACACCTCGGTTCGCGAACCGTCAGATAATGATGATAGTTAAACCAACAGTCGGACATAACGCGCCTTTTGAGGATGCATTAATGGGCTTCTTAAATCGATCGATAAACTAGCCATTGTGCTTCTCGGATTGCTATCGACTCTGGAGCTCCTTGACTCGTCCCCAATAGGCCAAGAACGAATCAAGGGGGGGCTAATGTATGGCGCAAAGATACCCCAGGCCCACATGGGTATTAAACCCTGACCCATCAATGTATCCCACAACATATGTATGGCAAAGGGTACCGTAGGCCCAACTTACTTGTCTGAAGCCAACAACCGAACTTACCGAGGTCCCCCGATCAAGAAGAAATGCTCTCGGTTCGTCGTCTCTTTTATGCCCGGCAGTGCCTTGGGAGATATCGCTGCCGAGCATATTTACTGAAGCAGGAACCATTTCCAAAGCCACCTCCACCTAACACCACTTATAATCAAAAACATTGGACCTCCTATTACACTAACTATTGGAGTAATCATAACCTGCCCACTAATTTTTGGGCTATAAATATGAGAACTAGATAAAAGAAAGGGGTTGGAAAATTGAGAGCAGAAACAGAGTAGAAAGGAAGAAAGGGTGTCTTGTGGCCTTAGTGTGAGGAACCATCCAAAGTAGGAAACCCAAAGCCCACGATACAAATAGGTTGTGAGCCCAAAGGAGTGTTAGCCCGTTAATCTCATTTTGGGTACGTACAGGGTGTATTGTAAAGTGAGGTGGTAAAATAGATTAAGTAGCTTTTTTAAGTGTTAAAAGCTAAAACTTTTAGCACCACCACTATGAATTCTTTAACTTCAACCAAAAAAAAAAAAAAAATCCTAGCCAGCCTAATATTAAAAAAAACATTATTTTGTTTTTGTTTTTGTTTTTGTCTTTGTTGGTAGATGATTGCATCTTAATGTATTTAGAAACAACAATTTTGTGTATTTATAATTTTTTAATATTATATGGATGTTTATTTGGAGTTTTTTTTTTCTTTATACTCTAGCCTCCGCTAGCTTAAAATCCTAGGTCTGTCCCTGGTCTAAAATAACTGAAAATGAGGAACCAATGGGGGCTTAGTCAAATATTTCCCAAATTATGCATAAAGCAAGCTAACTCTTTTCCCCAACTAAAGCAAATATGAACTAAACATCAATTTAGCACCTTGGAGGTCCATAGACTCATCTGTAAGCCTAAAAACCAGTCATTATAGACACTTAAATGCTGCTATAAAACTCTCAATTCAGCTTAAAATAAAGCCAACCAGGTTTTACCCTTAGGGCTGAAACTTTAGAGCAAAAGTCCATTCTGCTAGCTAACATTCTCATAATTTTAAAGTCAGGGGGTGGAAATATGGATACAAAGAAACCTTCCCTCTCTTCCTCATGACCTTTCTCAATTTCCTCTTCTCGCTGACTATGAGACGAAGTTTCAGACCTATTGTTTTTATACATTTTTCTGCACTTTTATTATTAAATTTTAGAGCAAAGGCCCATTCAACCAGGATACATTCTCACATTTCCGAAGCTTGGGGTGAAAATATGAATACATGGGAACTTTCTCCCTCTTTCTCATGACCTCTCTCAATTTATTCTTCTCGCTGACTGTGGGTCGAAGTTTTGGACCTGTGTTATTTTTATGTATTTTTCAACATTTTAGTTATTGGCATTTTGATTTCTTTCTTGTTAAAGCACCATTAGCCTCTATTCACTAAATATTGGAATTTTGAGCTTGATACTCTCACAAATAATCACTTCTAAAGAACCCAATGAGAGATTTGGGCCGTTCTCACATTTTTGGCCCTTGTCGCAAAACGTCCTCGACAACCGCTTAATAGTAGTGGGTTTCAAAGTGAATTTAGATGAGGATAAGTGATTTTTTTAGCTAATAGTTATTTGAAGTCAAATGGAACTCATGGGTTGTTTGAAAGAGTTTTATGGGAGTTAAACAAGGAATAGTGAGAATTGAAATGTGCATTTGTATTTGAGAAAAGTAGAATGTCATCAATCATTTTTTTTTTAATTATTTTTTGATTAGTAGAGTTGTTTTGATTCTTTTGAAGACATGAGTTAGTGAGAGAGTGGTCTTATTTTGTAGGTAAAGTTAGAGATGTATTTTTATCAAATTGTCCCCAACTTTTATCCTTGCTTAAACGTAGGGTGTATGAGTATTTTTGAACCATATAAAAATCAAGTTCAAGAAATAAAATTTTATAAGGAATTTTGTGACGTTATTGACCATTTTCCTAAAACATTTGTAGGAGAAATCATTGGTTATTGAATGAGATATTTTAACCTTAAGAAAAATCCATATAAAAATGGTAACCTATTATAGATAGTTTAAATACTCATAATTTTTGTAAAATTTCAAGACGATCAAAGATTAATAACCAAGTCATAATTTAAATGTTTAAAACTTCAATTTTTATAGTTTAAAATTATGCATTAAATATGATTTTGTGAATAAAATAGTAAATAACGTCCAATTAATTTTAAATAACGCTTAACATGAACACAACCCAAGAAAATAAATCTATCATTTCTAAAAAATAATTTATATTTTAGAGAGAGAAAATCCATTTTGTATTATAATTTTCGGTAACATCTCTTGTCTACAAACATCTCTTGCCTATACTATACAATTTCAGCCATGAAGTCCCAAGAAACGAAAATTACCAAAAAAAAAAAAAAAAAAAAAAACCTTCATCTATGCTACCAAATTACTTTTTTATACTCCCTCGAAAAAAAAAAAAAAAAATCACTTTTTTATACATGGACTGAGCTGCTCTTTGCTAATCAAGCGGGTAGAACAAGACCCACATCCACCTTACACGTCTACCTATCCCAATTCCCAAGGCCCAAACTGAGATCCAAATCCAACTCCACGTCACTACCATCGGCTCGTTCATCAGACTTAGCCAGCGAAGCCTCTACAGTCTCAGCCGAAACACAGTCAGTCTCAGCCTCAGCTCCTCCTCCACAACTCGGATTCTCACTCGTATCCAACTCATCATCGTGATTCATCTTCTTCACCGGCCCACCTAACTCGTTCCACGTGTCACCAGCCAATTCGTCAGTCACAGACTCCACCTTCGGCTCGTGCTTCGCAGCAGCCGAGCTCTTCTTGAACCGGCTCCTCCGAGATTTAACCTTGTGAAGCTGATCGGACGGTCTCTGTATCTCCTCCTTTGACACGTGGCGTATATCGCATGCTTTGAAAGCCGACTCCGAAGAGACCTGCGTGATGGGCAAGCCTTTAAGAACGGCTTCGACGGCGGCTTGGCAGAGCTGCCAGCTCCCGGACCATAGCAACCCGGTTGAACCGTAAATCGGGTTGACTATTCTCCCACAAGCTTCATATAGCAAAGACTTGAATATTGCTGTAACCATCACAAAAATACAAAGATAAAGAAACATTACATTAATATACAAATGCAAAACAATAATATTATAAACGCAACTTTTTTCGCAACAAATTTCATAACTGTTAACGGTTAATTTCAAACCGACCACTTTAATCGCGACACAACCCTATTATGGGTACGCAAATATCAGTTGTGTCCACCACTTAGTATTTGTTTGGCTTAAACTCGAGTTCTCGTTTTTAACTTTTATCTTAAATCTTCACTTTTTCAATACAATTATAGCAAAAAAGTTAAATAAATTGTTTTTAAATGAATACTTTGATCAACCACTGTCAACAACTGTGAAATTTATTGAAAAATTGTTGTGTAGCCAAGTAAAAACGAATTTGGATGAATGGAAAAGGTGAGATTAAGAAGATTGAATACAAACCTGGACGAAGATGTTCGGGGCCGGCATTGATGAGATTGATGAGGCCGGCTCGACCATAGAACTTGGCTAAGAAAAAAGTGGCGTTGGCTTGGGATTCAGGGGTTTTGATCCATTGAAGGCAGGGTCTAATGGTGCAGCTATCACTACAGCCTTTGCGAAGGATTCGACAGCCGTTACAACTCAAACGCATGATTGGTAATGGGGGGCTTTGTTTGTGAAGCAAGAAAATGGGGTGAGAAAATATAGGAGTTTGGGTGTGGGATCTGTGTGGGAAGGCTTTTTGTAAGTGAGGAGTGAGGAAGAGAGGACGTGGGTTTGTAATGGGGGCCGCAGTTGTTTTTCCAAGAAAATGGTATTTTAGGCAAACCCTGGTTTTTTGTTTTTTAAAATCAAAATTCTCACTGCTTTTAGTCTTAGGATTAGATAATGATATGCTCTAAGTGTGAAAAGTATCTTGGCACCGGCTTTGGGATTTTCTCATTGACTCGTTGCCATTGCAAAAATATATTTAATGATTTGAGAGTAAGATTTAGACTACCTTGATTTTTCAATTTTATATATTTCATAATATATATATATATATATGTCAATTAGGGTAAATTTTTAAAGGACGAATTATGTCCCACCTTGGAATATTATTTATGGATAAGGATTATTTGACAACAGTTGTAGAAGTTTCTGTTGAATTGATAATTTCCAAGTTGTCATGCACGTATAAGAAAAAATTTAAAAAAAAAATCATAATTCAAGGACTTTGATAAGTCATTTCTATTTTCGCTCAAAATTTGTAAACAATGTGCAAAACTTATTCCTTTTTTTTACTGAAGGAGGTAGAGTGCAAAACTTATTCTAGAAGAAAGAAGAAATCTTTTTTTATTACATGCTTATCAAGAAAAGGATCTAGATCTTATTTTAGGAGTTTATAAAAAAAAACATCTTATTTTAGGGATTTATTTAATGGAGTTGGGACATCCTAGCCATTGAAGTATTGAACAGAAATCCCAACAGAGAGACGATGATTGAGGGAAAAAAAAAGTGAGAGAGACTAAGAGAGCATTGTTTTATATTAAAAGCATCCCATTTACCAATTTTTTAATCTAACCTGGAAAAAAAAATGCATAGCCTAACACAGAAATTTTACTTTAACTTAACCTAAGTATATATGTGTGAAACTCTCTACTGGAGACTTGAACCCGACCCTTACCCCCCACACTCTACAAGCACTTATACTCTTACCTCATTTTTAAAACTTTTTTTTTTTTAAACTCAAAAGTATCAATAATTTTCTTTCAACTCTCAAATTCTATTAAGTATGTATTTGGATACCAATGAAAAATTAAAATTATTTTACTATTCAGCTTATTTTTGCTACTATTCTTGTGCTCCATTGTACTTTTTGGTATTATTATGGGCACTGCTGTACTATTTCAACTAACTTTTACATTTATCTACAGTATTTTCAGTAATAAGTTTTCAATTTCAGCAAAATAAACGGTATCCAAACAGACCCTAAATCTCATCCATGGTATCTTCTCTTTCTCATTAGAAAGAAAAATAATATTAAATAGGTAAAGTTTGAATCTAGTGTCTAGTTGTACTGAATTCAGATGATAATAGATATCCAAAAGTAAATACTAGATACGTATCATTTATATCTATATCCATATTTACTTCTATATCTATATCTATTTTCAAGTCATTTAAGTCATGAACTTTAAATAAAACTCTTAAAATTTAATTTTTTTTTTTTTAAGTTTCTCCTTATCATATAAATTTTTTTCTTTTTAAATCTACCCATAAATGCAACGAGACGACCGACTCAAGCCAAGTCTTAAAATTAGACTACGGTTAAAACATATTTAAGAGTAAAAAATTAAATAATATTTTTTGCAAATTGGCTTTATCGGAGAGGGTTAATGCGGTCAATTCGAATTGTAAGGTACAGCTAATGTAAGGCATTGATAAAGAGACAACAGCCATGCAAATCGGTCCAAAAAACACAACAACACAGCATGCAAGCAACACGTGTTAAAACGTCCCTAGTCAAAGTGCTGACGAGTCGCCACATAGTGGGCACGCGCATTGATATTTCCGAGTAAAACCCTACGCGCATTATTTGGCACGCGCCGTTCACGACCTCACAAAGACGAAAGAGGAGCGAACACGCGCACTCGTCGTGACGAGCGCGTGGATTAAGGTTATGCGGACGTGGCCACAAATAGCGCAGCCCTTGTGTTGTCTCACTCCCGGTTTTGTGGAAGCTGAAAGATGTGGTTTTGATGGTAAAGTAGTGAGTACTATGGGCGCCCGTAGGACTCGGCCTCTGGTTTTTGATCTCACATGCTTATCCAACAACCGTGGAGCCAACGTTTCCTTGACTTCTAAGGATTCTTTGGGGTTTTTCTAATGTAAAGTACTATTCTACCGTGACCAAATCATGTCCCATTACCTTCTTTTTTTTTCTTTTGTTAATCCATTAGTCAATAAAGTAAACAAAGCAAGACAATTATATTTGATAAAAAAACAAAGAAACAATATTTTTCACAATAAATTTTAGGTTCAAATACTTAGCGGTAGGAAAAAAAAAAAGTTATATCAATGATGGGCCCTTGATGAAGCACGAGTTCGTTAATTGAATGGTTGTCTAGACAAAATCCGATGAAGGTGGGTTTGAGACCTAGAATGCAATAACAAAGATGTTTCTCTTTCTAGGGTCACCGGCATGGTACCAGTCAATGAGCCTCTAATGATAGAGTAAACGTTGAGAGAAAGATATATAAGAGCATTAGTATTAGTGGTACTAAAAAACAAAAGTGAGGCTGCAATGGTGGAGTTATTGCTAAAAGATTTGGCTTCTTAGTTACAGTGCACAGCCATTTGCACATTTTTGGTTGTGCATTGTAGTTCAAGAGCTAAACCAATATATTATATTTTATTGCTCCCTCCAATTAAATAATATTTCTTTCTTTCATTCTTTCTTTCTTTCTTTTTGTTGTCTTTTTCTTCTCGTTAGCCCTCTCTCTCTCTCTCTTTAGTTCAATCTCCCTCTCTCCCCTTTCCTTTTTTTTTTCCTCACTCTCGCCTACCTAAGCCCCTGCCCAACGCCGGCATGGGTTGCTAGGTTTCTTAGAGTGGATTTCTCGATGTGGTGGCGTGGGTTTATCGGTGAAGGATTCTCATTGTGGTGGCGTGGGTTTCTTGGCGTGGCTGTGTTAGTGGTGGGGTTCGTGGGTCGGTGTGGCCACGGTAGTGGTGGATGTGGGTGGCAATGTGTATGGGTTTGTGGGTGTTGGTGGTGGTGGGTTGTTGATTGGGTTGTGGATTGTTTCGACTAAGGATGAGTAACTCTCTCTCTAAAAGATGGGTGTGTGTGTGTTGTAGAAAACCTATCTAGGGTTTTTCTCTCTGAATGGACTCTCACAATTTGTGGGTAATGAGAGTATATATAGTATGGGTGAAGGGTAAGAAAAATACCCTTAAAAATCCTCCAGGCAGAATGTTTCGCGACTACCTTGCGGGAAGGCCTTACACACGAAATACTCGCGAAATTGACAACCTGGCATGACTCTTCAGCTTCCAGTCATGTGCTTCTCACATGCCCTTTTCGCGAGAACCCTTCTCGCGAACTTCTCGCGAGCTAGTCGCAAAATGCACTGATTTTCATTTCATGCTCGATTCTTCACCAACTTAATACTAAAGCCAATACAATAAAATCCCACAAAATACAAGGAACAAAATTAAAGCAATTACAACACTTTTTGTCATGGAATAAAGTCAATATAAAACATAGTTGTAAATCACAACTTTACAACACACATTTACACTTAGATTAGATTAAAGTAGAATTTCTATCTTGTATAAAAAATTTAAAAAAAAAAAAAAAAAAAAAAGGTGATATCCATGATACACTAACATCCTCAAACTCAAGGTAGAACTTAATGATGCATTGAGTTTGGACTTTGGAATGTAAACTTATGGGGTGTGGGGTGTGGGAGGCAAGGGTCAGGATTCAAGTCTCTAGGAGGGAGTTTCACACACATTTGCACTTAGATTAGGCTAGAGTATAATTTCTATCTTATATATATATTAAAAAAAAAATGTTATATCCATGATATACTAACATCCTCCCTCAAACTCAAGGTAGAAGCTTGATGATGCATTGAGTTTGAACTTTGGAATGTAAACTCGTAAGATGCATTAAAGATGACCATGAGTGACTGAATTAGAGGTAGAATGGGCAAAGAATGACGATATGAAAGCTCGAAATTGTGTTAAAACACAAAAGCTTGTTCAGACCCCCAATTAAAAATTACGGCTAGATAACTTTTACTCTAACTTATACTAAGTGCGGAACAAGAGTAAATAAGCACAAACAACCGATAACACTACCCTAAGCCATATTCATCCATTATCAACAGTAAAACGAAAGCTTAAAGAGTAGGGAAGAGAGATGCAAATACAAGATAACACCGAGACGTGTTATCAAAGAGAAAACTGAAAAACTAGGCGAAAAACTTCTCCGCGACCCTCCAAGTTGAAATTGATCCACTAGAGAATAAAGTTGGAGTACACGAATAACAAAAGACCCTACAAGCCTAGTCTACCCCATGTACTTGAGCCCTCCAAGCTCCTACTACCAATTGACTTCTTGGAGCCTTGTTTTCTCTAGCTTTTCGAATCCCACAATTCAGCCCGATTGCATCCACCAATGAATGGCTCCTTCCAATGCTTCCCAACAGCACCAAAATCTCACTTTACACTCAGAATGAGTGTGGTAAGTGTTTGGACTAGCAACCTCTCAAAGATATAAAGATAGAGCGGTAAGAGTTGAGGAAAACCACAAGGAAATGTGTAGATGATTGTGGGTATAACAATTTCTAACTCTCAAGTGTATTTTCTAGGGTTTTCTCTCTGAAAAGCACTCATAACAATTTGTGGGTAATGAGAGTATATATAGTGTGGGTAAAGACTTGGTAAAGCAAAACACAACTTTTTGCCAAACAGAAAGTTTCGCGGATATCATTGGTACCAAGTGGATCTTCAAGAACAAGACCGATGAGGATGATGAAGTTGTGTGAAACAAATCTAGATTGGTGGCTCACGGTTAGCAATGGTTGTGGTTTGCGTCATTGTTAAGTTTGTGTGGTGTTTTTTGGTAGTGATTTTTTTTATTGTAGTAGATATATTATTTTATTGTGTTGTTTATATTATAATATTGTGTTAAAAGCTAAAATAAAACTACTAATGTTGGGTGCTTTGTAAAGTGAGAAGGTAAAATAGATAAAGTAGTTTTTTGTGATGCCAAATAGCTAAATTTATGGCTCCACCAATGTTGATGCTCTAATAAGAACAAAAAATGTATTTCAGTGTGTATATGTACCTTCTCTTGGTTCTAAGGTGGTCTATATAGATCTATGTCTTTCTAGCCGTTGGAGGCATTCAATAGTGGCTTTAATGGCTTTGGTAACGCCCCTAATGGCTTAATGAGGTGATTTGATTATCTTGCCAATGGTCATGTATACGCGTGAGTCCATTGGTAACGGCTCATGCATTAAATGCGTGTTTATGGCGCTTTGGTTGTCCAATGATTGCTTTGGATGATACAAATTTATTTGTTCATTAGGCCCAAATTAGAATTGGTAACATATTACCACATATGTTTTGTTGTGAAGATTTTGTAGATGTAACATTACTCATAATTAGCTTATGTCTAGATTTGTACAAAAATAAAACTTTTCTTAGGTAAATTACAATTAACACCCCCTAAGGTTTGTGCTAATGTCAATCAGATTCGAGACTTTTCAAAACTGGCCAACTTGGTCCCTAATCACCATGGGGGGAGATGAGAAAAATGAATAACGGTTTAAGGTCCAAGTTGGGTTCAAGGACCAAGTTAATCAATTTTGAAAAGTCTTGGACATGGTTGACATTAACCTAACCTCTGGGGTATTAATTGTATTTACCAATTCTTAAATTAGCTTTTTTAGATGAACTTATTTTGATTTTTTTTTTTTTTTTTTTTTAAGTTAGATTTGAGCTTATGAATCGAACTTACTACAATTGAGCAACATTATTACAATATCTATGAATGACGTGGAAAGAACATGTGTGAAAATATCCTTAAGTTCCTGCACTGCGATCAACTCCAATATCAAGTTTGCAATGTTAAACTCTTATGAACTCAACTTCATTATTACCGCTTGGATGGTTGATGCAACAGATTTGAAATATGTGTTGTAAGGCTATGTTTGGTAGACTGTAATAGGCACTGTAATGTAATAGTTATTCCTATGGTTTTTTTTTTTTTTTTAATACAAGATAGAATTTCTACTCTAGCCTAATCTAAGTGTATATGTGTGTGAAGCTTCATCTTGGAGACTTGAACTCCGGCCCTTACCCCTCACACCCCACAAGCATTTATACTTGTAGAGTGACCACCGCATCAAAGGTGCGCGGTGGTGTTATTCCTATGGTTTAACTATTCAATATTTTGGTTATGTTTTTATTATAGAGAAGTCATTCTTTATGAATAGCTATTCTTTAAAATGAGGAATAACTATTCATCTCTAAAGGGGTTGCATTAATTTTTAAAATGAATATATTTCCAAATAAACAAATTTTCCTTATGTATATAACAATTATGAAAATAAAAAATCATAAAAAAAATAACCAATCTCTCTTTCAAATTTACAAAATATTATTTTTTAGGAAATATAATTATATGAGTAAGATATTTTCTAAAATATATCTTAAGTTTGATTTAAAATGTTTTCATTCCATTGTCTTCAGGGTTCTATTATTGTGTTGTCTCCAAATAAATGAATAGTAATAAGTATTTCATTATAGCGTCTTGTATTATTTGTAATACATATTCCTATTCCTATGTAATTACTGTTACAATTTACCAAACGTGCCCTAAATTTAAAAATCTTAAATTCCATCAATTATACTATCATTTTAGGAGATTTTCAAGATGTTTCATTTGTTAACAAACTATAATAAGAAAATTTTGACATTACTTTCATGAGAAATATAAAAAGTTGTCAATAACATTTACTGTTTTATCATTCTTCCAATAAATTTTTTCTAAATATAGATCCTAAACCAATGCTCTTAGGGCATTGGTTAACATTTCCCTTATATATAAAGTATCGCTCTTACCTGGGTGTTTGAGACATACATCTAACTATCTAAGAGAGATCCAACTTGCAACCTCTAGCTCGACCACCACAAGTTGCTTACCAAAAACAATTTTGTTATTTTTGTTAATCAAATTATTACAATATATTAAATTATATATTAAAGATTACTACTTAAATGATGAATATGGATGGTTCGAAATCAATGAAATGCAATTAACTATACATTTGGTCTAAATTTGATGAGAAGAAGAGAATAATGTGATTACAATGAGAGGTTTAATTTTTACTTTGGGTAGAAAGAGGAGAGTTATTTAGTTGTTTTCCAAGCTTTTTTGTTGTTATGAATTATGATGTCTTTACCATGAGTACGTATGAAAACTTGATAAAATTTAAATAAAAGGAGTGTATATAAGCTAAAATTGTCTAGTTTATCAATTTAGGAGTAATTACGTACCCCTCCCTTAAGGTTTGGAGAAATGACACTCTAGCCCAAACTTAAAGAGAAAAAACATTTTCCCCCTTTAACATTTGTGGGAGCCCGAGGACCGAGGAGGAAGTTGAAGGGTCGCAGCACAGACCGAGGATGAAGTTGAAGGGTCGCAACATTGGTGTGGGAATGCTGCAAGGCGTGGGACGGAGGAAGGAAGCCGCCCATGGAAGAGAAGAAATGAACCATGGTACTCTGTGGTATTCTAAGTGGGAGTTGGAGTCTGAAGAGAGTGGTAGTCAGTGGGCAGTAGGGAAGCTTCTGGTCTGGTGTAGCATGTTGCATCCGCATTAAATGGTAGACAACAACTTTATCAGCCGCATTGATGAGGAAGTGACCTGAACAGTGTAAGCCACAACTAAGCAAATTATTTCCACCATCTTCCTCAAATATGAAAGGTAACAAGTGTCAAAGAAGGAGGGAGGTTAGGTTGAAATGGATGGTGAAGATGTGATGGAGGTAGAGGTATATAAGGAAAGGGGAGAGCAATGGAGAAGGGATCGGAAAAAGAGGAAAGAAAGAGAAGGAAGAACATTGAGAGAAGAGAATGAACAATATTACTTTTTATACAAACTTAGTCTCCTCGGGTGAACTTGTAGAGGGCTTGATACTCATTTGGTTATTAATACAAACCTTATTTTTCCTAGTTGCAGTCCTTGGGCGAAGCCCTCTGTTGTTGTTCGTTCATTCCTCTTATAAATTCTATTGATTTGGGCCAGGGTTGAAAGGCACAACCCACTACTCTAAGTGGGCTTGGATTACTTATTTTTCTAGTCCCTACAACATCCAATTGACCAAACTTTATTAAATTAATATTAGAAATGTTGGAACGCTAGGAACAAGTTCTATTTTGAACCGGTCCAAGTTCATCCAAAGCTTATTATTGAAGGTGGTTGTGGTCTGTCGGAAGAGTAACAAAGACTTATGGCTGCACAGAGATGGTGGTTTTTCTGATATGAGTATATTGATGGGTCGAGGCTCTTTCTTTTTTCTTGCCTTTCTGTATGTGGGGAATTTTTTGGGGACATCACAATCTGTTGTTGTTCTCCCAATGTTGGTTTTTTATACACCAAAACCAATTTATTTACTTGTATTTGTTTTTCTCTTATTAATAAAATTTTATCGTCTTAGTTCCAAAAAAAAAAAAAAAAAATGTTGCCTACTAACCTACCCCTTTGCTTAAGGACAAGTTTCCAAAATTATCTTATTTCATAATTAAAATTTATTGTTTTAAAATTTTAAATAAAGTGTATTTTAAAATATTAGTGTGAATTTTTCTTTTTTTCTTTTTTCAACAAGTTATGAAGAAATTTGTCATTACAAATGTTCTGGTATTTGATATATATATATATATATATATTTTTTTTTTTTTCTAAACTAATCAATTATTTTTTTACTAACCGTGATTAAACTTTTAAAGAGATTCTTATAAAAATTTAGACTATTTCATTACTAATATAAACATAAGGGGATTCTAAATATATATAAACAAATTGGAGAGGGGAAGTGTTAATTTCTTCAAACCTTAAAGGAGGAGAATGTTTTTTCCCTTCAAGTTTGGGGTGGAGTGTCATTCCCACAAACCTCAAGGAAGGGGAGTGTAATAACCCCCATCAATTTATTGCCAATTATTTTAAGTTGTTGTTCTCTCTCTCTCTGATAATTTGATAGTTGGAGGATGAAGTATTTGAACAATGGACGTCTCTATTGCAAACAACAGAAAGTGTCAATTAAGTTATAACTTATAAGGCTCCTAACTTTTCCATTTTCTCTTGGATATTTATTAAACTTGCTCTTTCTCTTTCCAATGGATAGTATGAGTGCTAACGGTTTAAAACTTTCAAAAACTTTCATTTGTTTATTTGGTAATTAGCAATTAATATTACCTTTTCTAATTAGTTTGTGTCACATTTACTTTTTTGAATTAATTGATGATTTTCACCTTTTTAAGAAAAAGTAGAATTTTATCTTTCTCAATATGATGAATACAAATCATCTTTACCATTTTTTTTGAGAAAAATCTTTACCATTTTTTGTGTTCCACTTTATACTCCACTAATCATGGTATGTCATATGTATGATTTTTCTTTTTCCATTTTAAACTTCGGTTATTTTCTAAGGAAAGTCAAACAAATACATAACAAGTTTTGATTGATAAGGATTTATATTATGATATGATCTTATGATCCAATCCACGATATCCTCTCAACCATCCCATTTTGGATACCGATTTTGAAGGTTGTGATTTAAGAGAGGCAATAGGCAACAGTGATGATAAAATCACAAGAGCAGTCATATTAGTCTCCCTAAAATAGGGTAAAAGATCAATTTAGGGAATAAACCCCAAAAAATCCTCCCATTGGCTTCCTTACACATAGGCCCGGCAAACGGGTCAAGGTTAATCGAGTTCAAGTAAAAAGTGGGTTGTGAACGGGTTGTGTTAGTCAGGTTATGGGTCAACCCATTTTTTTACATGCAACAAAAAGAAATAACTAAATGTCAAAAAAAAAAAAAACTAAAAAAAATATAGTTAAAAAATACATAAATTTTTAAGTTTATACAATTCAAAGTTCACTAATGATATTCTCACCATAAAAATTAGGTGAAAGAGATGTTGGTTTATTTATAGTAGATAAGACTAACAATGGCAAGGATTTCATGGTTTTATTACATAAATTTAGGGCATGTTTGGTAGATTATAATAGGCACTGTAACGTAATAGTTATTCCAGTGGTTTATCTATTCTTTAGTTTGGTTATGTTTTTATTACTAAGAATAGTCATTCCTTAAGAATAATTATTCTTTAGAATGAGAAATAACTATTCATCTTTAAAATGATTGTATTAGCTATTCCTTAGTAAGTGCAATAGTTTCAAAACTTAATATATTTCCAAATAAACAAACTTTCTATATATATATATATATAAATATATATATATATCTAACAATTATAAAAATAAAAAATAATAATTTTTAAGGAGATATAATTGTATGAGTAAGATATTTCTTATAATAAATCTTAAGTTTTTTTTTAATGTTATAACTCACAACCAAACTTATGAATAGATTTAGTTATTACATTACAATACATTTTATTCCTAATAATAAAGATTACAATTCATGTCGTAATTCTCATTCAGCGTACCAAACGTACCCTTAGGGTTTAAACTAATACTTTGAGCCTTTTATCACACGAAAGGGTATTTTTTTTGCCGGGGGGGGGGGGGGGGGGAGAAGAAATACATCAATTTCATTAAATCAAAGATGCCAAATTGGCTTAAACAACATAAAAAATTTCTAGTTGCACATCTTCCATCCAGAAAAGTAAAGTAGGCAAAGAGATTTGCCCTTTTAGCAAGAGAATGCATTACAACTCAATTTCTTTGAAATCTTGTTACTATGTGGTCAAACTAGACATAAAACTTTCTAGTAGTTGTTATTTGATTCAATGTAGTCATTAACTTTGGAAGACTATCGTCATGTTACTTTTACTTAGTTTAACATCTGGAGTGATTTAATTTCTATCTTATATGGTCTAATTTATAATAAAATAAAAAAATAAAAAAAATAAAAACTGTTTAAAAACGAGTCTAGTTGTGGGTCAAAAGGGTTGAACCAACCTAACTCGGGAAAAAACAAGTTGAGTATGGGTCAATTCATTTTTACCTCACGTAAAAATTTATTGGATTCGAGTTGGGCAATTTCCCTCAGGTTCGGTTAATGAGTCCAAGTCCAATTTTGCCAGGTTTACCTTAAATCCCCTAAGTTAACATTTTGCTATAGGGATGGAATATTGTGCATTCCCCAAATCCATATTTTATTATTTTTTGTGTCTTGGTAATTGATATAAAGAAAAATGGGTGTGTTTGAAAAGTGGAAGAAATAATAATATAGAAATAAAGAAATAATATTTTAATTAATGAAAAGTATAGGATAAATAAAATGATGTGAGAGTTCTAAAAAATAATAAATCTTAAATTGCAAGCTGTTACTATTATTACTATGAAAAAAAAAGTAATTTCAGTGGTGGGTTTTAGTTAAAACATCTAACAACTTATCACCTAGAATTTGTTATAAATTTGTTAAGGGCATAACACTTCTCAATAAATTTAGATAAACCATTGTGAATGTTCTAAGCATCAATACTCGTGAGCAGGGGCGGAGGCAGAGGGGGGCGAGGGGGGGCACCTACCCCTCCCCTGACTCCTAAAATTTTCATGTATATGTAACCTTAATTCTTAAGTAGTTCCACGCATAGAGAAAAAAAAAAAAACAAAAAAAAGGACTCCCACTTGGTTGAAACAAAGTGGCTCTGACACAAGAAAAAAGAAAGCAAAAAAAAAAAAAAAATTTCTCAAACATCAAATCTACCACCTTGTCACCTATTTTACTGTTCTTGTAGGTAGCTTTTGTCTTGTCCCAAGTTTGACTCCTGTTTCACATTTTTTTTCTTTTCTATTATTTTTTTCACCATTTTCACTATTATTGATACTCTTTACGGTATTTTATTGTCGATTGATGCTAGAAATACTACAAATTTTACTACTTATATCTTACGAATTGATATGTCACTAACTACAAAAAATAATTTCAAACATTTATTCATTATATATTGTTTAAGTAATACTAATAACATTTTTACCACATCAGTTTGTAAACATTTTGTTGTAAATTTTATAGTATGAATTGATTATTTTTTTAAATTTATTTTAATAATATGAAATATATTTATTTTCTTACAATTGTTTATTTATTTTGTTATTATTATCGATTAATATTTTTTAGATCAATTTCACTTTAAATAATATTTTTTAATTTTGCCCCCTCTGAGCTAAAATTCTGGCTCCGCCACCACTGCTCGTGAGCTAAGACTCCAACATGAATTTTGTCCTAACAAAGAAGAAGAAAGGAACCAAGCAAGCTTAAACTCCCACAGTGCCTAGATTTGTTGTCCCCAGCTAATATATGGACCAAAGATAGCAGAGCAATTTCCACATTTCACTGACCACCAAAGGTATCACAGAACAGGAGACAGAGCGTCACTCTCGGGGTTTGAGACACATGGCAAAGTTCCCAAACTATATGATCGAGACGTAGAGAGTGTTGTGCTCCCATTTTCACGGACCTCTCAATTTTCATTACAATGCCAACGGTACAACGAATACAGAACAAGACAGAGCCATAAAAACTCACTAAAATTAAATAGGAAACAAAAGCTGTCTCTCTATATCCTTACGTGACTAACCTTAACATTTATCAACGTGCATAGCTCATAGCTCATACCTTGGCGTTTCCTCAGGTTGGTTTTTGTTTGCATATATATATTTTTAAATTTCTTTTCATTTTTTGGATGTTAATTGTTTACAAGAATTTATGTGTGCCATTTAGATTTTAATTGTTTCATGAACATTATATTACCTTGTTGTTTTATTGTACATTCTTGGGATCATTGTTTGGTATCTGGGTTTAATGTTTAAGCTCTAGTTCGTGTCCATGCATGTGGGGTTGTGACATATCCCTGCTATGAGGGGATGAAGGATGTTGATTTGTTGTGTAAATCTTGAATTGGGTTCATTGTATTTTCAAAATTGTGGGATATAGTCTCTTGGCATTTCAAATGTCTGTTTTATTGTCCAATTCCAAGCTTTTGATGTTTTTTTGGATTTAATCTGGTTGAAGTTTTTTCCCTTTGGAATTGGTTCCTCCTTCATTTTCCCTTTGCAAACGCACACATAAAAATTATTGTAATGTCAAAATATTTCTTGCAATTTGAATTTTTGCTCCATATGAAACCTTGAGCATCCAATCACCTCTCCCAGAACCTGCAAAAACGGGAGTTTTGTGCTTTGGTTAGGACCTTTTTTTTATGAAACCTTAAACATCCCCAGTTGTGATTCGAGTGCAGTTGTAGCAGTTTTTTTAATTTTTTTAAATCTTTTTCCCCTGAAGCTTGTAAAGTTCGTTTACAGCTTGTAAAGTCTTAGCAAATTGATAGGCCATACTTTGCTTTGCAGTTTCTCTTAATGGTCAGTGTCTTTTACTGCAATTATTCAGAGTTCTGTGAAAAAGTTTCTGCTATATGCAGCTGAGGTGAGTTAATTTTCGCTATCAATGACATACATACAAATGCTAAAATGTGCGTACGTGCACATGTTTCTGAGCTTGTCTTTTGAATGGATAGTGGAGAAACCAAAAATCTCAATAAACTTATTAGTTGTGCTATATCTCAACAAGTACTTAGTGCATGACTTAACTATATTCAAAAACCAGTGTTGGTAAAGCAAAATGTTCAAACAAAAGTTTTATGTGTTTGAAAGTTGTAACAAAAGAAGTTTGTGAAATTAATGGAAATCCATAGACTGTATTCTGCAGAGAGCTTCAGGAAGCAACTGATACAAAAAAGTGGGAAAGTTTAGTTATTAATGTTCTGACTATAAATTTTATGAGTTTGAGTTAACCAAAAAAAATTGCTATTTATTTGTTTGAGTAAAAGATATCACTAGCCAAGTTACTGGTAGCATATCGTTTCATTATGTAGCCTATTGCATCTTCTTGGTATGATTCATACTGTCAACAACATGATTCTTTTTTCTTTTACTTTCTTTTTCTTTTTTTTTGGGGGGGGGGGCGGGCGGGGGGTGGTGTTTTGATAAGTTGGTTTGAGAGGGGAATAGAAATTTACCATCTTTTCGTATTTCAGGACTTATTTAGTGAAGCAGTGGAAAATCAAATTTTCCCTGTTTTCATAATCGAGCTCCGACTCTAGATGCCCTGCTTAAGCATCTCACCATGAAATCCACATTGGATCAGTCTACAAAAGAAAATGAAGGATTTAGCAGCTCAAATGTAGCTGCTAATGGGGATATTTCTGAACAAATAGTAAATAATAATGACGAGGGTGAAGGTAAAGAAAGATGATTTTTCCCTCTTCACTTATTTGCTCATCTTTATTTATAAACTAATTTTTTTTTTCCCTTCTATTTCTTTTTTCCAGCTAAGCAGCGAGCAATATTATTGGAGTGGCTGAATAATACTCTCCCTGATGTAAACTTACCACTAAATGCTTCAGATGAAGACTTGAGAATGTGCTTGATTGATGGTACTATTTTGTGTCGGATCTTGAATATGCTGAGAATTGGTTCTGTGAATGAGGTTGTTGAAAACATTCTAAATTTTTCTTTAACCAAGTCATACTATAAATTGGAAATTGGTTATTAGGTTTCTAATTCTAACATTCATTTTCCATTGCAGGTAGGTGATTACAATCAGTCAACAGTATTGCGCACACAAAAAATTAAAAGGTTTCTGGCAGCAATAGGAAACTTGGGGATTCCCAGCTTCAAGGAGTCAGACTTAGAGAAGGTATTTAACTAGTAAATGCATACAGACACATGCTTGCTTTGTGATATAGTGATGTACACATATCACGGTATTAGGTTATGAAATTTGTGCTCTAAGTAAATATGTTGCACATGTGTGAGTGTGTAACGCAAACATTCTATCTTTGTTGTCATATATTGATTCTTACATGTATATCTATATAAAAAAAAAAAAAGGGAAATCATTCATACAAATGTTGTAGTTTCCATCTATGAAGCACGGGTGCGTTTCGAGACTCGGGTGCGGGTGCGGGTACGGGTGCGGGACTCGGCAATTTTTGAAAAAGTAGGGTGCGGGTGCGGCGGGACTCGGCGATTAAAAAACTATTAAAAATATTTTTATTTATATTTTCTATATATTTTTACTATTAAAATATTTTTAAAAAACACATTACTATGCCTTGATTCACAAAACAAAGAAAGAAGAAGGCAAGAAACACATTACTATGCCTCTGAGGTGAGAATTTCGGCTTTTCCGGCGAGTTTCAAGGCCAATTTCGGCCTGTTTCGGCCGTTTCCGGCCTGTTTCGGCCGTATCGGCCGTTTCGGTCGCCGGCCGATACGACCCGATATGGCCGATACAGCCCGATTCTGGCCGAATCAACCCGGTTCGGCGCGAATCGAAGCCGATTCGGCGCGAATCTAGCCGCGTCGGCGCGAATCGAGCCGAGTCGGCGCGAATCCGAGAAGAAAAAAAAAAAAAAAAACTCAGACGCGGCACCGACGCGCGGTCAACCGCGTCGGACGCCGCATCCCGCGTCGGGCCGCGTCGGACTCGGGTGCGGCACCCTCCCAGCCGCGTCCGTGCTTTCTAGGTTTCCATCCACTTGTTAGTCTTTGCTTAGAGATCGATCTCACTTTTCTAGCCCCTCTCTCATTTTTGAGTTATATTATGCAGGGCTCTATGAAGACTGTTACTGATTGCCTTTTAACACTTAGAGCACAATATAAGCCAACTATCACTACAAAATCTAAATCTGGAAGCCCTCGTGGAAATGGATCTCCACGTGGACAATTTTCTGCTTTGACTGGAGAAGATAGATTGAAGGCTGTCTCTGAGTCTAAACTTCAACGTACTTTGCGTAGTCCTATCATGTCAGGTAAAATTGTTCTCTCTCTCTCTCTATCCCTCTTCCCCCCTCCCCCTGTGTATGTGTAACTATGTGTACATAAGTTTCAAGATTTCACAACTAATCCTCTTTTAGCTTGCACGCTTACAAAATATTGAACATGAATAAATCTCAAGCTGGTTTAATGTTGTGTGAACACTGAGTGCAAGTTTCCCTATGTTTAAACATTAGCTATAATATTGGTGTCCTTTTTATCATTCTGTTTTGTTTATTCAAGTAGTTGATGTTCATGATTTTCGGTATCAAACAGAGCCATTTGCTGCAACAGTACATAGTGTAGGACATAAGTTTCATGAAGTGTTTCAAGTCAAACCAGGACGATATGCAGACCTTCCTGCTGCAAAAATTTCAGAGATGATGAAATCAAACAGTCTAGATGTAAATTCTTGAGATCTTTTTCTTGTCAGATAACCTTGATATTTGGTCAGTTTTAAAATTCCTTTTCTTGGTCCTTTAAATTTAATGTCTTTTTAATGTGTTTCAGCATCTCTTGTTGCAGAATGCCCCAACTCAATCACTTTTAAGCGTTGTGAATGGAATTCTGGATGAAAGCGTTGAAAGAAAGAATGGTGAAATACCTTATGTACGTCAACTGGAGGAAATATGTGTTTGAATATTATTAATGCATATATATATATATATATACACACTATTAATAACAGAATTCTCTGTTTGATTTTCAACATTTTGCATACTATTACACAAAATCTTAAACTCTCTAAAATACCCCTATCTTATAGTTAAATAATTTTAAATTAAAAAATACAAACTGGTTAAAAGAGTAATTTACTGTTCCTAAAATTTAGGCTTTTTCCTTTATCTTCTCAATTTGATCTAAAATTTAGGACACTATCTTTATCTCATTTTTAAACATTATTTTACTTTACCTTACCTCTTTAAAAAAAAAAAAAAAAAATACACGGTTATTTATATATCACTTTTAAGCATTATAACTCTAAAAAAAAAAAAAAAAATAAAAAAGAACATTATTGCACGCATGTAATGAGTCTAGTATATATATATATATATATATATGTCCATTAGCACGTATTTTCATATGTGCATGCATAATATAATTCTAGAACTGTGTTCTAACACTATTGTCATTGCTCAGCGTGTGGCATGCCTTTTGAGGAAAGTTGTGCAGGAGATTGAGCGACGCATATCAACCCAAGCAGAACACTTAAGAACTGTAACATGACTTATGGTTATTTTTTTAACATCTTACCGTTTTTTTCTATCACCTTGTTAATTTCTTTATGTTTTTGTGCCTAGCAAAATAATCTTTTTAAGACTCGTGAAGAGAAATACCAGTCTAGGATCAGAGTACTTGAAACCCTTGCATCAGGGACTAGTGAAGAGAGCCAGGTATGGTGAATAATATAAGTCAGCAAGTTGGACTTTGACTGACATATATGTGAGTCATTTTTTATTGTGTGACCAACCCTAATAAATCTATTGTACTATATAGCTGATCCCAAAGTTTTGGAACTAAGGCTTTGTTGCTGTTGTTCATACAAATAATTTTCTTTTCTAAATTAATTATTTTTTTTCATTGCAGATTGTTATGAACCAGCTTCAGCATATAAAGGTACAGTTTAGAGAAAATAAAGCATGTAATTCTTCTTTTTTTTAACTTGAACTGCTTGTATCATCTAATGTACAATAATCTAATTTTTCATTGACACTTAAAACTAGTTAGAGCATGCAATACATATGTGTTACTTGTGAAAAGACGTTGACATTTGACAACGATCTTATGTTGTATGCATATTTTTTACAATAATTCTATTATGGATGTTTTGTAGACAGAGAGGACCAAAATGGAAGAAAAGAAGAAATTTGAGGAGGAAGATTTGGTTAAATTGACGAAAGAGAAGGAGAACAACAATCTTGAAATTTCAACATTGAAGCAAGAACTTGAAGTAGCCAAAAAGGCATATGAATTGCACTGCTCGCAAATGGACACACAAGCTAAGGATGCTAAAACAACTCTTGAGGAGAGATTAAAAGAACTTGAGCACCTTTTAGAAGATTCTAAAAATAAGATGAAAAAGCTTGAGTCATACTCTGAATCAAAATATCAGAGATGGAACCAGAAAGAGCAAATCTACCTAAGCAATATGGAATTTCAGTTTGGTGCACTACAGGTATGCTTTTAAGTGAGAATATTCTTTTAGCTTTGAATGGAGTGATGTTTAACTTCTAACTTTATGAAACATACAGGAATTGAGGTTCGCTTTTACATCCATTAAACAAGAAATTATGAAAGCACAAAAGAGCTATTCCGAGGAATTTAATCACCTGGGTATGGATAGTTATTTGAAATTCAAGTATTTTTATGCTGTTGGTGATGGTAGTCTCTCATAAATTAACTTTACCTTGCTTAGGAGTAAAGCTCAAAGTATTAGCAGATGCGTCTGAAAACTATAATTCAGTTCTTGCTGAAAACAGGAAGATGTTTAATGAGATTCAAGAATTAAAAGGTGACACTACTTATTTTGGCCATATTTCATATTACATTGTATGCAAGTACAAATTATTAAATTCAATCTAAATTTTTTTGAACAGGAAATATTAGAGTGTATTGTCGGATAAGGCCTTTTCTTCCTGGACAAAAAGAAAAACAGACAATCGTAGATTATATTGGTGAAGATGGAGAGTTGGTTATAGCAAATCCCTCAAAGCCAGGGAAAGACAGCCATCGATTGTTTAAGTTTAATAAGGTCTTTGGTCTGGCTGCAACTCAAGGTTATTATCACTCTCTATATACATTAGATACACCTTTTTTTTTTACACTATGTTATATACAAGCATTGCCTGATTGACTGACTGATTAATTTGATGTTACTAGAATGTTAATTCTTAAATAACTAGTTTATGTATGCATATTTGTTTTATGGTGAGCATTGCGTAGCACAACTCATTCTCTTTTTTAAATGATGGCAGAGGAGGTATTTTCTGACATCCAACCTTTGATACGATCGGTACTTGATGGCTTTAACGTATGTATATTTGCTTATGGTCAAACTGGTTCAGGAAAAACTTTCACAATGGTATGAACTCTTTGCGTATTTTACTTTTCACAATGCATTTAGTGCTAGTTCCAACAATCCTAATGAAACAAAGTCCTTTCTAAACAGACTGGCCCAAATGGAGCAACTAAAGAGAATTGGGGGGTCAATTATCGAGCGCTAAATGACCTTTTTCATATCTCTCAAAGTAGAAGAAGTGCCCTTACATATGAAATGGGGGTTCAAATGATTGAGATATATAATGAACAAGTACGTGATTTACTATCAAATGATAGTTCTCAAAAGAAATATCCTTTTATTCATCCTTCATATCTACTTGTTTTCATTACATCTATGCTTTCTATGCATATACATCCTTTTATAAATTAAATGAAGACACATAGTATTCATGATTTTAGTATGTCGATCATTTGTTTCCTTGATTTGCGCACACTTGGGATTTTGACTCAATTGCAACCCAATGGGTTAGCTGTACCCGATGCTAGCATGCAACCTGTAAATTCAACCTCTGATGTAATGGAAATAATGGATGTGGGACTTAGGAACAGAGCTGTCGGTGCCACTGCCCTGAATGAAAGAAGTAGCAGGTCTCACAGGTTAATAGATCTCATCTTAAAAATATAAGTATCTCTCAATTATAATTTTTCAATTTTGTTGTAATATTCAGTTAGATGTATGTGTACAGTGTTGTCACTATTAATGTTCGTGGGAAGGATTTGAAGACTGGTGCTGCTTTGCTTGGTAATCTTCATTTGGTAGATCTTGCAGGAAGTGAAAGGGTAGATCGTTCTGAGGTAACTGGAGATAGACTCAGGGAAGCACAACATATAAACAAATCACTATCCGCCCTTGGAGATGTCATTTTTGCTCTTGCTCAAAAGAGCCCTCATGTACCTTACCGAAATAGCAAGCTTACTCAAGTCCTACAAAGCTCTCTGGGTATTTCTTTGTTAGTTATCTTCTTTTAGTCACAAGTGGCCTTCAATTCCTCGATAGATTCTATAAGATGTTAAATTTGTCTTTATAGCTTGCATTAGTACCTATGTTAGAGTTCATCTGAAACATATATTGATTTTAATATCTCAGGTGGTCAAGCAAAAACCCTTATGTTTGTGCAACTTAATCCTGATGTGAATTCATACTCTGAAAGTCTAAGCACTTTGAAGTTTGCTGAGAGGGTTTCCGGAGTTGAGTTAGGTGCTGCACGGAGCAACAAAGAGGGTAGGGATGTCAGGGAATTAATGGAACAGGTGCTTATAAATTTATTTATTTGTTTGTCTCCTTTGGAGGAACTTGATTAGAAGTTATATAACCATTGGAGTTATAAGCACATTCCCTTGTTGTTAGAATTATGGTTAAATAATTAAATTCATCATTTTCTAACAACTTAAATTTTTGGGACAGTCATGGTATGTTGCTAACAAGGATCACCAAAGAAGAAATGCAAATAAACTAAATTAGAATAAAAATTGAATCTTTTAAATTGAGGAAAATGTTCATGGTAAGGCACTGTTGCATTTATCAAGTTGGTTTGAATTTTGAATATTTGGTGAACATAGTGTTGTCAATTTACATGCATATGTATATTCAAAACAACAAAAGTTGGTAGTTATCAATAAAATTTATATTAATGTCCTAAAGAAAGTATAATAACTTGCTCTTGTGAAACTTAGTTTTAGAATTTGGGGAACATGACATTCAAATTATCTTATGCAGTTTTGTGATTGCTATAGCAGCAAATTTGCATAGGAGAAGGAATTCCCATACAAAATAGCTTATTGTGCTTTCCTTGAATCTGTTTAAATATCATTTGAGGACAAACCAATGTCTTCTCAATTATTAGTGATAAAATTTGACTGAAGTTTTAACTATAAAGTATTAGTCCCTTATTGTTAAGTATTAGTAAAGTATTTGTTCTCAAGTTTGAATAGTGAATTGGATAAAATATATTTTTTTATTAGATATACATCAAATGTTGATAATGTGTTGGTCTGTCATACTAAATAACATTTAGATGTTGAAAATTATTTTGGACAAAGTTTAGTTACAAAATTTACCTTACTCAATAAAATAAATATTATTACATATTTTAAAATTTTAATAGTTAAATTGCATGTTCTTTACGCTCTTAATACACATGTCAAATTTTGTGTTAATCGGATTTTATTTACTATATGATCTATAAGTTTATATTTTATGCATAATTTTAAACTACAAAAACTTGTAATTTAAACAAGTTATTGATGACATAGCTATTGATTTTTAATTTTTTAGAAATTTTGCAAGCATGAAGGATATAAGAAAAGATATAATCCAATAGTAGATTTGTCAAAATTCACCTCCAATAAAAAGATATTGAGTAAAGTTGTAGCCTAAAACTACAACCAATTTTGTAGCTAAATTTTGTCCAATTATTTTTATTATGAAAAATTATCCATTCTTTTTGGAAACATATGAAATGTGATTATACATATATATATATATAAATATATATTTATCAATATTTTTCCCTAAATATATCATATGCTTATTCAAAATTATAGAAGTTCAAGTTTGAATAATTGGTCATGCAATGTGGTGAATATATGTTTTTTCTTTAGCATTTCTAAAGTTTAGTTAAATAAATTTATTTACAAGAAGATTATGATGGGAATTACATTTCCACAAATCTCATTCTAGCAGCTTCTACTATATGAGAAGGAATTTAACTGAAAGAACTTATTCTAAAATCAAAATGGACTGAAGGAGCAGAGAATCAATGACTTGGTTTTTTTTTGGGAAGGGGTGGGGGCATGGTATTGAGGGCTACCTCAACAACACTTTACTTTAGTCAACATGCATCATTTATGTGCATGTGTTCAGGTATTGTAAAGAGACTTCATAAGCATTATCTATAGCTGACTTCAAAATTTTGGGAGATTTTGCAAATTATAAGTTTGATTTCTTTCATTGTAAGGCATTCCTATTTAGAGTGCATGGTATTGAGGCCTACCTCAACAACACTCTACAAGACTTTTAGCCAATATGCATCATTGATGTGCATGTGTTCAGGTGTTGTAAGAAGACTCCCATATGCATTATCCATAGCTGACTCCAAAAGTTTGGGACTAAAACTTCTTGGTGGTTATATATTTTTTTTGAAGATCATATTTTGTGGTCATCACCTAATAAGTTTCTGTTGACAATTCAGGTGGCTTCTCTCAAAAGCACTATTGCTAAAAAAGATGAGGAGATTGAGCAGTTGCAATTGCGTAAAGGTTTAAAAAGTGTGCATCCTGGTTCCAATGGTGAAAAGCGTGGGACAGCTATGAGGTATGCATCTTCCTCTCCAAGAAGAGAAACTGTAGGTGGGACTACTCCGCGAAGCCAAAAGCCATTGGGTGGGAAAGGACTTGCTGTGAAATCAGCTTCTGATCCAGACTTTTATTCAGAACAAAGTGATAAGCATTCTGAAGATGATTTTCAGAATTCGATGGATGACTTTAAATACCAGAATGAACTTGTCAGGCAATCAAAGGTTGCCGGAGACACTGAGATCATAGGACTTGGAGATGCAGATTATGATGAGAGATCAAGTGACATATCTGATGGTGGTCTTTCTATGGGAACAGATACTGATGGATCTGTTGAAAGTGCTTTTACACCTGAAACCACAAGACGGTCAGATATTCCGGAGAAGTAAGTATTACTTTTCTTTTTACAGCTTTGGGTGTTGAATTTAAAATTTTCAGATATTAAAAAAACAAAAAAAACAAAACTTAGGTAGAGTAATTAGATGATATTTTTTCTCCTCTTACAATTCAGCTATGTAACAGTACTTAATTAAAAATACACTTTCATCTCCTTAAAATATATGATATCGAAAAAAATAATTATTGAATATCATTTTGCTCTCTTGTAATATTTAGAATTTACTATAAGAAGATAGTTTTGTTTGTTTAAATTGATATTAATAACTTTGGACTGAAATCAAATGTGTTAATTAGGAATGGCAACGGGTCGGGTTCGGGCCGAGTTTTTGCATACCCGGACCCGATCGGCGGGCCAAGACCCGCGGCCCGGACCCGGCCTGTTTACTAAACGGATTTTTTTCCCGGGGCCCGAACCCGACCTCGCCGGGCCCCGTTAAGCCCAACCAGAAAGGAAGCTTTTTTGAAACAAGCCCCAAACTCAACATCAAACCCACAGCCAAACAACCAATCCCAAAAATCCCTTCTTTTCAAATCTCCACAGCCACACCCAAATAAAAAATAAAATAAAATAAAATAGATCCCATTTTTCAATCCTTAAACCCAGAAATAACCAAACCAACGGAGGAGATTTTGGATCAAACAAAAAATAAATATAAAGAAGAAGATAAAAATAGAAATGGAGAGAGAAGAGAGTCTTGGCCCTGAGTTGGAGATCAGAGAGAGAGAGCTTGAGGTCTTCAGCCTTGGGTTTTAGATCTAGAGATAGAGGGAAGAGTGCTTAGGTAACAAGCAGATCACGACCCAAAACCAATTCAAGAGAAAAGTGCTTGAGAGTGAGTGAGTGACTGTGTGAGCTGTGAGATTGAGTGTGAGTGACACTCAGAGTGAGGCCAAGGAGTGACTCAGAGTGAGGCCAAGGCATGGCTGCGTGCTCTTGTGTGTGGCTGAGTGCGTGGCTGCGTGAGTGACAGAGAGATTGAGGGTTAGGGTGAGGGCGTGAGTGACAGAGAGATTGAGGGTTAGGGAGAGGCGGATGGGTACTGGGTTAGTGACTTAGGGTTTACAACTACATATATATATATATATATATATTTATATATATAAGGGGGCTTTTAGTAATTTCATGGTAACTGGGTCATATCCGGATCGGGTTTTGGGCCGGGTCTCGGGTTTTTTTTATAAAACCCGGATCCGACTCGGACCCGCTTCGGGTTTTTTTTTTAAAACCCATACCCGACCCTATTCTTTATCGGGCCAGGCTGGGTATCCGCGGGTCAGATCTAAATTGCTATCCCTAGTGTTAATGAGACATTTTGATGCTTAAAAGATTCATATCATCTGTTTTTGGCATTGAATAGACATTGACATAGAGTTTGCACAATATGGCATAGAATTTAGATATTAATACATTTTTTCTCTTTATTAATTGTCAATATGCTCTAGCTGTCAGAGTAAGATAGAGGACGAGATCATGGTTTCAAAACTTACTGAGTGTATGTGTAATTATCATTTATCAACAACAAATTCTACCTTTTCTGTTCATTAGTTTTTCTGCTGTTCATTGTACAAACATTTCATATATGCTTTTGTCAAATCATCATGAATCATTAAGTCAACCTTGTTTAGAAAAAATTTTATAAAAAAAAACATCATTAAGCAACTGCCTGCATTCTCTTGTCCACTTCATCAACACAATTTAATTAAATTTTGTAAAGTAGGCTACTAAAAGTACCAATGTTTATTATAAAGACCACATTGTCAATGAAATTACATTCTGCTGTTCTTTGTACAAACATTTCATATATAATTTTTTTTTTTTTTTTTTTTTGGTGATAATTTATACATTCTGGCATACATAGGCTAGTTATTATTTCTCAACTAAGTCTTAGTTTCAACAGTATAATAATCAATGTGAATTTCCACTCCTTTTGTTAATCCCATTTCTACTTTTTGCAGGCCTAAATTACAAAAATTACCACCTAAAGTTTCTCGAGCCCCATTGAAACCAGGGCGAACTGCATCACCTACAACTTCAAAATCAAAGCCCTCTCCAAAGGTGTCACCAAGTACGTAAAGTTAACGCTTTTCACACTAATTGCTATTATTCTAAGTTGATAAACTCATAGTCTAATACTCATTTTTCTTGCAGAGTTAATAACATTCTCCACAAATGTGCCATTCAGATTTTAAAAAAACTGGCAACACTTCTGCACTCAAGCCTCCTATTATCAAACGATGGGTGTAAAGTAGAAGGCATACATTACTTACACACACAAAAAAAGATGTAAAAATTATCCACATAATTTTGTACATTCTGTTCAATAATTTTGCATTGCCACGTAAGTTTTGTAATTAGAATTCTTCGAAGGCTTGCCTCTCCTAGTCATTTTCATTACAACATATCTGGTTCACATGATGGGCAATCTTGTATATTGAAAAGTAGCAAAGTTTGTATCTATACCAATCATATTTTCTCTTGACATCAAACTTAATTACATCATTCACCTCTTGGAGTATGTGTGTGTGCATTTATTGTTGAGTTGGAGTATGTAGATGTGCATGTTTACCTTAGTGTTGTAAACTCCTAGAATTTCCATGGTAGCATGAAACCTAGGATTTTTTTTCAAGGGTCCAAGTTAAACATAACAATTAAGTAAAAAAGTATTATCAATATGTATCAAGTATGTCTTTTAACCTCCGATCAAAAAAAAAAAAGTATGTCTTTTAACCAGATTTAACATATGTTATTGTTTCATACATAGTATAATACATATCAAAATAATATTTTTATGACTAAACAAATCTTTTCTTTATAAATTAGGTTTAACTTAATAAAGTTTTGGTCTACACAAAATTATTAATCATTGATTTTGCTCTAAATTTCTTGGCAATCACTCTTTGTCTTGGAAAAAAGTAACACCTTTAAGGAAGAGAAAGACCTGAATCTATGACTATATTCCTGACCTTAGCAAGTCAAAAGGCAGTCCTACTAGAGGTCAGATTGAAAACTGCATATAATTAGCTATCTACCTCAGGTTTATCTATCGATTAGTTAAGGGTCTTATGACATAGGGGGGAAGCACCCTTCCTTTACAAAAGGGAACTATTGGTTAGTTACACAATTATTTAGGAAACAATATAGGACGAGAATTCCTAATAGCTAGTCGAGGAATGACAACAACTAACAAACAAGCTACTAGATACTAAGAAAACTGCTCATAAAATTAAGAGCATAGAGATCAGAGCTTGCAGGTAGCATACTGAGGAGGTGAAAGGGAACCTAGGCTTCTTTTCGGCCAATGTCATTGTACACAATTAAGTAATCATTCAAAAACTCATTTTTTATCTTATTCTAAATTTTTGTTTTGACAAATTTAATGGCTGAAAATAATTTTCTCAATTGGGGATCATGCAGCTCTACTTCTGTAGCTATAAATCTTTGAACCTTTTTAAGAAGGGTCCGGTTAATGTATGTCCTTAGGGCACACATTAAGTCATCCATCTTTGAAAATATTTTCTCGAGAATTGAAAAATCTGTCAATACTTTTTCAATTCCCAAAAAAATGCTTTCAAAAATAGATAGCTTAATGTGTGCCTTAGCAAAAAAATTTTAAGAATTCAAAATCTAAAATTTCAACATATGGGATAGATGATTAGACAGTAAATCTTGAAACTTGAACATTTTTCTATCTTAAAATATGCATTAGGGGAGGAGGGTTTACCCATAATTTACCCCTAGCTACCTTGAAACCTGAATATTGAATTTAATAAACTAATTTATAGTCAAACTTAAAAAATAATAATAATAATTGTGAAGCGTAATTTACTTTTGAATTATGCTTTTATTTCTAGGTACTTTTCAATTACTTTTATCCCAATTTACTTTTCGAAAGTGGAGGCTTTGGCTTTTAGAAGAGAGTTTTAAAAAAGAATCTATTGATTAAGTGGAATACTTTGTGTCAAACAAAAAACAAAGAACGTGGCCTTGGGGGTGTAGGATTTAAAGCCAAATGAATAAGGGCTGTTTTGGTAAGGTAGTTCAAATAACAGTTTTTAGTATTTAAACACTGAAAACTATGGGCAAAAAAAAAAAAACAACATGTTTGGTAAAGGATTTCAAAGAGTATTTGAGTTATGTTTCTCATTTTAAGGTGTTTAAACACTAAATTTAGAAAGCTCCTCCTACCAGTTTTCAATTTTCAAATAACATTACTCAATGACACTCTTGTAAATATTTAAAAAAGTGTAGGATCCACTTGATAAGATCTAACATAATTACAACTCTCTTTCTCTCACGTGCACACCTCATTTTTTTCTCTCTTTTCCTCCCTTCTCTCTCACGTGCACTCTTCTAATAAATATTAATAAAATAATTGTACATGTCATAAAATTACCACTTTTTAAAAAAAGAAATACATAGACATACCAAATACACAATTATATTTTTTCACATTTTAAAATATGTTGTTTGAAAAATGGTACCAAACACATTTTTTGCATTATGAGTACTTTAACATGTATTTTCACAATACTTTTTAAATCAAAATTTTCACATTATTTTGAACAACAATACTTGAAAGCTACTATCAAAGGCCCGCCCTAAGGCCAAGTAATTATGGAGAATTGCACAAAAACCCAACCTCATACTTTCCAGAAACTTATGTCAGGCAAGTAAAAACTTAGGTTTGGAGAAACATTATGGAAGAAAGGGATCTACCATTATGTCAGGCCAAGTGTAGGGTAGGAAATGGCAATGAAATCTCAATAAACCACCCAAATTGGTTCCCTACAGCCAAGAGCAATAAAAGACTTTGCCCACAGCAGATTGACAAGGTCTCTGACCTCATTGATGAGGAACAAAGTTCTGGAAATTCAATTTAGTGTTTCAGTTGTATAGTCAGGAACATGCTCAGCAAATCCACCAAATCCTCCTTTGTAAGAGAACCAATGCCCCTGACCAATTGATTTGGCCCAACTCTAAAACAGGGCAATACAATGTCAAGGAATGTTACCATTTATTGTACAAGCAAAGCAGGAAATGTAATGATGCTAACCCAGGCCAAGTTATTTTCATTATGGGTTGCTTACAACTTACAAGTCCATGAGCCCACGGTGGGTGTACTGTTCAAAGAGTCCGAATACACATGCACCCAAATTCTCAAATCTGCATTTAATGCTGATTTAATCACAAACAATGTACATTATCTCAAACTCACAAAATTAGCATATCCAGAAACTATCAATTTATCACCGCGTATTCTTGGTGCAGTGGTAACTTTACAAATATAATCAAGTCTCTAGAAAGAAGCTTTACACACATATACACTTAGATTAAGTTAGAGTAAAATTTCTATCTTGTATAAAAAAATAAAATAAAATAAATAAAAAAAGAAACCACCAATTCCCCTTATAACAACAAACTATATTGCACTAAATCAACCAACCTACCCAATTCAGCACAAAACAAAGCCAATCCAACCTTCCATGAGCTTCATAATCCAATGCAAAGATTTTGCTAATACTCACTATTTTAAGTAATTTTTTTTTTTTTCATAAAGGATTTCTTCTAAACTCCAAGTTGTTATAAAAAGAAAGGCCAGCAAGGGTTGTCGACATTAACTCATCCCCACCGACCCTTCTGCCTCCTTTAATTTTAAATCCAAACATTCTATATTTCTTACAATTTAGGTCTGAAATTCGGTTCCACTAATGGAAATTCATATTTTACTCTTCTCCTAATTTTTGTCCGAGTATGAATTTAGTGAGGATGGGGTGTTTTACACCATCTAATAAAAAATTGTCACATTAACTTTTTACTTAAAATTTGTTAGTTTTAGATCCCTGATAAAACACTGTATTTAACCAATTTTATATCCAAGTTGATTATTAGATTAGTTATGGGGGATTCAGGTTAAACATATAATCATCAATATCATGCAAGTGCAGAAACATAAGTGAGACAAGATATGATAACCTAGGAAACCTAATAAAACAAATCATTCCAAAGGAAAATCCTAGAGTGACTTGACCTCATCAATCCCAAGGTGAACAGTTTCACTATAAGATACAGATTTACAATTAGAATAACCATATTCGTAGTAAACCTAACTATAGTTACTGAATTGAGCTCTAAATCCCACAAACGTTCTGATAGTGAACTACTACAACGTGAACCTCTAGCCCACATACTTCAATGTCCCATTGAAGATTTGAATCCAATACACTTGATAGCTGGAAGATAGCAACCTAAATCCACCGATTCAATGAGTGTGTGAGTGATCATCAGTAGGAACTTTGAAAGAGCAATAGGCACAAACCTTTAGATCTCAAATTGAGCTGCTGCAAAGTCCCCAAAAAACGTGCCCTAGAGTTTCTCTTAAATACTTAGTGAAGTAGGTCTGAAACCCTATACTACTAATGGGCTGATGGGATGAAGAAACAATTCTGACATACGACTTTCGATCAATCGAACTTAAGTTTCGATAGGTAGAAACTATTAAAAATCCAAATCCCTAAATTAGCTTCATTCGAGTTCTTGCACACTAAATACCAACTTCTTGAGTATTATCTAATCAATCTTATAAACTCTATGAACTCTATCTATACAAGTTTGTGTTCACGTGTTTGCCAACAAAATTATACAAGTATAGAACCTAACAAAACTCAATACATCCTACCACACCTAATAACACCACATCAACATTTTATTTAAAATTTAAAAAATGATATTTATTGAAATGTTATCTTGTATGATCAGATGTATTTATGTTTTAGTAATATGATGATGTGATATGTCCTTAGTGGAGGGTGTGAAGCAAAAGATTTACACCACATCCTCATAAAATATCAAATCATAGAACTACTTCTTCTGGCCCTAATCCCTGTCCAAGATCAAGTTGACATGATAACTCATGTCAAGGAAGATAATAGTAAGATACCACCTAGCTATCGTCTTCGTCTAGTCCATTGTCCTTTATCGAGGTTAAGGTTTCAATTTCTGGTTCAAGAATGAATGAAATATTTCATTAATAGTGAGATAAATATCCAAGCAAAGGGTTAGAAGGCCTCTTGGGTTATGAAGGCACCATGGTCAGCAATTAAACTAACCCTGAGAGGGGCGCTTACGTGTTTACTTAAACCATTCATGAACAACCACATAAATATATGCAAGTCTATTCTTAAATAAAAATTCATAGAGAAAACTTTGTCTCTCTACAGAATTCTAATCTTTGATTGTTTTATTATCAGTGATTATTAATTTGTTTCTAAACCAATCCTAAAGGGTAAATATTTAGTTGATAAGAAATGCAAAAGAATGATGAGTAATGCAATTAATTGAGATCATCCAAAATGTTGGGGGCCTGATTTGTTAAGAGAGTTTGATGGATCTCATCTCAATCAATTCAACTACTTTGACTTAGGCCCTTTTGTAGTAGTACTCTGGTTATTTAATATATTATAAGCCTATTTAAAAAACTCTATATATTAATTTCGTGTTCGTGTGTTCTAATAAGTATTACTGTTTCCTCAAAAAAAAAAAATGTTTATCCCACATTGATTGTGTGTATTAGAGTTTCAGTCCTTATAACCTCAGACTACTACTACAAAGATTAGACCATTTTGTAGTAGTACTCTGGCTATATATGTAATATATTATAAGTCTGTTAAAAAAACTCTATATACTAATTTCATGTTCGTGTGTTCTACTAAGTATTACTGTTTTCTCAACCAAAAAAAAAAAAAAAAGACTTATTTCTTCACATATCTATTGCACCTCATTTAGTTTGAAGTTTAGTTAGTTTTCTATTACGATACAATCAAACTCAAATTCTTAAGCGCCACAACCCCCCCCCCCCCTCCCCCCTCTCCAAAAAAAAATATAAAACTCAAATTTTCAGAAGTATTTTGCTTCTTGTGAGGGAGATGATAATTTACAAAAGTAAGAAAATAGTTTTTTAAAGAAAAATTATTTTTGGAGGAGGAAAAAGTTTTTTTTTTTTTTTTTTTCTGTAAATAAGGAAGATAGTTTTCAAATCTTGAATGGGACTCACGTATTTGAGCATTCACATTTAGGCTTCTAAAACAAACTTTATTTTGCAACCCAAAAAGTTATTTTATCTATTTTAACACTCTATTTAAGTATTTAACAATACACCTTACATCTCATCTCCTATTTTAACATACAACACACTAAAATAATATAAACAACTCATCTTTCTTCCTTCTCACCCATGTTTATCTTCTCTCTCTTCCTCTCTACCTGACTCTACCCCTTTCTTAGTCTCCCTCACACACCACCATAACCAACGATCGCCATCGCCACCACCACCAACCACAAAAACCACTAGCCAATACTGCCACCAGATAAAGCAATCTACCACCCAAAAAATGACCCACCACTACCACTACTCTCAAACCTAGCAACCCACCATCGTCACTGCCAAACAACCCACAAAACCTAGCATCTCACCAAATGCCAATCTCCAACATGATCCACAAAACTCTTAACCCACCAAATGAAAACCCACGTCTATCTCCACCTCAAAGGCATCAATGTTAAGGTCTATGAGAGAGAAGTGAGAGTGATAGGATATAGAGAGGGATGAGAGAGAGTGTGAGAGAGAGGAGAGAGAAGAAAAAAGAATAAAAAAGGAGTAAAAAAATACTACAGTGAACTTCTACTAATAAAAGTTTATTGTAGCTAACTTCTACATTTTTTCGGTATAAAGTCCTAGATGCTGTAAGCGCATTAGCATCAACTGTTTTAAAATACGCCATTTTAACATATCAAAAAACTACTTTATTATTTTAGTACACCATTTTACAATACAACCTACATGACATCTTCTATTATATCATTACAACACATTAAAATATCCTTTAAAAAACAACCCATTATTATTATAAAAACAAAAAACAAAAAAACAAAAATTACAAATCCCAGCCACCACCACCCTCACAACCCACCACTATTGCAAAAATGCAAATCTGCCACCACCAACAACAACCAAAATTAACCCAACCACCACCGGCCACTGTAAAAATAACACAAAATCAACCAACCATCACCAATCCAAAAAACCCAAAATCAAATCAACCCAAAACCACCAAAAACCTAAAGTTAGATCAACCCAAAATCACCACAAAAAAAGGACCAAAATCAACTCAAAATCCAAAGAGTGAGGTAGGCGGCGCCAATAGTGTGGTAGGTTCTAGAGGCGTCGACAGCATGGCGAGAGGTTGAGAGTGAGAGAGGGATAGTTGTGACTATGAGAGAGATAGAGGTAGAGGAAGGAGAGAAAGAGAGGTGGAGGAAAAAGAGAGTTGAGGAAGAGTGGCGGATGAGGAGAGAGGAGAGAGGAGAGTAAATATATATATATATATAATATAAAAAAAAATAGCATGGTGCAGCACCCTTCTAAAAGAGTAAAAGGGTACTATAGCACAATGCTATATTTTTAGCATTTGGCATATCTCATGAAGCAAGGATTTTGGTATTTGGTATGCCAAATGCTAATAATTTAGCATTTGGCACACATATTGCCAAGACTCTAAGGTTTTTGGTGTTTGGGGTGCTAAAAAAAGCATTTTGGAAGTTTTACAATCTCAGATGCTAATACTACACTTTTGAATTGAAGGAAAATTAAGTGTATTTTTTCTAGTAGCTTATTTACATAGTTTTTATAAAATATATGATTTTTTGTAACTTTTATATTAAAGGTATTACAAAAAAACTAAAAACTAGTTTATTTAATAAATAAAAAAAAGCTAAAAGTTATATTATTTGTCAAAAAGCTAAGACAAAGTAAAAGGCAACAAATCCCAAACATTGTATTGTATTTTTGGGAAAATATAAACTTTCTGTTTTTTGTCTTAGTTTTTATAAAATAAAATAAAAATTAACAAAACTAACTTTAAAAAATAAATAGCTTTTAACTTCTTCTTTTTTCCCATACATTTGACATAAAAGTTACCTGGACTATATGTTTTAATAAATACTATAAATAAGCTACCAAAAATTACAAGATTTTCATATTCTAAATATCTAACTTAATTTAGAAAAAAAAAACTATAATATGATTTCATAAAAGAGTATAATATAAAGTTTTTTTCTTTTCTTTTTTTTTTTTTTTATAAAAAAACCTCACTATCTTAAAGAAAAGTAGTCAAATGATGACAAGTAAGAAGAGCGTCATTCACTCCAAACTGATAATTTACAACAAGAAAAACGAAAAGAAGAAGAGAAAGTAATAGATAGATAGGTAGATAGATAGATAGATTCCACAAGAGACAGTTTCCTGTGTGATGGGCTTTTTGTGTGTGTGTGAGTTGTGACCCACACCTAAAGCGAAAGAAAAGCGAAAATTAAGAAGATAACGCGGCAGATGCTATGCTGTCAGCGCGCCTTACGGATAGAAACGGCGTAACTGTATATGTATCTGTGATTGTGTCCGCGTTGGGACTTGGGATTATGAGGTGTTAAATGACTTCCAACCCTCTTCCCATCCCATTTCAACCACTCACCAAATAACAATCTTTTATTATTTTTTTATAAAACAAAAATCTATATATATATATATATTAGCAGATTAGAATCCGGTGCAATACTACCGTGCAATACTAGGTAGTATTGTACCGGGTGTAATCCACCCAAATCATTCATAAATTTTTTTTACTTTTCACCTTTTTAGTTTTTAATTTTTAATTTTTAATTTTTAATTTTTCTAATTTTTTTCTTAACTTTTTTAATCAATGGTTGAGATTGAAAGTTGCTTTTTGCAACTATCAATCTCAACCATTTATAGGAATTGCATTAGGTGCAATACTTAGAAATTGCATCTGGTGCAATATCTAACCTCATCACACACGCGTTTTGCGCATGCGACGATGCATTTTATTTTTATTTTTTTGATTTACGCGTTTTACTCGTAGTAGTTTTATTTTATTTTTTTATTTTAAGAAAAAGTTGTATTAGTACTTAACTAATGTGAGAGAGAAATGTGGAAGTGGAAAAAAATAATTTAGTGATAAAAAAAAAAGGTATGTTTGTGGAAGAAAAAAAATTTTATTTTTTATTTTTTTCAAAAAGAATAAGCTATATTAGTACTTGACAACTAACGTGAGAGAGAAATGTGGAGATGGGAGAAAAAAATTTAGCTAAAAATTAGGAGTTTTTAAATTATTAATTTTACATGTCTAACCCTATGATTTTAGCCTTAGAAACGAATGAATTTAAGGGTATTTTAAGCATCTAAATTGAGGATCCCAAATAGGAGAAGTCTTTTAAATAGTAGTATATATACTATGGGGTGTTGATTAGTGTGGCTTCCTTATCTAGGCGTAATTATAGTAGTTCTTAACTACTCTAATACTAAGACCTCATTTTAATGAAATATAAAGAACATCAACCCTCCTAAAATAGTTAGGAGGGTTGATTAGTGTAACTTTCTTACATGGGCGTAACTATAGTAGTTCTTAACTGCTCTCAAATTAAGAGGGCATTAACATCATATTGTGCAAAATTTTGTTTATTTTAGTTTAAGAATTTACTTGTTCTATTTTACACAATCACTTTTCAAAAACACTCACATCACATTGTTTATTCTAAATTCCATTTTATTTAAATTCATTCTTTATTTATTATTAGATTCATAAAAAGAGAGAGGAATTTGATGAGAAAAGTGGTGAGAGAGAGAAAAAAAAATTAAAATAACAATATACACAGTTACTATAACAACTTTACAAATTTTAGCTTGATTGATGTAGATAATGTTGGGGTTCGAATGCGTAAATTTGACACTTTTTACTATTGCACTAATGCAAATGCTCTAAAACCTCATTTTGACCAAGTATAAAAGGTACCAACACAAACGCATATCAGAGTCATGTTAACCCAAGACGCAAGCCATTAGGCCCGTTGGTACAAAACAAGCAAATAACATTTCAATTTTTACTATGAATGAGTAATGCTAGGAAGTAATGCCAGGGACATGCTCTTTTTTTCACGCCTAAATCTATGTCATGTTTATGTATTAATTCTTGATTTTCTCACACCCAAATCTACGTTATGCTTATATTTTAATTCTTGACTTCAGCTATATCAATAATACGAAATTATTAAAATCAAATCAAAAAATTTGACCCATGAGTTTGGGTACAGGAACTACAGATATATATATATAAATATATATATATTTATATAATATTTAAGAACGTAGCTATTGTCGATACGGCTAAGCTGTTGTCACTTTGTCAGCCTTTAGTTTTTTTTTTGGAAACTTTGTCAGCCTTTATAGTTTTAAGACCCATTCAACCTTTTTCTCTTCAAACATCACAGTCACACGTCCAATAGTTATCATCTACGTCAAAAGGGCCTATACACGACAAACAAACAAACAAAGTCACCACCCAAATTGTTTAGCCTATATTAGAATATCCCCCCCAAACGTCATTGTTGGCTAATGGCATCTCCCTTTGACAAATTCCTATTCGGGGTGCTAATCAAAACAGCTCAAAAGTACTACGCACAATTTTATTTAGAAATGAAGACTCAAGATAAGTTAAAATATTGAAAATGAGTTTTAGTTAATTCAACCCTTAAAATCTCTTACCGTTAAATAAAATATTTAAAATTTAATTTTTATTTTTATTAAAAATTAATTAATATATTGACATAATAATAAAGAATAATTATCATGAAACAGTTGTTATATATTGAAATACTATCAATCTAAATAGAATAAAATAAAAAGACTAAAATATTATTTTGATTCCTAAATCCTAACAAAAATTTATTTTCTGTCTTTAAATTTTAAAAAGCTAGTTTTTCGACCTTAAATTATTGAAAAGTTATTAAATTTTAAAGAAGATATATATATATATTAATTCCTAAACTATTGAAAACACCTATTTACAAAGTTTAGGATAGGAATGAAAAAAAGTAATTTCTTAAGTCTAGAAAAAAATAATAATAAAATAAAAAAACCTCTATAAATCTTATGAAAAAAATATATTTAAAAACATACAAATATCTTTTCTCTTTTAATTTAATTATTATTTATATGGCTTTTATGACTGAGTCTTTAATACCATTCCCCTACGGAATTAATTTTACAATGGGCAGCACACGTAAAAAGGAAAAGGCAAAGAAAGAAAGGAAAGAAAGAACAAAACAATAAGCAAAATTCCAAAGACTTTTTTATCCTCATTTTCCTCCAACTTACAATTACAAAGAGGAATAGAAACTAGAAAGACAGTACAAGAGATTACAGACTCCCAACGAAGCTTCCTAAAAGTCTTCAAACTCTTCTGAAAGGCACTGAAAATTAAAAATAAAAACAACCTAACAAAGAGAAGGGAAAGACTTGCTCTTTCTTTCTCTAATAATTTATTCCTCAAGATTAAACCACCTCTCTCCCAACAGCTTAAAATTTACATGATGATACATCTTCTTTAGACTTTTTAATACACAAAAACCCAACAACGAACAAAACAACCATTGACCTTGTATTTACACCATCTTTCATTTCACTAAAAACATTAATATTAGCTCCTCTCTCTCTCTCTCTCTCTTCTCCCAAAATCTCCATTGCTCTTTGAACATAGGGTGATTGATAGTAATTATTTTTGCATTTTTCAATTGTTTAAGCCACAGCAGAGATGCTGCAATTTCTCCTATCTGTGCTGAGGCAATCGAAGCCTTCGACTCGAACTGGGGCCGGTGTGTGGCCGAATTTCATCCGGACACATCCTCGGCCTTTCCGGGCAGAGGGCGAGGGGGGTGCTTGAGATAAAGCAATGACATTCTCATTGCCAAAATGCTCATCTTGAATAACAGGATTTGAAGCCCTGCTTGGGGGAGATCCACTGAAAAATGGTGGTGATGAAGCTACTTGGTTACAGGATTTCTCAGCACAATTTCCCTATAAAAAGAAAAAAATTTTAAGGCCACAATTAAATTTAAGGTAGATGAGAACTTTGTAATAAAAAGTTACCAATATTTGAGCTCACAAAATCCCAGAAATAAAATAAATTGATTAAAAAAAGTTCAAAATTAGTTAGTTATCGGCAACTTTCTCTCTCTCCGAGACAAGAAGATAAGTATGACAATATCTAACATGTGTCCGAGCTAATCTGAACCATCCATTTCTTTACCCTTTTTTTTTTGGTCTTGTTCTAGTTAGGCAGTTACCATGTGTTTGGTTTCTTAGAAAATTGAGGAAATTGATTAAAACAAACAACCTTAGGAATTGGAAAAATTACGATGTTGTCAGCTCAGTGTTCTAATCTAGCATGAATTTTTCAGAAACAATATAATAAACATCTAAAATAACCCACAAATCGAACACACAAAAGAAATAATACTAACAAGCAAAATTCCACACACACAGAGAGAGATATGAACCTTTGTGAGAATAATATCCAAAAGCTCCGCTCCTGCTTTTGAATCTCCGATCTCAGTTTGATGACTGAAAATTTCACAGCAAAAAAACCAACCCCTAAATCAGAAAATCAGAAAAACAAAAAAACACAAAACAACAAAACACAAAAAACAAAAACTTGTTTTTCATATAAGGGAAAGACTAAAGAGGGATTTGAACATACATGATGGGCCATCTGAGAGAGGGTCTGAAATGGTGGTCGTGAAAAGAAGGGTCGGAAAGGCCCAACCGGCGAGGCTTTGGGCACACCACAGAGTTATCTCTCTCCTCCACGCACCACCCTCCTAGTCCCAATCCCATGCTGTTCTTTTGCTGATACATGCTCATCCTGTTCATCTTTTCCTTCTTTCTTTTTTTTCTCTTCCAACTCTTTTAACTTTAAGATCTGCACCCTACCAACCACGCCTGATCCACACAAAAAAAAAAAAAATTGCAAATCTTTATCTCATGCTCATAATTAATTAATACCCATAAAAGCAATACAATAATTCTTGTACTCAATTTTATAAAAATTAAAACTTTGACAAATTAAAAAAAAAAAATACCCTTTTCTTGGTTTTCTTAAAAAAAGTACAAAGAAAAAAAAATTGTCTAGGCTTTATCTAAGATATCTGCTGTTTTGAGCTCTGAGTTATGTTTTTTTTTTTTTTTTTGGCTTTTAACTACGACAACAAGAAGGTGTTAGTCCTTATTTTCTGGAGAGGATTATGGATTTTTAACAGATTAGTTAGGGATGGCCACATATAGTAGCGTGTTTTTCGCTTCTTTCTAGAAACCCAAAAATTAAAACCAAAAATTTTATTAAAAAAAATGAAGAACCAGCATAATTCTTCTAGAGTTTCAAACTGACCCTGAACTTGTAATCATGTTAAAAAAAAAAAAAAAAAAAAAAAAAAACTATGTAGATCTAATCCAGAAAGAGAGAAAGCTGACCTGGGTTGCCAAAGAGGCTCCAGAGGAGGATTTCAGGGAAGAATAATAAAGAGGGAAGAGACGAAAAGAAAGGCAGAGATTTTTGACAAAGGAGACAGCAGAAGAAAGATAAGAAAGAGGTTGGTCCAGTATTCATACAATGCTTGGTAAGAAAGAGAGTGTATGAGTTTCACTCATGTGTGTGCAAGTGCTTTATTTTTAGTATGAGATCGGGTTTGGTAACCGTTTGATTAGGTTTCTGTGGCTTGGGTTTTGTGCAAGAGGGAATTTATTGGATTAGATATATATGGGGGAATCAATCGTCTTTTCCCTTTATTCGCTGATGCAAATATATAAAGAGATCTAGTTTGGTCCCACATGATGCATGCATGTTCTCTTTTTTTTTATTTGGTAAATTTTTTTTCTTTAACTTTTTTTTTTTTTTTAATATTTATAATAAAGATGATACCATGATTCAGAATTCTACAAAAATAGAAGACTCCAAAGTCCAAATATAGAAACATCTCCTTGAAAAACTTCGACAAAGTATTGAAGGATGGCGATGAATATATTTAGCCATGGCTAGCCACACCCACACACCTCTGCAATTCCCTTATTATATGCTAATCCAAACTATTCACTTGCCTCTTCAAAATTCAAATGTGTGAATTCATTAACAAAATCCATAAACCATTCTTTTGGGGGTGATAACCCAACTAATCTAACGACTTATATAATTAATCAGTCTACCTTAATTAAGCCAAAATCCATGGGAGGATTTAGGATTTGTGACACTAATAGACAAAATAATGCCTTTCTAAACACATCCAAGCCTCCCTTAAACCTCTTTCTCAAAAAAAAAAAAAAAACCTCCCTTAAACCTTTTATTATTTCTTCAACTTATAAATTCCTTTCCTCCTACTTTTTCTCATCACCCTCTCCCCCTCTTGGTCTTGGATTTGGCACACCCAAGCCCCCCTCGACAACTCTTCTTTTTTTAGAAGAATGCTTGTACTCGTATTCCAACAAAATCTGCCATTTTCTCACTCCTCCCTCAACAATGTCCCCATTGCCCCTCTGCTTAAACTCTATTACATCTACTTTGTGGTTGTCATTGGTCTCGAAGTGTATGGCATCAACTTCACCCCCCAAATCCCTTGGACCTTTTCTCCACTCTAACATCTTTGATTGGTGTTGCACTAATGCCACGTGCAACTATCTTGTAGTTGACAAACCATGGAATTTAATATATATATTTTTGGCATCTGACGAATATGGATATTTGGCAATAAATTGATTTTCCAATAAAGAGTTGTCCCAATTTCAAATGTTATTCACATAGTTAAGCATAATGCAATGGAATACTATTCTTTCCCTCTTGGTCTTGGATTTGGTACACTTAATCCCCCCTCGACAACTCTTCTTTCTTTGGAAGAGTACTTATACTTGTATTCCAACAAGAGTCATCATTTTCTCAATCATCCCATCTTCTTCAACAATGTTTTTGTTGCCCCTTTTCTGATGAAACTCCATTACATTTACATTGTGATTGTCATTGGTCCCAAAGTGTGTGACATCAACTTCAACCCCCAAATCCTTGGGAATATTTCTCCACTTCTAACAACTTTGATTGGTGTTCCACTAATGTCACGTGCAATCTTAACCAACCATAGCCTTTACTATTTATTTTTGGCATATGAGGAATATGGATATTTGGCAATAAATAGATTTTCCTTAAAGAAGTTGTCCAAATTTCAAATGTTCACACAGTCAAGCATCATGCAATGGAATACTATTATTATGTTTTTAACACTATTGAATCAAAAAATAAAACTCTAAAATGGATCTATTGGTCCCCGCCTTAAAAAAGTTCTTTTATAAAACTAACTATCAACTACCTATGATAGCTCAAGAAGTAATTTGGGACCCTCCAAACCTGGGGGTCTTATTCGAGATCATTTTATGGCAACTAGATTTTGGGATTATTCTCGTAATATTGGATTTACAACAAGCCTTGCATCTAAATTACGCGCCTCTAGAAATGGTTTACCTTTGGCATGAGAATTCGTAATTTCATTTTGGAAATTGAATCTCTACAAGTTTTTACTTTCCTAATAGCTAGTTATTTATTTATATATATATATATATATATATATATATATGAGATGGGTTCAAGTTATACCTGATAAACCATTGAATTTAAGTAAATCTAATGGTAAAAAAAAGACCCTCATTAATGTTAATATTTTTATTAGGATCTCATTAATTATCTCTCATTTATTATATTTTATATCTATCTCTAAATCCAAAAAAAGTGTTATATTTGACTCTCTCTCTCTCTCTACATTTCTCTTTCTATCTCTTTCTCCTCCACCGTTGTTCCACTTCCATGGATAGATTGCCAGCAGAAGAAGGGAAAAAAAAAAAAAAAAAAAACAAACAGCGGAACACTGAAATTGAAAGGAACACTCACTTGTTTTTATCAATATCCCAGGCCATGACAGTTGAGAACATGCGTGATACTGTATGTAAATTCGAGAATTCTATGGTACACGGTACAGACTTTTCTAATTTTAACTCAAAAACTGAAGGATGCCTTAAATCTGTTATAACAAGTAGCTTAACGCTCCAATGTATTCTGCTAACATCTATTTATTTATTTTTCTTTCTTTTTGGGTTAAAGTACATTGGTTATGGCATTATTATTTCGGTTTCTTTTTCTGGGAAGTGAATGTAGCTCAGTCCAAATCAAGTGAATTTCTTATTTAGATTCAGATTCTTATTATGAGTTAGCCATTTAGGATTTATGTAGTGCTTCTTTGTGAATGTTAGTATTTATATTTGGTGGGTTTCAATTTTTAAATTAGTTGGAATTATTTTTGCAGATTCTTGTATCCTATTACTCGGGAGCAATGGCTGGTTCAATGTAATATTGAGCTACATCTCTTTCTTCTTCTTCTTCTTCTTCTTCTTCTTCTTCTTCTTCTTCTTCTTCCCGTGTTTTTGTTTTGGTTCTTTGACAATCTTGGGTGGGATTTGAATTTTTGAGTTTATTGATTGATGATAGTTTGGGAGACATACATTGTTCGCGCACAATCGATATCGGCTTTGGAGTTTGGTGTCTTCTTGGGAGGGAAGAAACTCTCTTCCACCACCAACACCTCCTCCATTGTCAGCTGTGCAAACTCTTGATTAATGCAAGTTCTTGCTTTCTGTTTGCATTTACTTGTTTTCCTTCTCTATCTCTTTCTCTTTGTTTTCATTTTTGTTTTCCTTCTCACAAACCTCTAATGTTAGTGTTCCGCAGTTATTTTTTTATTATTTTTTTTCCTTCTTCTGCCGGCAATCTATCCATGGAGGTGGAACAACGGTGGAGGAGAAAGAGATAGAGAGAGAAACGTAGAGAGAGAGAGAGAGAGTCAAATATAACACTTTTTTGGGTTTAGAGATAGATATAAAATATAATAAATGACGGATAATTAATGAGATCCTAATAAGAATATTAGCATTAATGAGGGTCTTTTTTTGACCGTTGGATTTACTTAAATTCAATAGAGTTACACCAGGTACAACTTGAACCCATCTCTTTCTCCCTCTCTCTCTCTCTCTCTATATATATATATATATAGTTGAGTTCAAGTTACATTTGGTAAAATTCTAAGTAATGTTACACCACTCAATAACTTATTATTGAATTCATATTTTGAAAATCCAATCATTGAATTACATATTCTATATATTCTTAACAAGCATGCCAATTTTCATGTCAATCAGATACAATTTACCATTCGATCCATAATCTCATCTTTTATGTATTATTTCAAACTACAAAAACTTGAATTTAAACAATTGATTGATGGCATAGCTATTGATATTTGATCACCTTGAAATTTTGTAAGAATGGAGAATATACAAAGATAATATAATCTAACGGTGGATTTGTCAAAATTCGCATCTAAATAAAAAATATTTAGTGGTGTAACATTGTTTAAAGTTACACTAGGTGTAACTTGAACCCAATCCATATATATATTGGAGAAAAAGCTACTTATTATATCTTATTTTCTCTTAATGCTTTAATTTCTAATTGATGGAAAATCCTCACTAGAGCTTGGCATTTTTATCCATGTAGTATATAAAACGTGAAGCTAATAAGTGCGCTATTTTAAGACTTACCATCATTGTATTTATTTATTTTTTATTTTTTTTTTGCTATTTAAGGAAGTCCAAATGTTACCTTCTCCTAGACTACTCTTATGAACTAGGCGAAAACACCATTTTGAGGTCACAGTTAATTTAGTCCCTACATTTTGGTAACAGTTAATTTGGTCTATATATTTTTTAATTTGTAGTCAATTTGGTCTCTAAAATTGGAATATTTAGATGGGAGGGGATCTTACCCCTTTTATAATTTGTTTCCCAAAAAATAAAAACTTTATTTTAATATTTATTTTGATAGGAAAAAAAATTACACAATCAAAGTCAAAAAAATTGTATAAAATATTCAAATACAATAAAAAAAATTATCCAAAAAATGTGTATCAAATTTATACACATCTTAACCAAACAAAGCCAAAGCTGCCAAAGCCTTGACAGAAGTATAATAAAATTATTTGTGATGAAAAGTGTTTATGCTTAGCACAAAAGGGTAAGGGAGGAGCGGTGAGGATTCTCCTCCAAAGTGGAAGAGACAAACGTATTTGCAGATGGAGAATACAAGTGGGAACCACACCCCCTTCACCTTTCACTTTCACTTCCTCGTTGCCGGCTTTGATTCGACCACATGCCACTGACTAGGGCTTTTCAATCCATTAGTCAGCTCATTGTTTTATATTTATAATCTTTCAGTATCAATAGGGAGGATATACCTACCCAACCAACCTTATCACTTAGGTGTACGTAGGGTGATTACTCATTGAGCACCTTTTTTTTTTTTTTTTAATATAAATTCTATAGAATTTAAACTTATAAGGCACTAGGTTAAGATTGATTATTTTATTTTTTTTATTTTTTTTATTTTTTTTATGGTTATTGTAAGGGCAGGTTTTTGATTCTAAGCCCACAAGGTAAAAGGATTAAGGCCCCAAAAAGTCCAATACAGTTAATAGTAGGGACTATTAAGTGTCCTCAATAAGAACTCAACTAAAATTCATACGAAATATGATTTTAGTCAAATGATTTAACAATAAGAACTCAAGAATTAATTGTTTAAGATAGTTTCATGAAATTGATTGATTTTAGGCAAAACAAAACTAGTGAATTAGTTCGCAGGAAATACTAAGCATTTAACGTGCCCAAAGTCTATAATAAATCAAAGAATTATATAGAACTAAACACTTTTCTAGATGAGTAAATCAATAAAAAACTTAAAAAAAAAAAAAGCATTAAAACCATAAAATAATTGTTAAGAACATACCAATAAATGGTTGGGTTTCATTCCTTGCCTTAGCAAGGCTTCTAGCAAGCTATTACACAAAATAAAATTCTAAAAACTGTAAAGAAACTTTAAGAAAACCTAAATTAGGTTCTACGGCAGCTCCCTTCTAATTTTTGCCCAAAAGAGCATTTAAATAAGTTAAGCAATCCTATTACAAGTTGAATTTCCGTTTGGAGAAAATCTCAAGTTTTCAAGCTTCACTTAACCGATGTTTTTGACTCATTTAAAATTAGATTTCGGACTTTTGGTAAACTACAAAGTTGTAACCCTTTAAGTTAAATTTCTAGCCCAACTTGAATCATCTTAATTGGACATTTGAACAGAAAGTTATGCCCCAAATACTAAGTGGTGCACAGGTTGGAATCCTAATCCAAATTGGACTTGGATTTGGTGCAAATTTCATTTAATTCCTTACTTCAATTGGACTCAAATTTAATTGGGTTGGCCTGCTTTGACTTTCATTATGGCCCTTGTAAAAGTAAAGTCCATTAGCCTTTTTCTTTGTACAAATCTGTTCATTTAATTTCATTCTCGTACAAAAGATAGATTTACGCATTAAAATTCAATCAAACACAAAATTAATTATTTAGCATTATTCCAAAATCAAATATAAAATGCATGAATTAACTCAAAATAAGTATGATAATGCTTTCTAATAATGATATAAATACGCAAAATTAAGCTATTATCATAAGACCTGGTCTTGGTTATGAAAATATTGAAGAGAGAGAGTGTGAAGCAAATAAAGAGAAAGAAAGAAAAACTATAAGAACAAAAATTGAGAGACTGACGTAGTAATTTTGATACACTGGCCACACTTCTCAGATGGACAACTCCTTGCCTTCCACTGCCAAGGGTGTTGGGTGTGTGACAGTGGATTCGCTAACTTTGCTTCTTGAAGGTTGTGAGTAATTAAGAGAGAATGAGAGAAAGAAACGCAAAATTAAGAGAGACTTACATGGCTATTTTTGGCCTTTGGCCTGTTAGGGTGTGTTTGTTTGGAGGTGAAATAGGGTGGATGAAAAACTTTGGACAGAAAATGGAAAGGAAAACTTTTTGGAGTTTGTTTGGTTAGGTGGGGAGGAAGGAAAATAAATGGTGAGGCCTAGGTATTTTCTCTCTGAGCCCACCAAAAATTTTTCTCCCTAAATTGGAAAGAAAACCGAAAAGAGAAAATGAGGCTACTTAATAAACAAAAATGACCATGTGCAGCCAATTCCTTTTTTTTCTGTGCTGTCTTGGGGACGTTGCCTCCCTTTTTTTCTTTTCCTATCCTGGGCTGGGCGTTGCCTTCTTCTTCTACTTTTTTTTTGGAGATTTCCTAGGCGTTGCCTTCTTCTTCTTCTTCTTTTTTTGTTTTGTTTTTTTTTTTTTTTTTTTTTTTGGTTTTTCTTTGTTTAACTAGACATGATTTTTTTTTTTAATGAATTGGGCGATTTTTTTGTTTGTTTGTTTGTAATTTATTTGTTTTAATTGGCCATCATTTTTTAATAATGGTATATGAATAAATTTATACAAACTCACTTTTTCCATCTCTCAATTTTTCCACTCTCAATCAAATAAAAATGAGAGAAATTAAAATATTTTCTATCATTTCACAATTTTCTATCCTCCTACTTTTCCACACCTCCAACCAAACGAATCCTTAGTCTACCAAGTGTCTTTCATTTCTATTAACTATATAAAAAGAGGCAAGAGGCTCATGAATAGTATTTTTGGTTTGTTCAATTGTTTCTAAAAAAAAAAAGTTTGGTCAACTTGGGGAACTGCCCTTTTCTTTTTTATTTTTTTTATTGTACAAATTTGTAAAAAATAGTAAATATTGTACACATTTAACAAATATGTACAATATTTACCAATTTTTTTTTCTACAATATAAATTAACATTGTAGGTAAAATGTAAACATAGATATATTATAGAAATATAATGAACCATGTGTTAATTTCTTATGGGTCAAAATAAAATAATAAATATCAGATGGGGATTTAGCACATTTAAAAAATAAAGGTATTGTATTATAAAAATGTCGTGACATTTTATTCTTGTCACAATATTTTTTGTCACAATATTTTTGCAACAAATGAAATGAAAGTTGCTTATAGGTGATTTTTTTTTTCTTATTTAATTGAGTTGTTTTTTTAGTACTATAAAATTTGGAACTCCAATCATGAATATTTTTTAAATCCATAACTATTCTGCAGGTTTTCAGACACAATTTGCACAGCATGATGAGGCTTCCAACAATAATGTACCTGACCATTGCTTGTCATCTTCCCATTGATTCCTATTGATGAATACAATAATTATAGGCTACAATCATAAATTCCAAAGTGATAAATTTGCATCCAACCAGCAATAATAATATGGCGTGGTTTCTAACTAGTCCAACTAATAAAATTTTTAATAGTTGAATAAGAGGTTATGGATTCAATTTTTGCCTACGTAAAAAAATTAATTGATTTCTTAATCTGATAATAAAAAGCAAAAATCACATAAACAAATGCTATAGATTATAACTCTATAAAGAAATTTTTTTTAAAAAAATCCTGCTGGTATGTTTTATTTACTTCATGTCTAGTGTATTAAAATGGGAGGAAATGGGGGAGTTTATAACCGGAGGTGAGCCGCTCCCATTAGAGTATGGACATCATGTTTATGTATGGGCGCCCAAATGAGTTGATCAGTGGGCCTGGAAATTGGGAGCAGCGTGGACCAGTGTTGGACTTGGACAGTTGTTCTTGAATACTGCTAGTTGATGTGTTGTGAAGTGATAGACAAAATTGTTTATCATCAAAACCAATGAAAAAGCATGGTCTGCTCCATACGTCTCTGGCTCTGGATATTTAGGTCCTCCATTTGACTTTCTTTCCCTGCAATCATTTCATGGATGACCAAAGGTACAGTTGCTACTAATGAATCCATGATATTATTCCTCGTATATATTAAAGCGGGATGTGAAAGTTAGTTATAACTTCAAAAAAAAAATATTAAAAATATTTTTAATTTAATTAGATAATTTTTATTTTTAAAAAATAAAAAATGGTTAAAATTGTAATTTAATAAAATTAAAAAAAAAAACTTACTAGATAAACTTTTTTTTTTCTAAAAATTAAAACACTCTCTATTTAAATATATTTAATGCAGGTTTGATATATTTTTTCTTTAAAATTAGTACACACTAAACCCAACAATTTGCTTATTTTCAAATCCTAAATTTTAGTTTCTTAACCTCACTAATAATAGATAAATTTAAATTAAAAAATTATATTAAACTCAAAATAATAATAATAAAAAGTCTCATCACACGTACGGAGCGTATGTGATGAAACTAGTTTTTATAACTATTTTACTTTGTTAATTGTGAATGATGCAAAAAAAAAAAGAGGGATTAATCCATATAAAAGTTACAACAGTCAATTACGATTAGTTGTGAAAATGAGTCAAGAATTTGTTGTAGCTCTAGAATTGCTAAGTAAAAATGATGCATAAAATTTTTTTTCCTGGTTTTCTTTTCGGTTCGTACAACAAGAAATACATAAACAACAAAAGCCTAAGGGGACCAGCCCATTTCAGCCACGGAAGAAAACACCCAAGTAGGAACAACAGTGATGGGGTGGGCCTAGCTGCTAAATGATGGGCCAACTAGTAGGCCTCTTGAGGAACAAAAATAGCTGACCATAATAGTTGGAAATTACCTAGCATTAGATACAAGTACCTCTTCTTCAATGCTTTATTACGTACACTGAGTTTGGTTGTAGTTGGAGGAGGAGAAAAAAGAAATGGACAAGGGAAAATATAAGGTAAAGAAAGGAGGGAAAATTTTTTCCCCTTGTATGTTTGGACGAAGGGAGAGAAGGAGATAAAAAAAAGAGAAGAATGTATTTTATCTTTATTTGGTTTGCAAAGGGAATATAGGGTCTTTACTTTAGTTCTTATAATGCAATGTGTGTATATTTATATCCATAGTTGTTCACAATTAGATTCACTCTTATAAAATTTCATAGCATTGCCCCATCACTTCCAAAATTCACAGCATAAAATCTGCTTGGGTTTGATTCAATAAAAAGTTCATTCATGTTTGTATATTTATAAACGAGTCAAGCTTGAGTTTTAGGATTTTTTTTTTCAATTTAACACTAAAATGCTAATAATTTCGTTAGTTAGCATCATTTCCAAACTATTTAGGAAACTAACATCACGAGTCTCTTATACTCGAGTTCTCGCAAACCCAAATATCCCACCGGAGATAGACCAATCCAAAAAACACAGAAAACAAAACTAAAGACAAACCATACTAGAAAACACAGAAAACAAACCTTTGGTGCCGAGATCAACAAACCCAAGCCGCTTCGGTGCTAAGATCGCCAAACTTAAGCAGCTCCGGTGCCGTGATTGTCAAACCCAATGCTGAGATCGTGATTTTTGGGTTGGGGTTTGGATTTGGATTTTTGCTTCAATTCCGAGATTATTATTTTAAGGGGTTTAGGTTTGGGTTTTTTCTTCGCTTTTGAGATCATTATTTTAAGGGAAGAGTTGTCTTGAGTTTTGGGGGCTTGGAAGAAGAGAGTGGAACGATAGGCTATGGTAACTCAAGTTTAAGAGGCTCGAGATGCTAGTTTCCTAAATAGTTTGGAAACGTCACTAACTAACAAAATTGTTAGCAAAATGGTGTTATTTTGCAAAAAAATCCCTGAGTTTTAGTTTTAGGTTATCTTAATAAATGAGTTAAGCCTAAGTAAAAAAAAAAAAATTCATAAATAGAATTAAGAACAATAGGGTTCCATAAAAATCTAGATGCATGTGAATGATGCTTGGACATCTTACAATGCATGTTATAATGCAAATGACATGGGAATGGATGCATTGCTATTGTTTTGTAAATGAGACCCAAATTTCCATGTTTAATTCCATTATCTCGTGTATGAACATTAACCATTAACCTCATTTGTATGAACATTAACCATCTTATATATGTGAGAAAGTTACACTTGTATGCTTAAAACAAAATTATTTCATATGACAATTGCTATCATTTTGGAGTGATAAACTACATGAAATGTAATCAAAGTTATGGGTGCATGTAAAAATGCATGAGAGTTTGTTCTTTCCACATTTGACACTATCCATTCACATTATGTTTTTATCAATTTTTTTGTGTGAAAATTTTGTTATTTTATATAGGATGACTAATCCTAAGTAATAAAAAATCATATCGGCATGCATGCCAATAATGTCTCCGCCATTATTTGTGACAGCTCCTTGCCTTCCATTGCCGAGGGTGTTGGGCGTGTGACGATGGGTTTGCTAACTTTGCTTGTTGGAGGTTGTGAGTAATTGAGAAAGAACGAGAGAAAGGAAGACAAAATTACGAGAGACTAACCTGACTATTTTTTTGCCTTTGGATCGTAATCTACTAGGTGTCTTTCATTTATATTAAGAGTCTGTTTGGATATCGCTTATGGCTGAAAACTAAAAATATTGTAACAAAATAAATTTTAAATGTGTGAATAGTACCGTGAGATCCAGTTTAAAGAAAAATTTACTGAAATCCGTATTTGCGGGTCTCGTGAACAGTGCACGGGACTCGCAGAAAAAACACATACGCGCGTCTGCTTCCCTTTTCAGTGCAATCCAAACCCAGCCTAAAATAGAAGGAAACATGAGAGTTTACAACTAGAAGTGAGCCGCTCTTTTTAACTTACTAGAAAAACAAAAGGATAGAGTTGTTTGGTTAGAGATTCCTAGTATCGTTATTTAAGTGTTGTGAAAATACGTGTGAGTTAAAAAGTGTTATGAAAATATGTGTTATGAAAATATGTGTTCTGGTGTTTAAACATCGAAAATTGTTATTTAAAATCTAGTACTAAACAATCCCTAAGGGGCAGTTTGGTACATGTGTTTAAACATATATTTTTAATTTTTAAACAACATTATATATATTTTCACACACTTTTTCATCTGCAAACGCTACCAAACGGTTTCTAAATTTTAGGAACATCCCAGATTTGAACTAATCCCAATCAAGTCTATACAAAATTTAAAAATTAACCATATCAGTCCATAAACCCAAACCGCCTCTAACGCCGTTTTTTTTTTTTTTTTTTTCTTTATACTCTTCCTCTGACTCTCGTCCATTGCCTATGATATCTATTTTCTCTCTCTTCCTCTGACCATCTCAGTCCATAACCTTTGACTCTCTCTCTCATTTCTATTTTCTCTCTCTTCGTCGTTGATTTCTCCTCTCTCTTCGTCTTTGCTGTGGCGCCGTGGTGGTGGGTTCGCGGCGGTTTGTGGGTTTTGGTTAGGATCGGTGTTAGAGGATTGTGGGTTTTGTTGTGGGTCGGTTTTGGTTTGTATTGGCGTCAGAGGATTTGGGTTTTTTTTGTGTGGGTGAGTTGGAGTTTTGCGACTGGTTTTGGCGTTAGAGAAAGGGAAGAGAGAGACTCGACTAGACTAAAATATGTAACGGCGTTACAAGCCGTTTAGGGTTAGGGACTGAGATGGTCAGTTTTTAAACCAAAAGAAAAGGCGAAAAGCAAAACCAAATCCAAAAAGAGATGATGCTCGGCACTGGGTTTGAGCTTAAGCAGCATACGCTGTTCAGCCCCTTATCCACCATGGCTTTTCCTATAATTCCTTCAGCTTCAGCTTCAGCAATATCATTCTCCCAATTCCAAACAAAAAATAAAAATAATAATGTTGGTAAAGAAGCAACTAAGTCTAATAGTATTAACCAAAACAGCAAAGTTTGTGTTAGTGTTAGTAAGAGACGCCACTCCAAGTCCTACTTGGAAAGGCAATCTGCCATTCTTCAACTTCAACAGGCCTCCTCTCAATCTCATTTCGACTCTGCTCTTGCAAGGTACTTCATCCTTTTTAATTCTTCTTTCTTTTATGTCATTTTTTTTTCTCAAGTTATCAAGCGACATATCATCTGGGTATTGTTACTAATGCCAATATAATGTGTTTCTTATATGCATTAGTATTTGAAATTTCCTGTTAACTTTTTGTGTGTGTGTAATTACCACTCAGATTGGATTGTTGGGTTCATTTTAGATTGCTTTATATGTCTATTGGTATATCAAATTGTCTACTTCACTTAAGAAAAGGGTTGTACTGGTGCAAAAAGCTCATTCTTTTGTGGGGTTTGGGAAAAAAAGTGATTGGTAGACTGTCTTACCCCATATATATGTGTGTGTGTATGTATTCCTAGGCTTGAACTTCCAACCCTATATAATAATTTATCACTAGTTTTCTTTTTGGTGGGTAGTCAGATTAACTTTTCAGACATCTTTATCGACGTTGCTAAATGCCTCTTAAGTTTGAAATGAATCTCAATCGTGCTTTTGTCATTAGGGGAAAGATCAAATTGTTAGCTTGAATTTGGATTGCAATGTATTTATTTGACATCTAGAATTATCTGCATTGCTATTTGATGATGTTGCTGAAATAGTTTCCCTGTTTGGTGTCTTTGTGTTAACTTAATTACTCAAATATTGAAATGATATTTTTACTGGAAAAAAACATCTGTTGAGTGTATTAGATATAACTTGTAGACTATAAATCACTGCAGATTAGGAGGGATGTTGAAGGTGCAAGACTTGAATGCCGTGTTACGAAATTTTGGAACTCTAGGCAGATGGCAGGATCTTTCTCAGGTGCTTCAATTAGGAAGCTGTTGTACATGTTTTTGGAAGCCAATTATTGGTTTTTTGAATTGTTAAGCCTGCCTGTTTCATTTGTAGAGTCTTAAACTTGGATATATATTCACAACTTATTGCATGGATGTCTCTTTGATGTGTGTTATTTAGTTTTATTTTATTTTGTGCCATCTGTGTGTCTGGTTCCTTTTAAAAGGGTCTTCCATATGTAGATCAATTATTTACTCCTTTTTCTTGGGCAGCTGCTTTAAAAGAATATATTTGATGTTTTAAAACTCTACACATTTTATGATATGAGCCTAAAATAAAATTGAACTCAAATTTTATTTTATTTATTTATTTTTTGTGTGCATAAAATTATCCAATAAAGATACATCCAGATGTCTTTTTTATAAGTAGTCAACACTAAGCTGCCAGCGATCTTTGAAATTGTGTATGATTGCTTCACTAAGGCATTCAATTCATTTCGGCATTGGAATATATTACCAAATGATATTGGTACCTCACTCTTTGACAACAAATACAATTTTCTTCACTACTCTCTTCAGCTCCATAGAGACGATATACAATTCACTCTTGATATGCAACTCTCTCTCATGGTATTAAAACTTTAGGGTCAAGGCCATACAATCCCTAGAAGTATACTTTATCATCTAAGAATAAATTTTGGGTTAGAAGGAACTAATATTTTGAAGTCTTTTGGTTTCATTCTAAAATTTGTGAAATCATTTGGGGGGACCAACCACGGTGACCCTACTTGGGCTTAGTAGGTTTCCACTCACTTTGGAATGAATGCCTGAGGGCTCTACATAGTGAGGAGGCCACAGGTGCTTCCTTAGGTGTTGAGCATAGCCTGACCTCAATGCCACTGATTTTAGGCAGTTGAAGGCTATAGTTCTTGAGCTGAACTAGAGTCACGCTGTCACCCTAAAGTTTCAAACTTAGGACCTACCCCAAGACTGAAACCATGGGGCCATGACCCTAGGTGGTGTGAAATCAGTTGCATTAGGATGTGATGTGGAACGTAAGTGGCAGCCCACTTTGAAGACCTATAAGAGGCAAGGAAAAGCTCGTTCTAATGCTCAAGCCTTAATTTGGGATGTTTCGGATGATGGGGTGCTCTCGTGGGACCTTGCTTAGTCTTATTTTATTGTTTAGTTGCTGCTGGTTCAGTTTTAATTAAGTTCTATTAGAATAAGGGCAATTTGGTAATTTCCAGAAATCTGGAATGGGCTGTCCTTGGCCGTACCAAAGGCCCATGAGTCTTATTTTATGTTTATGTATTATTAAGTCTTTTCTTTAATTATTCTTAGTATTCCTATTCATTCTAGGAATAGGTTATTTAGAGTCCAAATCCTACTAGGAAAAGGATACAATAGCCTCTATATAAAGGCTCTTTTGTAGTTATGTTATTTCAGAATATTGTGATTGATTAATAAAATTCAGCAGCTTATTTTAAGCTTTGTTTGTGTGATGCAAACTTCTCCAAGGTGTGATGCCAAGGAACCCTAGGTGTGATGCTTAGGAAGACCTAGGTGTGATTGCCTAGTGTTTTATTTATGTTATTTTCTGTTTATCCCCTGTTTCAGCCCTAAACAGCCGTCAACATTCATTCTTTTCTAACCTGAACTCTTAAATATCAATCCTTATTCAAGAATTCATCATGAAACCTAGTATAGTGCTGAACTTCTTAACGGTCCTGCATCAGGATGTTACCCCATAACAAGGGTTATGCCATGTTGCTTGGAAGGCATCTGCCATCCTCCGATGATACAAATGCGTAAAGAAGGGAAGACATAGAAATAGTAAGATTGGGAAAAGTTTGCAGATGAATGAATAGCATTTGTTATTTGACAAATAGGTGTACTCATAGCAAAGTAATTGCAGTAAAAGCAGAGTAAACTAAAATAGAAACTAATATTAGATCAGTGATAAGGGCACATTTTGCTTTTCAATAAGGAAAACCATTTGGTTTTTACTACTAATTTATTTTTGTACCCATTAACGTAGTAAAAATGGAATATGCAAGGATGGAAAAGGTAGGGCAGAAAAAAAAGGGACAGAAAGGAGGGAAATGAAACACACAAAGGTAGATCTGGATGGAAAGGAAAATTGAGACTCCCCTCTCTCACGACTCTTTGGGGAATTGGAATTCAGAGCTTTCATATAATTGACTTCTTTAAGTAATAATTATCCATCATTATGATATCTGATGGTGCGTTTCCCTTTCTCTTTTGTCTAATTTGTGTCATGAACTTGGTATAAAAATTTTAAGTGTTCCTCCAAGAGGGCTGTCAGTGCTTACATAAGATATTATTGAAAAAAATCGGAAACAAGAGGGTGTATATATGCATTTGGAATTCCCACATGCCAAGGCGCAGAAATAGGATGACTGACAAAATGGAAATTGCTCACTGATCTTATGAGTGCATAAACTAAATCCATATATTGCTACTCTGTAGTTGAATGGATAATTCAATTTTACTTTTGATAGATCATGGAATGGCATGGTACTTGTATCAAGAAATTTTATTTTGTCATGAACAAAATATTGAAAGAATTTTAGTAATTCTAAATCCATTTAGTAGGGATCTTGTAAATTGTAACTGAAAAATATAGAGAAAATTTCTTTGTAAGCCTTTTACAAAAAAAAGAAAAGAAGAAGATAAAATTGTTTTTCATATGCATTATTGTCACTTAGGCGTCTTCTTGTCATTCAAAAAGACTGTTTAATTGCCCTCTCTCTGTGGTTATAGTTTTTCCCTCTTTACCCATCCTCTCTGAACAATGAACCTAATTAACTATGTTGTTTAATTTCCCCTTATTATAATTGTTGATAATTGTTATGTCAAGTTTGCATTATGGCAGCTCTTTGAATGGATGCAACAAAATGGGAAGATAAATGCTTCGTCTTATAGCAGTTATATGAAGTTCATGAGAAAGAACCTAAATCCTGTAAAGGCGATGGAGATATACAATGGCATTAAAGATGAATCAGCAAAAAACAATGTGTTCATATGTAATTCTGTTCTTAGTTGTCTGGTTAGGAATGGCAAGTTTGATAGCAGCATTAAAATGTTTCATCAGATGAAGCAGGATGGTTTAATGCCAGATGTTGTTACATATAGCACGGTATGTTTTTTCAATTCATATTATGTATTTCCAATTTTTCTCCTAGCATGCGTTCACATGTTGTTCATATAACCTGAAGTTTCTGCCACAGTCAGCTACATGATGATAATACGCTACTATATAGGGCACTTATCCATATCAAACAGCTTTCAGAACTCCTTTGTTTTTTTGTTTTTTTTTTCCATGTTGTCACTTGTTTGTACACAGAACTGATTTGTGCAGAAAATCAAGCGAATAGTTTGTTTCTACTACAGACCTTTCATTTACCAGTTAAAAATATATCCACTCAGATGGTTACATGGATGTGAACACACACACACATGTAGATAGTAAAACCATGACCTATGTCTAACTTTGATCACCATGTGTAGATTCTTTGAGTTTGTGTTTATCACCTTGCTAAGGTTTTAAAGCAGCATGCTCAAAGATGACGGTTTGAAAATGAGTTCACACTTAGAATCTTTAAACTTATTAATTAAGAAAAAAATCACATGGATTTTGTGTGTTTGCCATATAGATAAACTGACATGTATGGAGGATGCATTTATGAGTATGTGTCTATGCAAATATGAAACTGCATATGTCAAGCTTTACTAGCCAGTTTCAATTTGTATGCTACTTTATTTCTCGAGTTAAACTATTAGAATTTATGATTTTGCTCAGATAGTTGCATCACTGAGAAAAATATTCTCATCTCAAATGTTATGTCATCACAATGGAACTTTCTTTCTTGTGGCTAAGAGTTTTGTACCTTAATTGGCACTTTCATGTGCTTGAGATTTTTAGAGTTTATATCTCTCATTCCTTAACTATTGAATTATCGATAATATAAATGTTGATCGGTATATAATCTATATATATAATAATAGGTGAAGTTATGAGAAACTCAAATTAGAATTCCAAATTAGAGTTCTAATTTTGCACCATGTGTTCTAAATTATTTATTCTCAAAGAGTTTTATTTTTTAATTTTAAAATAAAATATGAGATCACGTCATAAATATTCATTCAAGTGAGTTATTAAGTACAAAAACCAAAGAGTCTAAAATAAATGAATCGTAAAAAAAAAAAAAAAAAAAAGTGCTTCACAAAAAAAAAAAAAAAAATGACAATGTATCCTTAGTCTTTCTAGGGAAGGGATTGGCAATAGACTATACAAAGGCTTTTATGTAGTCAATAATAGAGATATAGAGATTGAATTTAAGAAAATTCCAGCAGCTTTCCTAAGCTTTAAAGGTGTGATAGCTTAGGGTTTATCTATCTTTATTTCTTGTTTTATTCACTATTTTGACACCAAGCAGCGATCAAATTCATTCAAAATCCATTTTTTTTTTTTTATTATTTATTTTACCTAACCCTATCTAAACCCTTAGACATCAAAACCTAGTCAAAGAACCCTTCAAGGTCTCCAAAAAAAAAAAAAAAAAAAAAAAAAAAAATCCTAATTTAGTGCTGAATTTCTAAAGATCCTACATCACATCACCATTGTCCTTTGTCATTCTTAGCTGCTTGCAGGTTGCATCAAAGTTAAACATGGTTATTCTAAGTCATTAGAGCTGGTTCGGGAGCTTCAACATAGTGGGCTGCACATGGACAGTGTAATTTATGGGACACTTCTAGCTATTTGTGCTTCAAATACTAAATTGGAAGAAGCAGAAAGCTATTTTAACCAGATGAAAGATGAAGGTCATTCGCCAAATGTGTTTCACTACAGTTCTTTGCTCAATGCTTACTCAATTAGTGGAAACTATAGAAAGGCCGACGAGTTGGTTCAAGATATGAAATCTGCAGGGTTAGTACCAAATAAGGTTTGTTTTCATGTTTAATTTGCCAATAAAGACTAGGGTTTTCTAAAAGTAGTATATTCGTGCTTTTTTAAATGTTGAGGTTGTTTGATGTCTTGGTATTAGTATGCTTTGAGATGGCTTGGTATTAGTAGCAAATTTTAAAGGTTCACAAAAATTCAAATTTAAATCCAATGAAAAGGGAATACTTATGTTATAGAAGAGTTGCATATATCAAATAAACTTGCCTTTACATATTAACCCACAGGTTATATGAAGTTTTTCTGGCACACTCTTTCCAAATTCAGAAACTTCAAGAATCTTTTTTATTTTTTTTATTCATTAAAAAAAGATGTCAATATAGGGGGAACAATTAGTGTGGTCGAGAATATTGGTAATATGTGTATTACGACATGTTTACTTAACAAATTGATACGTGTTGCATCATGCTTTTAATTTTCTACTCACATGTCATTGATATATGGCCTGACTGATTTTTGATTCCCATTGTTGTATTTCTTCTCATATGCTTTTCTCCGTTTTGTTTTGTTTTATGTTTTTAAGTAGCTGTCAAGGCTTTGGTTACAGTGTTTCATCAAGTTCATACTCAAAAATGCTTGCAGGTAATTTTGACAACTTTATTAAAGGTATATGTTAGAGGAGGCTTGTTTGAAAAATCAAGAGAACTATTGGCTGAACTGGAAACTTTGGGCTATGCTGATGAAGAGGTACACTATCTCTTATAGTCATGAATAATAAAGATTGTCAAGCTTGTGACACAAAGCTTCAAAACCGTTGAATGGAACCCATAACAGATCATATAATTAGAATCCACAATTACGAAATTAGATAATAAAAAAAGACTTACTTTTAGCACGTTCTTAATTTACATTTTTGTAAGTATTATTTGATAAGGTTTATTTTATCTTCAAATTATCTTAATATATTGTTATTGTTGTTGGTTTTAATCTTAATGGAATCTACAATATATATAAAATTGATCTGTTATGGGCACAAATTATATTAATATATAGCATTAAAAAAATGTATTTTCTCTATAATATGCTTATAGCTTTATTCTCATTTATAAGATGACTTTTGCTTTCTTAAAAGTTTAAAAATCTTGAATATTAGAATTTAAAAGATCTATCATCTTCTTCTTTTTTTCCTTTTTCTTAAAACAATTTATTTTAAATAAATTTTGAGGGGGGAAAATCCAAAAAATAGTTTTTTTTTTAATTTTAATTTTTATATTATTTTTCTAATGGGTATATTTATTCAAAATTTTGGGGGCCCACCCTTACATGTAGTTCTTCCCTTGGGGATAGATTCTCTGCCCCCTTGTCTTTTAGGGCTGGGAATGAAAAGATAATTAGGTCTTGGCATGATGTTGTGTGTGGAAATTATTTATCGAAAGAATTGTACCCAGAGTTATATTTAATTGCCACGGATAGGGATTCTATGAATTCTTTGATTACTTTTCTTTTGTAATCAATGAATTCTTTAATTACTTGTTGACGGAACCCATGATGCATCAAGGATTTTCATTATTAGGAATTAGACTAGGTGAATGAAACGATGGATTTGCTTTACTCCAAGTAGATTTTAAAAAGAAATGATGATTGCTTATTTTGGACTTCGGATGGGAACAAGGCGGTTTAGTTTACATTTCTGAGTGTTTGAGACGTGCCTACATCATAGTTCCCTTCGAATAGTGTGTAAGGTACCACACAAGGTGGCTTTCTTTGCATGGACAACAACCATGAATTCTATCCTAACTTTGGATAATCATATTAAAAGGAAGGTGGTGGTTGTTAATAGATCTATAATGTGGAAATGTAGTTGCAAAAAAATAAAGCATCGGCTACTTCATTGTCTTATAGCTCAAGAGTTGTGGTCTTTGGATACTTCATTGTCTTATTATAGCTCAAGAGTTGTGGGCTTTTGCATTTACAACCACTGGAGTGCTATGGGTGATGCCTAGGAAGGCGATAGACTTGTTGTTTTCATGGAGAGGAGTGTTTTAGTCGTCATTGAAATTATGTTGTGTTAGGTTATAGATTGACCCCAATTAAATTAACCAATTACCTAAGTTGATTAATATATCCAAATTACATGCAAATCCAATTAAGGCACAATCAAATCACCAACTAAATTAAGTGCAGTGGAAAATAAGTTTGACACAACGATTTGATCACGATGGGGAAAACCCTCGTAGGCAAAATCCCACCGAGTGAATTTCAGGTCACCACTCCAAAGAATCCATTAACAAGAATAGAGTTTACAAGTACAAGGAATCTTCGCTATTCCAAAGTACCTACCTACAGTAGAACCTACTATAAGGAAGCTCAGCTCCAATCGCCAATTGGACTAGTTCTTGTAGAAGATTTCACCTTCGCATGAATCTCGTATCTGTTACTAACTCCACAACAACCCTTTTGATTGTTGTAGCTTTGTTGAGTTCTTCAAACCACACTTGGATGAATCGGTAGTAGCTTGGTACAAAAACCTGTAGAAACTCTTGTTATGCTTGTGTCTCTCTGTCTCTTTTACAACTGCTATAAAATGTCTTTTATATGCTCTGGAACCTTAGTGCATGAATCCCTAGAAGGCCAATTTATCATAGGCTGAAAACAAAATTTATTGTTCAGTTTTCCCGAGGCTCGATAGATCGAGAGGTGTCGAGTAGATATCAAGATTTATTAATTCTCGATAGGTCAACAGGTACCGAGACTTGCAATATGAGCTTTTCTTGAGCAGTTTCTTTTTGCAATCTTGTGTTTTAGTAATACCACTTGTTGGTGGTCAATATTTTCTTCTTGAATACACTAGAAACTAAGACTCAATTGCACATAAAGTGCGGTTTCTTTTTGGATATGCCAATGCATAAAAATATGACTCTTACACGTTGTTTGGCAAGTGACTCGTCAATGTATCATGTGGAGAGAGAGAGAGAGAGAGAGAGAGAGAGAGAGAGAGAGAGAGAGAAGGAGTTTTGAAGATGAAGAGAAATCAACATTAAGAATAATACTCTGAGATCATTGTTTAAATGTTGCACTATGATGGGGGGTGGAATGGTTGTCATGTAGCCCTATAGTTGATATTTTTGACCATATGAATGTGTGTTTGTAATTCTTTAAGCAATTTCACCATTTTGAGCATTCTTTTCTCTTAATGAAATATCATGCTTATAAAAAAAAGCTTTAATAAAGTCATAAAGCATAAAGGGTCTACTTGGGTCCAAAGACATCCAAAAAAATAAAGATCCTATAATTGTGATTTAATCCCCATAATAGATACTTCTTGATTTTCAAAAGTCCTCTTGTTCCTCCCCCTCCAAATATGCCGCATTAAACATCTAGGAATCACATTCCTTACTCTCTTTGGGGGAAGCAACTACAACAAAATTATTTAATTATAAGAGTGGTCATATATTCTTGAGATTAAATCTCTCATTTTTCACAATTTGTTCGATTGACGTGTTGCTTTTAAAGCTCTTCCCTGCTCTAATTTGTTAGAGTTGCTTGAGGTTTGTAATTTGAATGAGTGATTGTTTTGATCCCTGAGTATAGCAAGTACACCCCCCATGTACATAGGTGTTTCCTTTTTTATCAATAAAATTTCGTTACTTATCAAATATCTATATATATATATATATATATATATATATATATATATATATTGCAATCTTAGAGTCCTACATCGCCTGGGGAAGCACATGGGGATGTGTTTATAAGGAATGATCTCTCTTCAATGAGAACAATACCATGAGGGGAATGGGTCTCGAAGCGGACAATATCTACACAAGAGGTGGGGTTGTTATAGATAGTATTAGAGCCATGCTCCAACCGGAAGTGTGGGCCTCACATGCGAGGACGCGTGTGCCCGTAATATATATATATATATTTATATATAAGCAATCTTGGAGTTCTACATCGCCTGGGGAAGCACATGAGGATGTGTTTATAAGGAATGATCTCTCTTCAATGAGAACAATATTGTGAGGGGTATGGGCCTCGAAGTGGACAATATCTACATAGTTGAGGTGGGGTCGTTATAGATGGTATCAGAGCCATGCTCCAACCGGAAGTGTGGGCCTCACATGTGAGGACGCGTGTGCCCGTAATACACACACACACATACCATTACTTAACCATTTGTTATTGGATCAACCAAATCCATGGTTGCTCCAGCTAACCAACCATTACCCTACCCTTGGTCTAGCCACTTCCCATATATACATATATATATATATATATATATATATATATATTCTTACCCAACCATCTGTCATTGGATCAACTAAATCCACTGTTGCTCCTGCTACCCCTACTCTAGCTGCTTCCCATCCATATGCAGGTTATGGCTTCCCTAAAGTTATGGGTGGTGCAAGTGATAATATTAAATTATCGGTTGGATAACATTTTGATTGTCACCAAAGCTATGCGATCTTTATTCCAACTTCTAGTGTTGCCAAGGAATAAGGATCTATGCATGCATAGTATCATAGGCATAGCTATAGGGTGCCGCCCATAGCCTACTCATATGTGCTATAAACCTTGATTCTCCTATGATTTATTTGTGGCTTCTTCAGAGCAAAGAGCTTCCTTATCGGCAATTATTCCCAAATTTTAAAAATTTGGACAAATTATGTTAATATTGCAAAAGGTATAACTCGAACTTAAATCATACATATTAGAAGGGTCATTACTCAGTGTTGGTCCCACTTAAGTGGGTCTTGCAAGGGATGGCTTAGATACTGCCTACCCTTTAGCAATTTTGCATGAAGTGGTGGCAGCATGAGATTTTTACCATTGCAGTAGACAATGGTCCTCCACTTCACTAAAAATATAACTTTCACCTTTAATAGATTTGTTCATAATGGATTGACCACCATAGCTTACTTGTTGGATCATCTTCATAGTTCAGCTTCCTGTTATATTTTGCTTAAGTTTTCTGTTCTCTCATCTGATATAATTTTTAACTAAGCTTCATAGAATACTGCTATCCTTGTCTTATATATATATATAAACTTCCATAGCTCAGAATGTGAACTTCTTGTAGATGCCATACTGTTTATTGATGGATGGCCTTGCTAAGGCTGGGTGTATAGATGAAGCTAAATCACTCTTTCAAGAAATAAAGGAGAAATCCATCAGATCTGGTATGCTTTCTGATACATATTGAGCCTTAAAGAAGCCATCTCTTAACCATCAAATTATGTATTTTATTGTCAATGATTCAAATAGTACCAAACAATTATAGTTTTCCTTACCAAGCTAAAACTATATTTCTTATGGTTTTCTCTTCATAAAAATAAAGCATAGTTGTCTTTGAAAGATGGCTTTGATGAGCTAAAGATTTAGCTCTGGAGTCCTGCTATGTGATCCATTGTTAATCCTGGAGGGCATTTAGTGGCCATGCTTGCAGGAAAATGTTTTTCTGAAGTCATCACTTTAGCTCACTAAGTTGAATTGTAGTTTCTGAATTATTATTATTATTTTCCACTTGCATTGGTACTTGTGGGAAGGTCACAACTCACAATTGCTAAGATATCTGGGATATGAACACTAGGAAATTCCTGTGCTTAGTTTGTTTATATTGCTTATTGGCATAAGCCTATATAATTAATAATTTGTTCATGAACCCTTCTCAAATCTGATGGAAGTGACCTGATGTGATTATTGCATGTCAGCTTTCATTGTGTTCAATTTTGTGATTTCCTAAAGAATTTTTTTATGCCAGGTGTAAGATAAGTATCCCGTCTTTTTTGCTTGATCTGTATAAATTATAGTTCATCCTGCAGATGGCTATGCCCACAGTATCATGATCTCAGCATTTTGCCGGGGTGGGCTTTTGGAAGAGGCAAAGCAGTTGGCCAGGGATTTTGAAGCAACCTATGACAGATATGATTTGGTTATGTTGAACACAATGCTCTGTGCTTACTGCAGAGCAGGTGAAATGGAAAGCGCAATGCAAATGCTACGGAAAATGGATGAATTAGCAATCTGTCCTGATTATAATACTTTTAGTATCCTAATCAAATTTTTCTGTAAGGAGAGGTTATATCTGCTTGCTTATCAGACTATGGAAGACATGGGCAGTAAAGGTCACCACCCAGAGGAGGTATGATGTTATCCAACTTGTCACTTCTAAATAAGAAGTCTTCAGAACAGCCTTTTTCTTTAGAGCCTCTCTGTCTCTGTCTCTGTTTCTCAATTTGGAAGACTTTGGTGTTGCCTACTTTCTTAATCTAATTACACAATACATATTGAGTCCTTACAATTTGTTATTCCATGCTTTTGCATATTATCTTAGTCCAGGTAAACATGTGGTTCAACTATTTGCAGTTATGAACTTCTAAACGGTAAATTTACATTTAACTCCAAACTCTTTTGCCTATTGATATATTGCAGGAACTTTGTTCTACATTAATATTTCATCTTGGTAAAATAAAAGCACATTCAGAAGCATTTTCTGTTTACAATATGTTGAGACATAGTAAGAGAACAATGTGCAAGGCTCTTCATGAGAAGATTCTGCACATTCTAATAGCAGGAGGGCTTCTCAAAGATGCCTATGTAGTAGTCAAGGTATGCTATGTTGTTTTAAGGATTTTTAGATTTATTCTTCATCTGTCATATGAGTGATTGTTTTCTTTAAAACATTCTTTGCTCAGGACAATGCAGGTTTGATTTCTAAACCTGCAGTAAAGAAATTTGCGACTGCATTTTTGAAGTCAGGAAACATCAACTTGATAAATGATGTTATAAAGGCCATCCATGGTTCTGGCCACAAGATTGATCAGGTAAGCAGTTGTGGGTGTAGGTTAACTTTTCAAGAAATCTTGAATGAATTATTGTTGTTGATGCAATCTGCATCTAAGTTTCAAATGGTAAACATTCACCCTTATAATATGAATAGGACCTGTCCGGTAGTGTCTATCCCATCATGAGTTGGGTGCACTTAAAAGATTGTTACACCAAAGGCATCATAATATGGTGATTTAAGGCCATGAAATTGAAACCAATCTTGGGCTTTTTATTTTATTTTTCTTTGGGCTCCGTTTGTTTTGAAGTAAAATATTCTCAAATGTAAAATATTTTACATGTAAAACATTTTCAATGAAATGTTTTTAGGTGTTTGGTGTGACATGTAAAATTTTTAAAGCACAAACCACAAAACTAGCCGCTTAGCAACTAGAGCTGCCAGTGCCGGAGGTTCAGTGACCGGACCGGCGGTTTTGGCTTTTGGACTGCCAGCATTGGCCATTGAAAAGGCAGCTCCGGCGACTGGACAGCCGGAACCAGCTGTCAGCGCACCAGACCGACCTAGCCACCAAATTTGGGGGGAGGGCCACTGTGTGTTGTTGTAAAATGTTTTACCAAAATTTTAAATGTAAAAAGTTTTAGAACTTTTTATAATGTATTTTACAATCAAAGGAAAATATTTTACAAGTTTGACCACATTTTACATGCAAACAAACACATGAAAATGGGAAAACATTTTACATAAAATATTTTATTTCAAAACAAACGGAGCGTAAAATCCAAAATCTTGTCACTGGGATGACAAATATTCATCAAATTATCCTGACCGCTAATTTTGTTGATATCAATGTTGTTTCCCAGTTGTGGTTGGATCCATTTACCTAGCCATGTAAAGAGAATGAGATGGAGGTCTTAATACAATGTTTCTTATTTTTTTGGTTGACATTTTCCTTTAATTCACTGAGAAACTCAATCCAAAAGCACTAGAAAACATGTTGCCATGGTGAATCCTTGTGTGCTGATGCATGCAAAAGAGAAACGAAGATAGATGTAGATGGTGAGGACGAAAGCTCATTTGAGTCTCCTCACTTGAATTCCCCATCAATTATATTCAATTTTACCTTTTATCTGGATTCATTGAGTAATTTGATTCCTGGAGCTGCATTGTCGATTGACATTCAAGGGTTACAGATTGTGTTCCTGACCATAATTCTAAAGTTTTGGTTTGTCTAATAGAATTTATTAGGATAAGAGGCTGATATGTGACCTCCAGTATTTTGTAAAGTTGTGGAGGTCTGGAAAGGTTAGCCCCTTGAAGAGGTGACAGAAGTGAAATTTCCGAGTGGTCTGCCATTTTATGAAATCCACCAAGTGATAAAAGTAAAAATTTTTCCCTACAGTGAATTGCCAATCCTCCATAACCTCAATCGAGGGTACAAAACTGTTCTTGTTTCTCTGGTTTTACATGACTCATCTTCACAATCTGTATTACCTTGATTATCAGCCAAATTATCAAGTCCACCCTTCTCCCACTCAGGTGGAAATCCCTTGTACATTGGATTTCATTAAATGAAAACAAAGCATATTTCTGTTTCCTCTTGATGTTTGACTTTTGAACTTCAGATTCAGTCACATTTTCTTCAATTTCCCTCTCAGGAATTATTTCAGATGGCAATATCGCGTTATATTGATCAACCTGAAAAGAAGGAATTGCTTCTACAACTGTTACAATGGATGCCAGGTCAAGGTTATGTTGTTGATTCATATACGAGAAACCTTATCCTCCAGAACTCGCAGTTATTCGGTCGCCAACTAATTGCTGAAATATTGTCCAAGCAGCATATGGTATCAAAAGCATTGAGATCTTGTAGGGAAACTACCAATTAAGGATAAAACTACAAGAGTTCAAGGTAACCTATTAATGCCACTGAACCCTTCGCAGGGAAACTACCAATTTGATCAACATTGCCTCCCAAGAAAGACACTTTTAATATAACATGTCAGTGTCACATTTTTGAGTCAGCTGATGGGTGTGGTGAATCCCAAATAAACTTGTTAGGTTTTTGTTTTGTTGAGAAGACTGTTAGGTTTTAGTTTACCACCTATGTACAGTGCCAAGATTGAATGAACCTGATTATTTTACCTTTAATGCGTATGACCAGATCTGAGAACTACAGCTCTGATTATTGTAATGTATTTAGAGAATTTGATGTAATAATGATGACACAATTTCTTATAGCCGTTGAGAAGTTCTTATTACCGCTGTATAGACTAGAATTTGATCAGCTGCCCATGCATGACTTTTGATGTCTTGTCAATCCAGTGAAAACTCTAAATAAGGTAATATAATGAACATTTGTACTACTATAGGTCCATAGCACTGTGAACCAAAGACTATAGTCCATAAACAGATAGGATTTTTTTCAATGGTCTTAAGAAATTATTGGAAATTACATTTTACCACCTTAAACTATACTCTAAATTACATTTTGCACATAAAACTTTTCGAATGTACATTTTGCACCTTAAACTACAACTCTTGTTGCATTTTACACCTCGACGTTAAGTTTTCTATTAACTTGGATGGAAATCCAAAATTTAGGATGAAAAGTGTAATTAGAAGTATAGTTTAGGGTGGTAAAGTTTAATTTCTCTTTTATTTTTAAGGGATTGTTAGGGGATTGAGAAGAGAGCAATTGGGTCTTTTTACATGGTGTCATTCCTTTCCGTTTAAGTTAACAGCAAACTTGACGTCGGGGTGCAAAGTGTAACAATAGTCATAGTTTAAGATGCAAAATGTGTATTTGAAAATTTTAGGGTGCAAAATGTAACTAGGGGTATAGTTTAGAGTGGTCAAGTATAATTTTCCCAAGAAATTAAATGAATTAAATCTGGTAGTATTGAATATGTCAGTAGTGGTGGCATTCTTAGGGACTGTTTTTATCACTTCTCTGACTTCTTCTTGTGACAATTATAGCTGGCTTGCTACTGTTTTTCTCAAGTTTAAAGCACTTGGGAGTGTTTAATTGCAGATAACTCCCCTATGCTCAACCATATATATGTACTTAATTCATTTATCTTTTGGTCAATGCTGAGTTATATCTTGGAATTAAAATTGAGCTAAGTCATGGATAGTTTGTCCATCATGACTGGAGGTGGGTGGTTGAAAAGCTAGATTTTATTGCTTTTTTGTCAAATGGGAGTGTGGGTGTGGCTTTGATTTTGAAAATATGGTGGGCTGGTGGCATTGATTTCTGAAGCGTTTTGTTGGCAGATGTAGTGGGTTTGGAGTACAGATTATATGGTGGAGTTTAGAGTTGCGGAATGGATTTAGTAAGGCGGCATAGACTATGGAGAAGATGTATGTCGCGGTTGTTCATTTCTGCAAGTAGGGGGGATCCAGAGCAAAGCCCCCCTTTTATTGCATAACCTAATAAAGCTATATATGCAAAGTTCCAAAGTGGTTGGAAGATAGTTGACCTACTTCTAGCTGTTCTTAACTAGCTTTATTTGTTGTTAGGAAGCGAGATCTAGCATGAAAGGCCCATCGATCCTAAACCTCAAAATCTAAGGTGAGCCAACAGCAGTTGAGGTAGCATCTAGGAAAGACCAGTTGTTTCAACAGGTTCATTTTTCCCCTGACTTTTCTAGGTATATGCTCAGCTAGGGGAAATTATTTTCAACTGTTTGAAGACTGTTTTGAGTTGTAGGAGGATGAGATCATGAGTTCAAGATCCAATGGTTGCATGTGTAATTGAACAATATATATATATATATATATATAGAGAGAGAGAGAGAGAGAGAGAGACCCTTTAGGAGGATAGCTCAAGGAATAAGAATAGATTGCCCTAGGTACATGAGTTTTATAAAACAAAAAAGATTAAATTGATTCTATAACTAATTGAAACTCATATTGTCTTGGACAATAAACTTTGTGTATCTTATCAAAAAAATAAAAATAAAAATAAAAACAAAAACTGTGTATCTTAAGAATGGTCTTCCTTGGTGTTATTGACTAAGGAAATTAGATAAAACTTGCTTTAATGTATCTGAAATTGACGTGGGTATATAGTTTTAGTGTTTGGACTCTCTATAAAAGATCTGATATTAAGTCCATTCCCTGTTAACTACTAATTTCACTTTGGTCTGAATGTTAATTCATCAAAATCCATAAAGAGATCTTCATAGCATTTGCAGTGATAGTCAATGATCACACACCTTTGGGATCTCAACAGGATACAAATGGATTCTGTCTGACCATGAATTTCTTAAATCTGGGTCAAGATCTGATATGCATTTCCAAACTGCACTGTTACACTTGAAGCCACTTCCAAAGGCAATTTGCCAAACCCGATCTCCCTTCTTCACTCTTCCTTTTGCCTCCAGATAGCTCAGCTCATACCAAAGTGATGAAGATGAAGTGTTGCCAAACCTATATAATGTCATCCTTGATGCTTCTGCATCTTCCTTGTGTAGCTTGAGATTGTCCTCTATGGCATCAATTACTGCCTTTCCACCAGCATGTATACAGAAATGCTCGAAAGCCTTTTTGAAATTCGGCACATAAGTTCCCTTCTGGCTTGCTGAAAACCATATTTTCTGCTTAATCACTGACCATCCATACTGGAGCTGCTCGGAGTATGGCAAGACAAGTGGGCCTAATTCAGATATGTTTGTCCTTAATGCTTTTGCTGCCACATGTAGAAGTTCCCGTGATAGAGACACTCCGACTTTCCCAGATTCATCAGGTTGTTGGAAAACAGACTGGTAAGCTTGATCATCAGACCCCAAGTGTGTTCTCACAAGGTTCTGAAGTTTGTACTTGGCCTTGTGCTTGTCTTGCTTCCTATTAGAAAGCAAAATAGCTGCTCCTCCCATTCGAAACAAAATGTTGGCCATAAGCATGGACTTAACTTTACCTTTATAACCATTGGGAGTTATAGCTTCCATGCTGAGAACTAAAGCTACTGAATTTTTGTGAACTTTTAGAAGATCTTTAACCAGACTAATTGATAACATTCCAGCACTGCAACCCATTCCACTGAGGCTGAAACTCTTTACATTGCTTCTGAATCCAAACTTGTTTATGATCATAGATGTAAGGGATGGTGTAGGGCAGAAGAGGCTACAGTTGGATACAAGAATGTCAATGCTTTTAGGATTTATGTTGTGCTTGGAAAGAAGGTCTTTGACTATTGTGGACAGAACCATTTCAGTTTCCTCTTGAGATTTGTAAAAAGAATTATTTGGTGGGATTTCATGCACTGCAATAGGCATGCAACTCTCAAATCCAATACCTGATCTTTCCAATATTTTCACTTGGAAATCGATACATTCTTGGTCAAAGATATTAGATGCTTCACAATGTTCAATAAAATTAGCAGTTGGAACTCGCAAGCTATCGGGAGGTAGATAACAGGAAAAATCAACAAGGTAAACAGGATTGGATCTGAAAGTAAAACAGATAACTGCAGTGATTAATGCAGTTATAACTAAGAGATGGGTGAGGGATATTGGGAATTCTGTAACAATAGATAGGTTTGTAAAAGATAAATATCTAATCAAGACAATCTCCATTGGTAAATTCCTGGATCAGATTGCTAGGAGTTTAATTTGATGCTTTTGATTTTATACAAACAAGCAAGCAAGAAAGAAGTTAAAAGATGCAACTGTTAGCTATGTGTTCGCGTGTGCAGATGTGTATGAATGGTTTAGTGTTTATCTATACAACTATTTAAGAGGCTTTCTCTATTTGGATTTCTCATTTTTTTGATTAAAAAATGCTCATACACTCCTATGTTTAAGTAGAGACAAAACTAAAAGATAATCCGGTAAAAATACAACTCTAACTCTCACTAAAATATTGCCTAAAAAATATAGGGCCACTCTCTTACTGATTTTCAAATTTTTTTATCCACTTATAAATTAGATTCACAAAATAAAAATTATATATATATATAAAATAAAAAAAAATATTTTTTTTTGGCTACAAAACAGAACTACTAAAAGAAAAAAGCCTCATTGCACGCGCAAAGCGCGTGTGATGAGGCTAGTTCATATAATGAAGCAATCAAGAGAGAAGTTTTGGAATGCAACCATTGCCTCTGTCTCTCTCTCTCTCTCAAAAATTAAATGGCTAAATAAGCATAACTTCATACACTTCAATGTTTGATAATATTATAAGATGAAAAATTGATTCCTAGCATCAAGAAGCGGATTGCTAATTGCTTCATCTCTATAATTACTAATTTCTAATATCTAAAAATAACATATTGAGTGAATACCAAAGAAGTAGAACCCCTTGTTTTTTTGGGGGGAGCCTCGTAAGCTTTGGATATATGTATTGATGAATAAGCTTTAGAAATTTTGATTCCAGGATAGGGTGAAGTCACCAATCTTTAGGTGTTTATAATAACTGAAAAATTAGAAATCTCGGTTTCAATAAGCGTGACAAACATGTGAGTCGGACAAGATTAATTCAAATACTCTCTTTGTTCATCTTCAAATAATTTTTAAAATCTGAGATATTGTGATAATCACATTATGCTTTCTATATGATTCTCCAAATGCCCATCTTTCTTTATTCTTGACGATTGTATTCCATAAGGAAAGGAAACTTCTTTATTTATTTGCGTTGAAACAAAGGCAACCTAATTTGTTTGATCACAAAGTTTGCATGTACAAACCATTTAGTTATGTCCCTAAGTTTAACAATCCACACTTTTGTTGCCCCTGGGATTCAGGCTTTCAGGTCCAAAATTAGTGTGGTATGAATTTCTGTGTGGCATTGGCACTTTAGAATGTAATGAAGGTTTTTCTTTATAAAAAGAAAAAGAAAAAAGAAGAAAGAATGTAATGAAGGTTACGATAGCTCATTGGCTATTCTATTGTTGTCAATAAAATGTTTATAAGTGGAGGTGACCGCTCCCATTAGAGCATGGACATTATGTTTATGTATGGGTGCCCAAATGAGTTGATTAGTTCGCCTGGAAATAGGGAGCAGCGTGGACCAGTGTTGGACTTGGAGAGTTGTTCTAGAATAACATTGCCAGTTGAAGGTGATGTGAAGTGACAGAAAAAATTGTTTATCATCAAAACCAATGAAAAAGCATGGCCTGCTCCATATGTCTCTGGCTCTGGATATTTAGGTCCTCCATTTGACTTTCTTTTCTTGCTATCATTTCATGGATGATGAGAGATAAAAAGAATAATTCTCGGACCCAATGAATTACACGATTATTTTTATAACTATTTTACATTGTTGATTGTGAATGTTAGGGAAAAAAAAGAAGGATTGATCCAAATAAAAGTCATTACCAGGGATGTGGTCTAGTGGTCTTGAGTGATGCACAAAATGCGTTGAGTGTAAGGTCCAAGGTTTGAGTCTGAATATGGACTCATTTGGGTTGTCTTTTTCAGCAGCTCAAGATTCACTTGTGTCCCTCATGGGGCTGGAAAGTTATGGCTCACTGTGGTCCTCCTGCACTCCAGTAGGGCCCGGGACCCAACAAATAGAGTGTTATTATAGTTACGCCTAAATAAGATTGTCACATTGATCACCCCTACCCTTTTTTTGTTATAAAGAAAAAAAGATCCATATAAAAGTTACAATCAGTCTATTACAATTAATTGTGAAAATGAGTCAAGGTACAAAAACCTAAGGGGACCAGCTCATTTCAGCCAAGGAAGAAAACACCTAAGTAGGAACAACAGAGATGGGGGTGGGCCAAGCTGCTAAATTATGGGCCAACTAGTTGGCCTCTTGAGGAACAAAAATGGCTGACCATAATAGTTGGGAATCACCTAGCATTAGATACAAGTACCTCTTCTTCAATGCTTTATTACCCTGAGTTTGGTTGTAGTTGGGGAAGGAGAAAAAGAAAAGGACAAGGGAAAATAAAAGGTAAAGAAAGGGGAAAAATGTTTTCCTCTTGTATGTTTGGATGAAGGGAGGGAAGGAGATAAAAAAAGAGAAGAATGTATTTTATCTTTACTTTATTTGGTTTGCAAAGGAAAAAAAAATGTTTTTACTTTAATGGCCCAATGAAGTAAAGAGAGTGTAAAAAGCTCACGGACAAAAATATATTTTTGTAGGCCATTTAGAGTCAATTATGCTTAGGGTTGTAAATGAACCATGATGTTTATAAACTACTTGGGCTTGGTTTGATAAAAAGTTCATTTATGTTTGTTTGTTTATAAACGAGTCAAACTTGAGTCTAATTTTAGGCTTTTTTAATAAACGAGTTAAGCCCAAGTAAAAAAAAAAAAGTTCATAAATTGACTCAAAAACAATAGGACTTGATAAAAATAATAGCAATGCATCCATTCCCATCTTACAATGCATGTTATAATGTAAAAGACATGGGAATGGATGCATTGCTATTGTTTTGTGAATGAGAACCAAATTCCCATGTTTAATTCCATTATTAAGTGTATGAACATTAACCATTAACCTCATTTGTATAGGTGGGCTTCAGTTAGCTCAACTGATAAAGTTTTTGATGGTTGAATAAAAGATCTGAGGTTCAATCCCCGCCTACACCAAAAAACTGATTGATGTCTTGGTTTGATGATAAAGAACTATTATTAGAAACGGACGTCATAGGTTGAAACTCTTTCAAAAAAAAAAAAAAAAAAAAAAAAACCTCATTTGTATGAACATTAATCATCTTATATATGTGAGAAAGTTCCACTTGTATGCTCAAAACACATAATTTCATATGACAAATTCTATCATTTTGGAGTGATAAACTACATAAAATGAAATCAAAATTATGGGTGCATGTAAAAATGCATGAGAAATTATTCTTTCCACATTTGACCTTATCCATTCGCATGATGTTTTTATCTTTTTTTTTTTTTTTTTTTTTGGGTGATAATTTTGTTATTTTATGTAGGATGACTAATCCTGAGTAATGACTAATCATATCGGCATGCATGTGATGTCAATCAAATGAAACACCCCTAACCTATACACATGATTAAGAAAAAAAAATCTAGATTAAACCAATGAACAATATCAGATGTGAGTTAAAAGAAAACATAAACCTAGGAACTAAGAGACAATCATTTTAATTCAATTTCTAGTTACATGATCATTACACTACTGTGAATCAACATATGATCATGAAATTCAAAGCTAGATAATATAAATAAGGATAAAATCTAAGATTTTAAGTCAGAAATTATACCTTTACCGCGTAGGTTTCTCTTGAGAAGTATGGGCAATATCTTTTAGATTGGGACTAAAATCCTTCAAATAGGATCACTAGTAGTTGGAACGCAATTAACCTCACTTAGGCTTTATTTAAAAAGGTTTAAAAGGTATTAACAAGCTACAGATAAGTGATTACTTTAGTACTAGATCTAGAGTTAAAGTCTCATTTAGGATTGATCAATGCTGATTGTTACTTGTGGAGGATGAGTTGTACTCTTAGTGAAGTACAATTTTATAGTGCAATGCCTATGTAACTAACAATGACAAAAGAGTTTACTCTTGAACATATAGGTGAAGACGGAATTCACCTATATGAACATAGAAGTAGTGTCGCTTCTAAATAAGACTTAAGAGTTTACTCTTGTAAATGCAAGGGTGACTTGATGCATTTAGGGGAATAAGGCAAAAAATGAGTTGAGGCTTTTTATATATTTAAAAATGACTTAAAAAAAAAATTAATTTAAATATTGTTTAAGCTCTATTCTCTTGTTAGATGCAAAATTACTAATTAATATGAACCACCACAATTTTTTTTTTTTGAGAATTTCTATAGACATAAAAAATTTGACAAACTTTTCAAATCTGTTGATGTGGCAAATTAATAGTGGTAAGTAAAAAAGTGATGTTAGTAGTGGACCTAGATGAGAACTAGTAAAAGTTAGCCAACTCAACTATTGTGAAAAATGTTGTAAAATTTTTTGTGTGTTGCTCTTTTTTTTTTTAGAAGTGCTAAATGCACAACATTTTCATAACAAATCCTAGGTGTGAAGTTATTACTAGTTCTAATTTGAACCCACCACTGAAATTACATTTTTAGCCACCAATAACAGCCAGTAACAATCTGCCACTTAAAATTTATTGTGAAAAATGTTGTAAACGTAGAATTTCTCTTTTGTTTAAAAATATTGTTTTATTTATTGGCTAATATTTGAGCTTAATTAATATTATTACAATGAAAGAAATAACTTTATTGGTTAAAATTAGATGGTCTTTCTTTACTTGGGGCATCTCATACTTATATTTTAGAGCCGGCTGTGTGTAAATATACGTTAAACTAGGTAGTAGCACAAGTTCATATTAGTTTCGAACAAATTAATAGTGAATTTTGGTGTATAGGATATTTTTCATATGTGTGATGTGTGTTGTTTATGACTTTGAAGCATTAAGAGTTTTTTTAATTTTAAGACTAGTCAACATTAACTTGTTGAAAATTTGAAATGACAAAACTAAGAGGCATACCTCCAAAGATATCTTTTGATTCGTATGCATGATAAGATATGAATCTCAATATATCACAAGCTAGTAGGGATTTTTTTTTTAAATTTTTTAATGTAGGTTGTAATATATGTGGTGATCCCCTTTCAAAGTAAACACTTGAGCAAAATTACATGCAAAGGATAGACAAAATTTTCAAATTAAATAAATTGTTCACTCAAGTGAGAGCCAGTTCCCTTAAGCTACAATCAATTTGCTCAAGTGAGATCGTGGACAAATTAGCCAATTTCTGTAGAAATAAGGAGAAAAAGTATGTATCTTTGTGAGGGTTGATGGTTCTTAATCGCTAGTAGCCATTTTAATTATGTTTTAAAAGTTGTCTCTCCAGTAGTGACATTTCAATGGTGCATTTTCATTGGTATCTATTCTTTCACAAATACACACACACACACATATTGATGAAATATGAAATCAGTAGGCCACAAGCTTTGAACACTAAGGACAATTAGTAACCTAAAAAAGAAAGAAAGACTATCGAAGTTAACCGGAGTGGAACCGGCCAAGAATCATCTGACGATTATGTTTGTATTTTTCTCTAGGATTCAAGTATGAGAAGTGGATGAATAGTAGTACATACCTTTACTTGGTGAAGTTTGGTCCCTTTTATAGAGAGTTTGGAGTGGGTAGACTTGTTAAGTGCCACTATCATCATGAGAGATGTGTGGATTTAGTGGAGGGGAGTGGAGCGAATTTTAGGGAATTCACCCCACATCTGGGAATAGTGGTGCCTCTATATGCCTACTTATCCCCTCCCCCCTCTAATTTCCCAATACAATCAAAAACAAAAGTACTAAAAATAAAAAAGAAGAGAAATTTCTACTAAGATTTTTTGATGTTGTCTAATTCCATAACAAATCGCTTTCATTATTATATATTTATTTATTTATTTTTTTTGGTAAACAATCGCTTTCATTATTATTGTATTATAACAGTGGGTAATGAAGGCTAAAAGTTGCATATATCAAAGTCAAATTTGATCGAGCAAAATTCAAATTCTTGTTCAAGCGAGCTGATTCTTTGTTTTGCGAACTCCAAGCAAAACTCTTGATAAACTCTTGGTCAATTGAATTCCTATTGTTGGAAATTTTGAAATTTGCCTCAAGAGTCAATATTGTGACAGATATAGCCCAAACCTTACACATACATAAGTCCTTATTAATCCTAATCTCCAAAAAAGGAAAAAGAACTACCGGAACGAAAAGAAAAACCCTCTGAACCTAGATTTGTCTTCCAACCCTCTCCGGTAGTAAAATCCTTGATAGGAGAATTTAGCCACCCAAATACAAGATAACCACCTATGTTATTGGAGTGCTATTTTGAAACCACAAAGACAACATAAATCTTCAAGTGGCCTTGAAGTAATCAAGGGATTGGGTTGGTGGTTGGCTTCTTGACTTGCAGTGTAGAATTACCGTGAAGAGGAGGTTGGATGAGCAATTACAACAATAGATAGGAGCTTAGATACAAGCAAATTACATATATTGGAGGTCTTGTAAGTTACGTTATATTGCAACTTCTATATAATTTGATGAGCTAGGTTAGGTCTTCCGACTGTTTTTTCTTGTTGGGTTTTCACTTCGTGAACAACACCTTATCTTTTGTACGTGATTCTTTTACCATTTTATTCACATTGTAATTGAAATCAACTAAGTAACTACTTGGACTAGACATTAATAAATTGTTAAAATTGGTACAAAGTCAACCTAGCTAGGGGTCTAACATATCTTTCAACTTACCTTGAAAGTTTGAAAAAAGTGGGTAGCTATCAAAATACTTGATCTATAGCTAGATATGAATTATAGAAAACAGTCATCCTGAAATTTAAGGTTACCCTTCTTTCTTTTCTCTCACTGCACTGCTACGTAATTCTAAGCACCTATACTGTCTACAATGAGAAGCAGAAGAGACTGGTCAGTTTCACTTCACTATTGCAAGTTGTTTTTTCTTGTTGGACTTGATCATAGTTTTAATTGTGCCTGGCATATATTCCAGCCCTCAATGTACGCCATGGCCAATGCTTCTATTTCTAAGGAAACGAATTCTTTGCAACAATCGTACTCTCTCTAAGCGTATAGAAATTAGAGACACAATAAAATAGCATGAAGCTTTTTATTTTTTATTTAGAAACAAACACACATAAAGAAAAGGGAAAGGAGTTCAAACAATGAAATAGGATGAAAGTTGATTGAAGAAGAGTTTGAATAAAAAGAAAATACATCGATCGTATTTAAGATTCTAAAGCTGCTACTATCGCAATATGCTTTCTACCTTTACCGAGTCAAATGTATTTTAAAAGTCATCCATTTCATCTCCATGATATGGTCCAAACTACAAGATTAACATTAACATAAATCATAAAATACCATGCTCTCTAGATATATCATAAAAAAGGCTGATGTACACGTTTATTTCTCTCTCCTTTCTTTTATCTAAGTGGGGTCGTCTGCTTATACTAATCCCTTGAGTGTACCATGTGCTACCTTTTTATTCCACATGTCTAGCAGCCTTAAGTTCATTCTTTCTTTTTATGCAGCTCATATCCCTTATTGAAAACCCTAACAAAAAAAAAGCTAAAGCTAAAGCTATCTTTGTCTCTACATTAATGTTCCTTGCTTTGTCTTCGGTCTTTCACTTTCAGCATTCATGAATCACAAAGCTAACCATGATCTATACTACTCTCTTTCATGGATTCCATATCACCATAATCCATGTCACCCACATGTAGTTACTTTCATCTGTTGGGCCCCATCATATGTTTCTTTTCTTTTTTTACAGTATTTACAAAAGGGTTTCCTGGATATCCGTTTTATGTGGTAATGCACATTCAATATCTAGTCATAAAGCATCAAAATATGGTGGGTCAGTGTGCAGGAAAGAAAAGTGGTGAGGAATCTCTTTGCAGTTTCCCTTCCACAACTCTCACTTTGCTCATCTTTTCTTCACACCAGTGCGTCTGTTCTTCAACAATGTCATTCATTCGCAAAACCCTAGACACCACTTTCAGGTCTATTAGACCCATTAATATCTCCATCTCTTCGTTCACCTTTAATTTTCTTTTTCTCATCAAGCATACTCGTGGATGGCGAAGATCTTTAAGCTTCATCTTTTTCTGTGTAGAAAACAGTTGTTAATAGTTCGACCCAAAAAATAATAATAATAAACTTCCCTTACTATTTGGAGAATCTACTCTAGGTAATTTTTTATGCAAGAGAGAATCTATTTATCAAAAAATTTTTTTTATTCTAATCTAATCTAAGTGTATATGTGTGAAACTCCCCAGTAGAGACTATTATTAATATTGATCATATCTTCCCAATCTTAATCCCTAATATATGATATGCCTTATTTATTATTTGTTTTATATAATTGATGAACTGTTAAGATTAAAATTGAATACAAGGCAAATGCATACTTACTTTTTGATTAACTTTCTTCATTAGATGGAGAAGAGTTGGATCGACTGAACCTCTTCGATTTCTCCTAAAAAATGCTGATAGAACTTGGCAAGGTTTTTCCTTGTCGGCCTTGAGAAAATTCATGAAAGTTCGGATGCCGTCTTCCAATATTAGAAGAAAGTCATCTGAAGATATTCTTGAACCAAAACCATCCTTCTGATCGTCTTCGGAATCTTTAAAAACACAACATAGATATAGATGAAACATTAATCTTAAAAAGATAGAATAGGGTAATTAAAAGAATTCATATGACTAAAGTTCAAAGAAAAACGATCATTTCAATTTAAATTTGATACATTTCATATATACTTCAGATTAAAAAAGTACTTACCTCGGTATTCTGGAACTAAAAGTAACTTTGGTGCCAAAAGCCTCATCCTAGCATAGATTTCAGGTCTCCGGCCTTGCTCATAAGGTTCATTTTCTATATATCGCTGTAAAAGAACTTGGAATTGCTGAAACTCTTGCGCAACATGGGCAGGACAGCCAGGGTCATTGTCACGCCGTGAAGCTCTCTTCTGTAGAAAATTCTTGTAGTTCCAATTTAGCGCTTCCCATGTTAAGCAAATCTGTGCCACATATGCTGCCTCCAGTTCATGATATGGGTTCCGACGGTTATCTGATGGCCTTTTCTTTATTGTTGAAATTTTATGAACAATTCTCTCTGACATTGATCTTGGACCCACTAGAACAGACCTAAGTGACTCTGAATTTTGGTTGTGATATATATATAATTACTATAATGTTAGTTTTTCAAAGGAATGATAAATATGGTATTAACAAAGAGAACAAAAATAGAAAGTGAAAATAGTCAAAATACCAGTTTCATGAAGCTTTTGTGCACTTATTCTGTCTAGGAACATCATTTCCTCATCATATTTTTGAAACATTGTGTACGATTCCCATTTGGGACAACTCCTTCGTGATGAAGAAGAAAGTGGATCCTCAGTATAATTAACTGAGCTTCTCCACTCTGACGAGCTCTTAGATGTAGAGCCAGCAGTGCATGAATCACCAAATATCTCATCCTCCTTTTCTTGAACTATAGACTTCTTTCTCTCTGACTTGGGTGGTGCAAAGATAAAAAATTTCTCATCCTCTGAGAAATTTGTTGTCTCTGACTTCTTGCTTTCATGTTCTCGATTATGATAGTCTTCTACAACAACAAGAACAATATCAGGTCAGTGAAAGTATAATAAGTACAACATGTGACTGATGTAACAAACTTAGATGCCTAGACATGTTGCAATTACCGTCACAGTTTTTGTCGTTGTCTTCCACTTCACTTTTGTGTAGGTCTTTAGAAATCAGCATGGAGGGCCCACCTTGATTTGTTTCAGAGTTGTAAACTGAATCAGCATCTCTTGTAGGAATCTCTTCTTCAAACACATCTTCAACTTCATGCTCTTCGTCAGATTCATGAACACATTTAACAGAGAGGTTTTCAATTTCAAGGGCATAATCTTCATCTGGGTCTTCAGATAAGCTCTCTTGTGGAGTTATGAATTCTTCAGAAAGAGTTTGATTCCTCCGAGGGTGTTTTGGCAAAAACAATAGTGATTCTCCGCCACCAATGACGTCAGCTACAAGAAGATCTTTTTCGTTGCACTCAACATGAAAATACCTCTCATCTTCTTCTTCTTCTACTTCTGCTTCATCCTCTGAGAAGTTATATTCATATCGATTTTGGTTTCTGAAACACACAAAAAAATTAAGAAACAAGAAAAGCAAACTAACACATGAAAAAGAGAAAATTAAAGAGATGTTGCTACTAGACCTTTGAAGTATTGGATTTCTGCCAAGAAAATGGAAGAACTTGGGAAGTATAAAGGAGGAGCAGTAGAGGAAAAGGAAGAGGAGCTGGAATGAACTCGAGACATTGTAGAACAGCCTAACAAGAGCTTCTTTTTCTGAACATGGCATTTTCTTCTTGTTAGCTTCAAAATGAGTTCCAAAGTTAAGTTCTCATTCACAAAGCAAAGCAAAGCAAAGCAAAGCAAAACGTCTAGAAAAAGTGTCTACTTTGGCTGCTTTTCATACCACCTCTTCCTTATTGGTCAAATTGATCCATTTCTTTCATACAAAATGTCATATTTGTCCTACAATTTAAACTATACCTTAAGCACCATTATCTTTTGGGACAACAGTAAATTTTCATTTAATTGACAGGGTTTAAGAAGCAATAAGGCACACACTTACAACTCAGTAAATTGATGGTGTTTTCAAAGATGAAATTTTCTATTAGTACATATTATTGCTATGCCACATATATCCATGTTGTATTTTCTTATTTTCAAGCTTTCCGTGCCCAAATTTTAGTATAATTTGGCCTTTTGAACTTGACTTTGTAGCTTTCCTATGAAAAAAACACTGTTTAAACCCCTAGACCGCTTAATTACTACTCTTGCCTTGTGACTTTTACATGATCCACTTCACAAACGATTATCACTTTAAAATCAATCTCTTGATCTCTCCAAGAGTTTATTCGAGATATTTGAATTCATCTTTGTGTTTTTATGATCTAGGTCCAACACATTGTAGGTGATCTTGTTCTTAGAATAATAGGAATCTCAAGGATATTCAATGGAGAATTGTTGGAAAACAATGGATTCTCTCAGTAGGTTTTCTCACTATTTTTGCAGTCGTTTTCCCATCTAGTAATTAGGGTTTAATATTTATTTATAACATTGTAGTGTTTGGGGTTTAGTGACTATAAAAAACAGATCGATGTGAAAACAAAATTTTGGGTCTTTCCATAGTAAGGTTTTGGCCAACTGAGAAACTACTAGGTGTCTACCGAAAACATTCTGTTTGAATCTTCATTCTCACTTGATTGAGCTTTGGTTTTCGCCCGGGCAAGGCCTTTGTACTTGCGCTATGAACAAAAACTTTAGTCTTCAACCCTTATTAATCCATACATATTACACAGTAGAAAATCCAAAGTTATAATATAAATTTGTCATGGAAGTAGCCAACACTTAAAATCCTAAAAAGTTGATTTTTTTTTAAATTAGTTATACTATATTATCAGTTAAATTTTTCTGGATTATAATTTTGGAATTAATGAAGATAGTTAGATTTCTCCTCTCCTTTCCAATTTACATATATATTTTTCTAAGAAAGATAGACAGATAATTAAAATTAACAATTTGTAACTCCAGGTATAGAATGTCAGTCCAATGAAAGGTGGATTTTTTTTGTTACATTTAAAGTGAAGGAAGGGGATTCAAATTCTACACGTCCTTGTTAAAAACACAAAGAAATGATATTTGTCCTAAAGGTCAATGGCCAATGAAAGGTGGGATTTTCTTTGGCATGTTGTGCATTATGTACAATTAAGTAAATCAGCTATCGGTTATACCTGAAAAGACATTAAGCAAATCAGGATGAATCATGTTCAATATTCTTTCCATTAAAGATACAGAAACCTTGTATCATAGTGGGTAATTAAAAAAATGAAATCCTACTATACGAGAAAGGGTCCTATCCTGTCCAAAAAACACAAAGAAGAGACCAAAACCAAGTCACACGCATTGGTAGGCATTTGTGGACACAACTTTTCAAAAGAATTACTAAAATAATTTTCAAAAAAAGTTTAACCATAATAATTTAATCCATTAATAAAAAATTTAGAGATGAATGAGATTAGATGGGTTTAGTTTAATAGAGTTTTGATGTATTCTTTGCCTCCTAACTGAATAAAGAGCCTTTTTAAAAAGCTGAGGGTGGTGTTGTCAAATTGAGCTTCTTTTAGATATCTTCTTAGTTGTTTCTCAAAAAAAAAAAAAAAAAAAGATATCTTCTTACTTGCTCTTTGTCTTTTAATTAGTCGTTAAGGTTTCTGCGGATCATGTTTTCTACGTATGATTGATCAACTCAAAAAGACACGCATTACCCACGATTTATATTCTTAGATTAAATATTACATTATCCACAAAATTAACTTAGTAAATGTGAATGAACTTTTAATTTTTGCTATTAAGCATTAAAATATCAAATGGCCCTATAACTTTGAATATTTACTTGGGCTTTCATAAGCTGTTACCAATGCTCATACAAAAATTTGGTTGATGGTTGGCCTAAATGGGGCCAAATTGACATTTAAAGTTTAGGTTAGGCCTTATTCAATATTCTTATTGTTGGTGTATATATAAATATTTCTTTACTGTGATTCTGTTTCTTTTCTTTCTTTCTTTCTTTCTTTCAGTTTTTTTTTTTTTTTTTTTTTTAGAAAGTGTTTCTTTTTTTTTAGATTGCTTGGGATTCATTTTGTTTTATTTTTTATATAAGATAAAAATTATATTCTAATCTAATCTAATCTAAGTATAAATGTGTGTGAAATTTCCTTTTGAAGACTTGAACTCCAACCTTTGTCCCTCACATCCCTCAAGAATTTTGTACTTGTGGAATAACCATCACGTTAAAAATGTGTGATGGTGGGATTCATTTTGTTAATTTGTTTTGTTTTTCCCAAAATGCGTTAACTTATTAGCCATTGAAGGTTGTACGTAGCCAAGGATATGCATCAAGTTTGAGCTCAGCCCAAATTAATGGACTAATAATATCATGTTAAGTTTACCTGCTAATCAACCATGTCATATTAAACTAAAGAAGTAGCACAATCCGCGAATCATATGGTCAAACCTCTCACATTTCAATAAATAAATAAATAAATAAATATATATATTTATATATATATATAAATCTCATTCCCCTGTGGGCCAGCATGATAGCCCAAGTTGCATTTATCTTAGGATAGAAGGTTTTCATAATTTCCGCTCACCCCTATAATATCTTCTTAATGTGGCTACGTTTTGAGCGTGGCCCACTCTCAGGTCCAATTGCTACAGCTTAGGATAGCCCTTAGAAAGTAAATATTCGGGGTTGACTCATTCATAGGGATGATCATTCCTAAATGTGGAGCCCCTTCTTTATATTACTTTTTTTTTAAAATAAAAAATTACTTATTTAAACCTATAGCCATAGAGTTTCAAGTTTTAATCCTTCTTTGATTTAAACAAAATTATCAACTAAGGTGCAAAGAATAGATTAGGTTTTTTTTTTTTTTTTTCTTCATTTTTTTATTATATTTTTTAATGCACCTTTAGGGCAGTGGTATCCATCAAATAAAGATTTCATTTCATTTTTGAGAGACCAAAACATAAAAAAGAAAAATCACCATTGGAAATAAATATACTAAGATTTAAAATTAAAATAATACATGAAAATCCAAACTGCCATTAATTCAATATTCACAAAATATAAATAAAATAAAAGACATAAAAAAATTGTTTTAATACATTTCAACTCAATCAATCATTAAAATGATTTTCAACATTTTTTTAAATTCAAAAACTCATTTACAATTGAGTATTACATTTTGAAGCAATTTCACTTTCGATGTAAAAGTTGATGTGGTACAACCCATATATACTGTTACATCAACTAAAGATAATCATTTAAATGCCAAATGATCTTGAAAGCCTACAAACCCACAACCCTATAAAAGCATAGCAGTCTCTAAGAGCATCCACAGCAGTGGAGCTAAATATTTAGCTATTTAGCTCCACCAAAAGTTACTTTATCTATTTTACCTAAACATATACTGCAGCAGTGGATCTATTTTAGCTTTCAACACAATAAAATAATATAAACATCACAATAAAATATTATAACTACTACAATAAAATAATATATCCTATTACCAAAAAAATATCCATAACACCAACCACAACCACCTCTACCACCACCACCACCACTACCACCACCACCACCACCACCACCAGTCCACAGCAGGAAAAAAAAAAAACCCAAATCTCCAATCTTTTTCCTCAGCCACCACAACCACAACCACCACGAACACCACCACCACCACCACCAGTCCATAGCAAAAAAAAAAAAAAAAAAAAAAAAACCCCCAAATCTCCAATCTTTTTCCTCAGCCACAGCTACAACCATAACCACAACCACCACCACCACCACCAGCACTAGCAGTCCACAGCAAAAAAAAAAAAAAAAAAAAAAAAAAAAAACCAAATCTCTGTAATAGGGGTGGGTCGGCGAGCTCCATGGGTTTCCTAGTCAGGTACCTAATATCCACAAGCAAGCACAACCACGAGCAAGCACTCCGATCGGCGGCGTGGGTCTGAGGCGATCGGCGGCTTGGGACGCCTGGGTCGGGTCGGCGGCGGGGAATGAGGAAGCTTGACAGAGTGATGGTGAGAGAGGAGAGTGACAGTGAGTTTTGAGAGCGGCTTGGGACGGCTGGTCGGGCCGAAGTGAGAAAGAGGATGAGAGCTTGAGGACGGCTGGTCGGGACGATGGGATTGCACAGTGACTGAGAGAGGATGAGAGCTTGAGGACGGCTGGTCGGGACGGTGGGATTGCACAGTGATTGAGAGAGGATGAGAGCTTGAGAGAGTTTTGGGGAGAGGATGAGACTTCAGATGGAGGCGCGGAGTGAGAGAGAGAGGCACAGAGTGAGAAAGAAATAAAAGAATGAAAAAAAAAGGAGCGGTATTATTTTAATCCCCGGCCAGAATTAAATATTACTTTTTTTGTTTAGCTCTCATGAACAGTGCACATCTATAGATAGATGTGCACTGTTCATGTGGAGCTAAAAAAAATGGATATAGCTCCACTGCTGGAGCATAATTTTGGTATTGGAGGAGCTAAATTATAGGAATATAGCAATATAGCACCACTGCTGTGAGTGCTCTAACCCAAACTACACACACGCACACAACTATCCCCAAAACGATTGAAAATCCTCAAACTCATCACCTAATTTTTACTCAAAAGACCCGAATCATTAGGCCCCAAAAAATGATTGTTACACATATTTGCACACACCCAAAAATTGCATTGAAATCATGACTTGAACTCACAAATTTTTACTTGAAAATTGTGACTTCAAGTCATGTTTTCAGTGCAATTTTGACGTGTGTGTAACAAGTAGTGTATAATAAACACAACTCTTAGACCTCCCTCCCCTACAAACCCCTATGACCAGCACAAACCAAATTTCAATGTTCGGATTTGCCTGCTACCCAATCAATCTAATCCTACACACAAATCTCGCAAAAGATAAATCACACGGTCACAAAATAGTGTAATAAATGAACAACTTGTATTGATTATATATATATATATATACATATATATATATATTTATATATATAGGTACAATCCTTTGTATGACTCTTTATAATGAAAAAATACAATAAACTACTCTAATTCAATCTCTAAGAAACTTTACGATCTGAAAGACTATGAAGTTTGATCTTAAATTGTGCCTTGATGTCTCCAAGTTGAATGAGTGATTGAAGGTAATTGATTTAATAAAAGTGTTGTTGGCTTAATCTAATAACCATATCAAAGGGACTTAAAAGAAAATCCCTACTTTGAGCCTTGATTTGGAATGAGCAATAGAATTCTCTTGGACTTAGAGATGACTCTCTATTTTTGCAGAGTGATAGTATAATTTTTCTCTCTGTCCCTTTTCCTACATGAGAAGCCTCTATTTATAGGCAACCCAATTATCTTTGATTTCAAATTTGGGTTTGGCCTACCTTCAGTTAACTTTTTAATATGATATCTTCTTTTCTTTTAATAAGAAGTAGTCACGTCACCCATTACCTTAGCGTACGGTTGAGATTAAAAATCAACGCCACATCATTTTTCTCTCGGAGAAAGAAACTAAAAAACGAGAATCTTTAGTAGTCTTCTAAACACAATGGTGAAGGAAACAAAATTCTCATATTAATCAAAACTTGAAAGTTAAAATCTAGCTCATTGATACAATAGAAGAAAATCATAAAATATCAAAATTAGATATTCATGAGCAACAACCAAATATTTTCATTGGGTTATTCTCAAAAGAAAAAGAAACTAAAATTTTAGATTTTGGAACAAAAATTACTACTCAAATGCTCAACTCAAGTAAAACAACAAGAACAAATAGATATGTACCCACTTGTTTCTCAATGTTCTCATTCCTTTTTCAAAACAACAAGACGAGCCAAGTAGGTAAATACCTTTCTTTGCATTTTGGAAATTTCAAGGGCTTTGATTTTAAATTTACTCGCTTTTTAAAGGTTAGTGGGTTTGTTTCTAATCTTAAAATTGATTAGAGAGAAACAGAGTATGAAAAGCTGAGTCTTTTTTGTCTGAGATATGAATTAAAATACGGCATCATCTAGCAAAGGAGGTGCTGGATAGGCAGATTCTTGTTAGAAAAATAAATTCCAAGCAACTCTAAAGTAGCTTCCTCTCCAAAGACTTCATTTTTTTGTGGGGTTTTGGTTCAATCCATGAGTACCCAGTTTCTATTTTGTTAATTTTTTTTCCATGGGTTTGCTTGTTTCCTTCATCTTGGCATTTAAGACTTTAGTTCAATACCCACAGTTTCTCATCTCTCCGAGAGAAAGATGATGTGGTGTTTTTTTTTTTTATAAGGATGATATGACGTTGATTTTTAATCTCAACCGTATGCTAAGGTAATGGGTGACATGGCTGCTTCTTATTAAATGAAAAAGAGATGTCCTGTTAAATCGTTCAAATTTTCTCTCATCATTTATTGAGAGTTAATTACAAATTTTGAATTTAATTTGGTCTTGCATTTAATAAGAACCTTCTATGTGCATCTTTTCTTTTGAAGTTGCCACATGACTTTCTTTATTTGATGTTGCTATGTGGCTTGAACATGTGTCATTTCTATGTGAGTCGTGGTAACTCAAAGACTTGACACGTGGCTTGATTTCATTTGCTAATTGTCCACTATTGACACATCATCAACTGGAAATTAATTTGACCACAAATATTTGATCATGATCAATTAGAAGGTTGTGAATATGTCATAAAATTTTGACATCTACAACATTCATCAACCATAAATTTTCACCTTGGTCGAAACACCAACCTCTCTAAATCCAACAACTCCCAAATCCCACAAATACACTAGCATGTGTGCGCAATAAGGGAGGAGGAGGGCTAAACTAAAACCTAAAGCCCCTTCTCTGCCACATTGCCGAATGCCGAAGTATCACCCTACCCAATTGGAAACTCATAATCAATCCAGTCCCCAAAACTCCTCTCCATTGTCATTTCACCATTAAGAACCCTCCAGATCGTGAGAGCTGGCCAAGAAATCCCCAAACCACTAAAAGAATAACTCATTAAATTAGCTATGTAATTTTGTTAAATATACTTAGAATTGATCTAATTGGAACCTATGTTTCTGAATTTTGGGGAAATTTGTGTGTGTGGGCTTTCTTTATGGAGGATAGAGATTATTCTCAACATGGTTTATTAGTAAGGATTTATGGGTGTCTCTTTGTTTCTTCCTTTCAAGGAGATGTGAAATTTGGAATTCTATGTTAATGAGGAGCCCTTTTCTCATTGTGTTGAAAATCCAAGAGCTTAAGTGAGCATGGGTTTGTGTGTGGCTATATATTGTTGAGAGACTTAAGCAATGTGGGTATATGTATTGCGATGTTTTGGTCGTGCTTAGATTATGGTTACTATTAGGGTCATGTGTTTTGGTATTGTCAAACCATGCCAAATTATGTGTCTTTTATTAAGTTTTGATGTGTTCTAAAGTTGTAATTGAAGACTAAGTTGAAGGCACACAGTTTGCTCAAGAATAGCTCAAGAACACATTTTCAGCACTTTTTTAGCATGTACCTCAATATTAGTCTCGATACCTCTCGATAGAAGCTCGAAACCTACTACCTCCTCGGCACAAGCTCGACACCTCTTTGATATATCAAGCTTTGCGGATCAACAAAAATCAGCAATGTGAGAAAACCCATAACTTATTCGTTTGAAGCCCAAATTGAGATGCGTTTGAATCGATATTTAAAGGACATCATAAGCCATCTATTAGAAGGCTTTTTAGAGAGAAACACTATGTTTATGCGGCTAGGGTTTTGTAATCAAGTTTTCTCTTTTTCATCAAACCAAAGAGTTTTAAAGTAGATTTGAAGATTCCATTGGTAAAGAAGCTAAAGTCATAGCAACCACCACAGATTTGCTGTTGTGAAGAAAACCTTTAAGAGGTTCTTGAAGTCAGTTTGAGTTTCCAATTGTGATTGTGGGTGAAGCGTTCATATATAAGAGAGTTCAGAGGTTCTGAAGCAGTAGAAAGTTTCTGCTGTAAGTTCATATACTGGAATTGTAGAGTCTAGGGACAAAGACTGTATACTAGATCTGAAACTTCTCTTTACTATAGTGGATTACTTTTTGGGAAGGTTTCCCCCTAGGTTTTTAATTGTGAAACTAGTTTGTTTCATTGATTTTTCTAGGTCATCATATCTTATCTTATTTACTATTTTGTTGTGCATGATTTTGACTTGATATTGATGTTTGTTTATTTGAACAAAGTTTATTCATAATAGATCTAATTAACAACTTGGGTTTAAAACTTGTTAATTCTATCAACCAGGGTCTAAATTTCCCAATAGTTACTTTGTTTCTATGGTTTCAAATTGTTTCAGCCATTTACATGAATGGAGTTTCATAAGGGTGATAGTTTTTTTTTTTTTTGGGAAAGGGGGGGGGGGGGGGGTGGATTTGGTGGTTGTCTATATTAGTGCCAGTGGTTTATGGTGATTTTTATGATCATTTGGTGGTCCTGGTTGATGGTAGTGAAAAGTGGCATTGCTTCTTGACATTGGCATCCATGGGGAGGTGGTAAATTTTGCTAAAATGGTGTACAAGTGTGTAAGTTTCGACCTCCCTTGCCAATTAAGCTGCTTGTCATTTCACTAATATGACCTAGTTCACTTTTGTTTGCTACATTAGCATTTTTAATCCATTAATTGAATGCAAGAATGTTTTTGTAACATTTTAAATTGTATGAGGATTAAAATGAAACATTTAAAATTATATGGATGATTTTGAAAACCTAGACTCAATCCTTTCACTCAAAAGACCCTTAATTAAATAAACCCAAACTCATTAAAAAATATATAAAAAAATAAAAACCCTAGACTAGAATCAAAAGACCCTAGATCGATCCCTTTAACTGAAAGATCCTAGATCCAACCATTTCACAAAAAAATAACCTAAACCCAAATAGAAAACTTTAGATTTAACTCTTTAACTAAAACCTCTCTCTCTCTCTCTCTCTCTCTCTCTCTCTCTCTCATATTTCCCATAACCGACCAAATCGAGCAACTGTCATGAGGGAGCGTTGCTTAGTGCAATACGTCTGACACAATTTTGAGAAAGCGACTAGGTCGGTCCTACAATAAAAATTCCTTGACACAAATTGCATCAACCAATGAATTACAACCAAATTTGGCATCCTATTAATTAGATTGACTTGAACTCTTGTATAACTAAGTTAAAACCTTAAAACCTTTCGTGCCAAAAATAAGTGTTTATTAGATCTTTTTAGGTTTTCCGCAAAGGTGATAATAAAACTAGCTCCTATACTGGACGCCAAATATTAAAAATCCTTGCTATTTAGTAGACCCCAAATCAGTGCCGGCTCAATGGGTGAGCCAAATAGGCAACTGCCTAAGGCCCCCAATGAAAAAAGGCCCCTAAATTTTTACCAATAGAGATATTCCTGTATCAATAAAAGTATTAATTAAGCCTTAAATATTCACCAATAAATAAAAAGTTGTTGTTTTTTATCAAAGAAAAACCAGTTAAAGAAAAATATTTTCATTGGATAGGTCAATCATTTAATCTCTCACACATAAATGTTAAAAAAACTCATTAATCTTACACTAGTAAATAAATTTATACTCACATTCTATTTAGAAATATCAAATATATAACTTTATTACAATTTTCAATCATAATTTTTTAGTATTTGGTTACTTCATTCAATAAATAGTGTTTGTTTTAGTTGTATAGTCATTGAATAATGCAATGGGTTCGTTTTAATTTGTAATTTTTTTCTTAAAAAATAGATTTTAAATGAATAAAAAAACCAAAAGTTAAATAAATATTCTATTAATATTCAAAGTATAAGAATAGACATCACTTAAAGTTGTTGCCTTAAGCCCCACAATACCTTGAGCCGGCCCTGCCCCAAATCTCCACTTCAAGAGTTGATCAGTCTGCTTTCTTGATTGATATCACTTGTATCTTTGAAGTACTTTTAAGATGCATATTATTCTATATCACTATACCATATGAATGGTCATTCAAGAAAGGTATAGTTGTGTATTTTTCCAAAACATTGATAATAATAAAATAAACCCTCGAGAAAGAGAGAGATCAACTAGAAGCCCCGTGCAAGAGCTAGCACGTGTTTCTAGAAACTCTTACGGTGCTGGAAACATATACATTAAAATCCGGGTTAGGATTGAAATTTATGAGATCTTTGAAGTCCAAAGGAGGTGAAGGAAGAAAAGAACCCAAAAGAAATACATGCTTACCCTAGATACACAGTCTTGTGGGTTGGTGACCATTTTAACCACTCCTAGTAATATATACTTGTCCACATTAAAAAATAATTAATAAGAATAATTGCATCATCCTAATGCAAGGTCTTGAGTGTCAATTATCAAATTATTCTATACCAATATTTTGTTATATTTATGAGTTTAATCTTATCTGAAAATTATCAAATGATTGGCCATTATATAGACTCAATCAACACCAAAGAAAAATGTGTATCTTGCAAAGAAGTTTAGCGAGAAACATTGATTATGATAATAAATTGAATTAAAGCGACAGCGATTATTATATATATGTTGTCTACTTTGGAATGACTTAAAAAACAATTTATAAACGAAATGGAAGAAAATAAACAATGATATATGAACAGTCCTACGTCGGTCACATTGTGAGAGAGAAATGACGGTGAATGCCTTCAGGTAGCAAAAAATTATTTAATATACTGTATTGAATTAGAGAAAGTGTAAGGTTTCAAGCTTTACGTTCCCATTGGAGTATGGTGAGAGATTAGAGTTTTGGTGGTTAGAAATGGGTGAAGGTGGTTGGACAGGATCATAGAAAGACACAGAGAATTAGTATTTCAAAACTGTTGTCATATAGACTCAACCCTCGTGCACAAAGAATTGCCACTCATATCCACTACAAATTTTTTAAGGTTTATATAGAATTGGCACAACTTTTTCTGACCCACTTTTTTGAAATAATTGAATTGTTGCTCAGTCAATGAGACAACTACGTTTGGTAATTAAGTAATAATTCTACAACCCTAGTGACGATTAAGGAAATACACCCACAAATATGTGTAAGAAGCCACGTAATTTCCATGCCCCCATCATTTTGTCAACGTGTTAGCTGTAATTAACAACATAAAAAAAGACTAACTATGGCAGCTTCTTCTTCAAGTGTGAGTTTATAGAACACATTAAATACCCACCATTAAAACCTCATGTTGGTGATGTTATCAAGCTATATTTCTTTTCAAGAGCATCATCAGCATCGTACTCTTCACCCACAAGAATCTAAAGCCTCATCATTTGGCTTCCAAATACTAAAGATCATATATGGAGGAAAGTCTGCCTCCTGGCTTCAGATTCCACCCCACAGATGAAGAGCTCATTACGTATTATCTAACTCGCAAGGTTTCTGATCTTAGTTTCACGTCAAAAGCTATAGCCGTTGTTGATCTCAACAAGTGTGAACCTTGGGACCTCCCAGGTAGTCTGAATGTTAGATTATTTTTCTGCATCTATCATTGACATGTCTAATTATTTCAACCTTTATAATTTCCACTTTTTTTTAAACATAGTTTAATGTTGTTTAGGTTCACATGTTTAGTTTTTCTGTCAAAATATCATTACTTTGTAAAGTTTCATGACTTCATAGATTTTATTAATTTGTAGACTACCTTTGTTAGATTTTCTTTTTTCCCTCTAAAATGAACAATTTAAAATTTGGAAAAGGGAAAAGTTGCTATGTCTTTAGTTCCAAACAAATTCTTTCTTTAAATTTTCCCTTTCTTGATCATGACAATTGTTTTCTTCATTTAGCTCCTTAGTTATCAACATGTTCTATTCATAATAATTTTGATGGGCATAATTAAAATGGTTGTTGTGGTGTATGAATTAGCCTTAATAGGACACAACTAACAAAATTCATACACAATGTAACCTACAACTTTCTGGTGATCTTTTTTACCCAAAAAAAAAAAAAAAAACTTTCTGGTGATCTTTACTTCCATACAAATGACATATTCTTCCTATGTTATTGCTAAAGTTGACTTTTTATGTGAATAAATAGTTTCTTTAAAATTTCCATCTAAGATACTCGATGAGTCATGTAGAATCCTTCACTTTTCCAATTTTTTCCCAGGTTGGGTTTGGATTTGAGGATTTAACATTAAGAGATTTGAAGAATAATTATTTGTATGAATTGTTATATATAAACTTAACAACACATGATCTGTGAATTTTGAAATTATTATACTCAAACAAAAAACTTATGATTTATATATTTGAAATGATATCTTATACAAACCTAATTATTTTAAATTCACATAATAAAGCTCAAATTCATCAATAAATTTAAGTAATAATATATATTTTTAATTTCATACTCTTTTAAGTCATTTTAATAGAAAATTTAGATTCAAATCATTGTCTTTAAACGACTCTATCCAAACAAACCCACTAATGAATTTCGAGTCCAACTTAGTATAAATGAATCCTGAAAGTTAAAAAATGTTCAAACATGATTCTGGTAAAATTTCTTAAACAATTAACTTCTAAGATCCTATATCAATGTAAAGAGAACAAATCAAATACTAATGTTAAATCACTTTATGTGGTTCAGGCAAGGCTTCCATGGGCGAAAAAGAATGGTACTTTTTCAGCATGAGAGACCGAAAATACCCAACAGGTCTTCGAACCAACCGAGCCACTGAAGCAGGCTATTGGAAAACCACAGGGAAGGACAAGGAAATATTTCGTGCTGGAGTGTTAGTTGGGATGAAGAAAACCCTAGTATTTTACAAGGGAAGAGCTCCTAGGGGTGAGAAGAGCAATTGGGTTATGCATGAATACAGGCTAGAAAACAAGCATCCTTTCAAATCGTCAAAGGTAACCAAACACACAAAACTTTCAATCCTAACATTGTAAATTGTTTATTTTGCAATTCTTGATGGATTGTTGGCCTTTCTTTGTTTCCAGGAAGAATGGGTGGTTTGTAGGGTTTTCCAAAAAAGTGCAATGAAAAAACCACAGCAGACACCATCAACGCTGCCATCTCTTGAGTCTCCATGCGATACAAACTCTATAGTAAACGAGTTTGGAGACATTGAGTTACCAAATTTGAATAACATTGCAAATTCATCAAGTGGGTTCAGTAACATATCACCGCATAGTTACAATAGCGACAATAATAATATTAACATGAACATGAACTTGAACATGAATAATTGGGCTGCAGTAAGGGAAGCAGCTGCGGCTAGTCTTCCATCACTCTCATGGCCTTCAAGCTTGCTAAACTCTGGTCTTTCCGTGAATTCCTTGCTTCTCAAGGCATTACAACTGAGAAATTATCAACCAAGAGACGCTACAAATACAGATTACTCGTATATGCCACAAGGGTTTTCTCAGTTTGGAAGTGAGCATTTAAGTTCAAATTTGCAAGCTTCTTCCTCTAAGGTTTTAGAATCTGTGCAACAACAGCAATCGGAGCAACCATTCAATATGGACTCCATGTGGTGAAGCAGTCTTAAAGTGCGAGAACTAACTTCTTGTAAACATTTCTTCTGTTTAAACCATATATATATATGACCTATCGACAAATGGAAATATTACATTGTTGTCGCAAGGTAATTGATGGGGCTTAGTTGTTCAGTTCTTCTAGATAGATATGTTAAAATAGGGAAGCTTCTCCGGCCATCTGTTCGTGGCTCTGTCTATCTTCAATTAAGTTGGTCTAGTTCGATGTCAAATAGGGGAAACTCCTCCCCAATCCTTGTTGTTATGTACTACGTAGAACTTTTCTGTCCATACACGTTCATTGTTGATGAATAATCCCAAGAAAAGAAAGCATTGTTGGCTGTTGGGTGCATTATGTCATGGTTTCAGTCTCTCTCTCTCTCTCTCTCATGCGTGTGTAGTACTACTCCATAACGATAATCCTTTGCACCGTTGATTAAATATCAAAGCTAAGAGAATTTGCATTAGCTCGTACAAAAATTTATGTATATTTTAGCATAAGAACCTAATTTTTCTATAGTAGAAATATTATTTTCGTCCTTACATTTTCACCTCATTTCTATTTTGATCCCTACTTTTTTATTTTACCGCTTTTATAGCAACCACATCAGTGGTTTTATAAATGTGTAAAATACACATTTTGATCAATTTTACACATTTTGAGAAAAAAAAAAAAAAACACTCACATCAGTCCGTTTAAAAATGTGTAAACTTGTCTAAAATTATCAACGAGCTACAGTACCCATGTAAATTTACACAGGCACTGTAGCATGTGTATTTAGTTTTTTAATAATTTTTTCTCTCTCCTCTCTACCTGACTCTCACCTCCCTCTCTCTCTCAGGCGCACAACTCTCTCTTTCTCTCATCTCATCCATTTTTCTTCCTCTAGCTTCCGCCGATCGCCATCGCCACCGATGAGAACGAGGTCAAGCAAGCACCACCACGGCCACGGCCATAGCCATGGAAGACGAGAGGTTTGAAACTCGAGACAGTTGCTACTACCCTGGGTGTAGAAAAGATGCAAATTGCAACTGTGAGATTTGCTTGGCTAGCATCAATGCCACGCTTGATCTCATGCCCGTCAGTGTCCACAAAACCACACTCACAAAGCTCTCATCTTCTCGTGCCCAGAACAACGGCGTCGAACGCACTCCCATCTCTTTCAATGCTTCGATTTTGTCCACACCCAGATCGAGTTCTCGCCTTGTTTTGGCCTTTCTGGTTCTCAAATCGAGTGCAAGATCGAATCTGATGGAGAGGATGGAGAAGAGTGAAAAAGAGTGGGTTTGGAAGGGTTGGTTTGTGAAATTAGTGGTGGGTTTGAGCTTGATTTTCGTGGTGGAGTTTGGTTTTTCTAGTGGGGTTTGTGGGATTTTAAGACCAGTGTTGTCTAATTTAATGGCTTTTGGTTTTTGATGGTGGTGGTGATGGTGGCTGGGTGGTGATGATGGTGGTGATGGTGGCTGTGGGTCTGTGTGAGAGAGGGGCAGTGAGGGAGTGAATAATAAAAAACTGTAAAATAATGAATATTTTATTGAATAAATGTGTAGAATAGATAAACTGATGTGGGTGTTTTGTAAAAGTAGATGTATAAAATAGAAAAAGTAGGTTTTTTCGTGTAAAATAGACAGAAAATTTCCACAGACTGATGTGGATGCTCTTAGTCCCTAAAATGAAAAACACGTTCTATTTTAATCCTTACCGTTATCTCACTAACGAAAATTGTCTACGTGGCAGACGGAGTACACTATTGGCACACTAAATGCTGACGTGACCATTAAAATAATTTTAACATTTTTTATTTGGCATTAAAAAATGCCACGTTAGCATCTAAATTAAAAAAAAAAAAATTTAATTTATCAATTTTAACTAAAAAAAAATTAAAAACCAAAAATCACATGAATTGAGATCTAAGTGTATCTTGAACAAGAACACCAACCTAGATTTAAGAACACAAAATTAAAAACCAAAAATCACAAACCCATAAAATAAGAACACAAAATTAAACTTCAAATCCACATCAAATTAATTAAACATGAACACAAAATTTAAAACCCAGAAAATTTGAACCTTAGAGCCAAAATCCAGAATTAGAATTCATGCCATCATTCTTGACAAACCCAGATAAAATTGATAAATTAAACATGAACACATTAAACATTTGAACAAGAACACAACCCAAAAAATTTAAAACCCAAAAAATTAAATTCAAACCCAGATTCAAAAAATTAAATCCAAACCTAGATTCAAACCCATATTTCAAACCCCACACCACCAAAGCATCAAACACGAAAATCAAACCCAGATTTTCGACCCCCAAACATAAAACTCAAAACCCAAATTTTCTTATACTTTTTGAGAAACCAAACACAAACCTCAGATCCAAACTCTTGATCTCTGCTTGGATGCGTGATTAATTGGGTATCTTGCAGCCATGAGTCAATTTTTCCTAATAGATCTTGTTTTACTTCTAGGGTTGTTAGTAAGCAAGAATGAGAAAATGATATTGTGATGTTTTGGGGGTAATGGTGCTAAGTTGTTGTATTTGCGTGTTGTGTTACAGATTATTGACAATCAGGACCTCAACTTCTTTGCCAATTTCCTTGGAGTGTTCTTTTTTCGTACTGGTGATAGCATATCATTACATGGTGACTGACCCGAAATATGAAAGCAACTAAGGTTTTCTGTTTGTTTTTGATGTGTTTGCAATAGAGATGTAGTGTTCTAGTTCTGTAGACTTTGAGCTGTTTCACAAAATGGACGAAACTTGATGTATCCAAAATGTTCTAGGATTGTATTCTTGTTATTCTTGTTCAAGATAAACTTAGATCTTAATATATGTAATTTTTGGTTTTTAATTCTAATTTTTATTTAGTTAAAATAAGATAAATTAATTTTTTAAATTTAGATGCTGACATGGCATTTTTTTAATGCCAAATAAAATTTATTATTATTATTTTAATGGCCACGTCAGCATTTAGTGTGCCAACAGTACACTCCGTCTGCCATGTAGACAATTTCCGTTAGTGAGATAACGGTAAGGACTAAAATAGAACGCGTTTTTCATTTTAGGGACTAAAAGCAGTAAAATAAAAAAGTAGGGACCAAAGTGAGAACGAGGTGAAAATATAGCGACGAAAATAATATTTCCGTCTTTTTCTATTTTACACTTACTTTTCAAAACACCTTATATCATATTATTTATTTTACACTATATTTTATTAAAATATTTTTTTTATTTACTTTTTTAATTGTTTCTCTTTCTTTATACACAACAATAACTATCATCTACTCTCTTAATTCCTTCATCCTTAGGATACATAAAGAAAGAATAAAAGACAAAACTTTGCATGGACTGATGTTGATGAATTTTGAGCTTAGTTAGCTAAATTGTGATACTTTTTTTCGTCTTTATTTATGCCAATAAACTATTTAAAAATATTAGGGATGAGAAATAAATTTTAAAAGTTTAAAATGCTGAAAAATGAAATTCAAGCAAACTTTAGGAAATAAAACAATATTAGAAGGATATAACAAAATCTTACAATATTTTCACAAGAAGCTGAGTTGTCAACCTAAGTACCATAGGTTAAAATAAAATAATAAGATTATATTTTCCTCACCCTCATTCCAAAAACAAAATCCCCAAATAGAGCAAAAGACTTCGGCCCTATTAGCCTTTGCAATGTCTTGTACAAAATCATTTCCAAGACTAGCAAATTGCCTAAAAAGATGTCTCCCCAAGCTAGTCTTTGAATTACAAAGTACCTTCATGTCCGACTGCCTTATCTCCAACAGCATCCTTATAGCCTTTGAAACCTTGCATCATCTCAAAAAAAGAAAAAGAAAAAAAAGGAAGGTTTGGTTCTATGGCATCAAAATTGGACATGAGCAAAACTTATAACTGTGTTGAGTGGAATTTTTTAGAAAAATTGATAGAAAAATTGGGTTTCGCTAGTAAATGAATAAATCTCATTAGTGCATGTATCCGGTCTGTAGCTTTCTCTGTCATGATCAATGGTGAACTGCATAGTTTATTTCAACCCTAAAGAAGACTCTGACAAGAAGACCCTTTATCACCTTACCTTTTTCTTTTTTGTGCAGAAGGTCTTCACTCTCTTATTCAATAGGCCGAATATAGCGGGGAAATTCGGGGTGTATCTTTATGCCAGGATGGACCTAAAGTTCTACACCTATTTTTTGTTGATGATAGTTTGCTTTTCTATCAAGAAAACGACCATGACTACATTGCTGTTCTGGAATTACTAGACATCTATGAACGGGCCTCTGGTCAAAAGATTAATCGGGACAAAACTCAGCTTTTCTTCAACTCTAATACCGACCAACATACACAGTCCATCATCAAAGACCGGCTGGGAGTTTCGGCTACCTCCCAATTTGAAAAATAGCCGAGTCTTCCTTCTTTTGTTGGTTGAGCAAAGAGGCAAAGCTTCAGCTACATCCGCGAAAGGGTTTGGCATAAAATCCAAGGCTAGAAAGAAAAGATACTTTAAAGTGAGGTCTTTTCCTAGATGTTCAATCATGGACGGGGGGTAAACATGAAGGATCATATGCATGGTAGAGTATTTTAAAGGCACGACAAGTGATTGATTTGGGATCTTCTTGGTGGATAGGCGATGGAAAAAATGTCTACATCAGAGGGGACAAATGGCTTCCAGAATTCCATTATAGTAGAGTTATTTCACCGACGAAAAATTTTCCTAGAAATACTCGGGTTTGTGCTCTATTAAAGGAGGATGGATCTAGCTGGATAACTAAGCGGGTGGTTGATGAATTTTTTTCCCATAAAGCTCGAGCTATTCTTAACATTCCATTGAGCTCTCGTAGGACCAGTGACATGCTCATCTAGAGGGGAACTAAGAATGGCACCTATTCCACCAAGAATGCATATCGGATGCTCCATGAAGCTGAATTGGCATCCAAATCGGGAACCTCAAACTACTCTGCCCAAGGGGTGTTCTAGAAGGAAATTTGGAACCTCAACATCCCAAGTAAACTTAAACACTTCCTATCGAGAGCTTGTAATGATTCACTACTGACGAAGAAAAATCTCTTTCATCGAAAGGTGACTCAAAACTCTACTTGTGAGTGCTACCATGAAGGTGTGGAAGATACCATACATGCTCTTTGGGACTGCCAAGTGGTTAAAGAAACATGGTGAGATGAAGTAAATTGTCGTCATCAACTCTCAGAACACGTTGTCAACTTTCGGGACTTATTGACAGGGATTCTTAATGTCAATGTTCAAAACTTAGTAGAGCGCTTGACCTACATTACTTGGAGCATTTGGGCCAAATGCAATGCCACAAGATTAAATTCCCCATCTTTGCCATACTCTAAAATTTACTCTGATGCAGTGGAAAGATTATAGGAATTTCATTCAGTCTAGGACCCGCCTTCACTTGTGGTACCCTCTGCATCCTTAGTTCACTGGTCTCCTCCCCAACAACCGTTTTACAAAGCCAATTTCGATGGTGCTCTTTTCCAGGACATCACTTCAGCAGGAACATGGGTGGTGATAAGGGACTTTGTAGGTCAGATTATTGGATCACTCTCGGAAAGGATTGTCTTGCCCCCAACAGTGGACGATGTTGAAGCTCTAGCTTGTCGAAGGGCGATAGCTTTCGCTCTAGAGATAGGGCTGTAGGAAGTGGTTTTTGGGGGAGATTCAGAGACTGTTATACGAAGCCTCAATTCCAACTCACAATGCATGCTCCTTTTGGACACGTCATTGAAGTCTCCTGCTTCCTAGCTTCATCACTCGGATCTTATTCGTTTTCTCATGTGAAGCAAAAAGGTAACTGCGTAGTTGATAAACTAGCCATATTGGCAAAGTTTGTTTTTCCTAATCCTCAAATTTGGTTAGAAGACATCCATAGTGATGCTACCAATATTGTATTGTTTGACAGAAGTTTTCTATTGATTAAATGAAATAATAGTCTTTTATCTAAAAAAAGAAAAGAAAAAAAGAGTGTGATGAAAATTTTGTGAGTTTTTTGTTGTGCCTAGAATTTCTCAATCTTATTTTTGACTTAGGGTAAATTGACACATTAACTTGTGAAAATATTGTGAGATTTTGATACCACTACAGGAACTCATTTTAGGGGGGAAAAGATTAAAAAAGAAAAAAGAAAAAGTTGAAACTGAAGTATCCCAAGGTCCATATATTTTGGGCCTAACCGCAACATTTCAATAAACTCGGCCCAGGACCAACACAAAAAACCGAAATTAAACTCGAACCTTCCTCACACTTGAATCTCTCCCTCTCTCTCTCTGAAACAATGGCGGGAAAGTCAATCACCGGCGAAGGCTTATCGGCGAACATCGCCGGAATGTCGAAGAACCAGCTCTATGAAATCATGTCTCAGATGAAGGTCGACTATTTTCTCACTCTCTCTCTCCGAATTTTCTTGAATTCATTTTTTTTTCCTTCTCATTCATCCTTTTCCTTCACTTCACTTTCGAAATTTTCTTTTCTTCCAAACACTTCCTGATCTCTCCGAAAAAAATAGAAATTACAATATAATTTTTTTCATTCTTCTTCTCGCATTATAGGCTTTAATCGAACAGAACCAGCAACAAGCGAGGCAAATCCTCATTCAGAACCCACTCTTGACCAAAGCCCTTTTCCAGGTACTAAATTTTTAGGGTTTCAAAAATTAAAGCAGTTTTCTGCTTATTTCATGGACTCTGGAAATTCTGTTTTTTTTTTTTTTTTCATGTATTTATTTAGGTTGTGCAATTAGGGTTTTAGCATTTTTTTTAGGGGTTTGATGAATCAAAATTCATTTAAATAGAGAAGAAAGATTCAAAAAAAAAAAAATTGTTTGCAAAAATTGTTTTTGTAATGTGATAGCATTGCCTTGGAACAAATTTGTTTGTTTCTTTTGAAATCCTACTGGAGAGTGAGAATTGCAATGGTGTTCTTGTCCTAGTAGGAGTAATTCTGGAAAAGACACAAGAGTTTGCATTGATGGCTTTGAATTAGAAACATGTGATTCTAAATGGGTAATCTTTAGAAAACACTACCATACTAAAATATCACTTGGAAATTTCATTATTTGACCTACTTCATAGCCAAGAAGTATCTCTCGACCTTTGAACTCTGGATGGGAGGGATTTGGGAATTGGGAGTACCACCCCATTATTGCGAGTTTGAGTCTGGAATCAGCTTTTCAAAAAAAAAAAGTTGTGGGGGGGGGGGGGGGTAAGGAAGCCTACCAATCAGCTCTCCTGAACCCGCAAAAGCGGAATCTTTGTGAACTCAATATGGCCTTTATTTATGGAAATGATGACAAATAATTGTCTGATAAGTTTCATAGACTATGCAGCGTTCTTGGCATACAGTTGCTTCCTCTGGTTTGACCTAATGCTTTTATATCATAGCAAACTCTAGGTAATGAACTATTTTCTCTCTTTGGAAGTTAGGCGATGTCGTATCACAAATTTGCCTTTTACTAAATTAGTCCCTAAATTTGAAATTTAAAGAAATTTGGTATCTATGTTGTATAATGAAAATATTGCGAGTATTATTTTAGGAAATAAATAATTTAATTATGGAAAACAGAGTTATCAAGAACCTGAAAGTTGTGAACATTAGCAAGTGTCATAACAGAAGTCCAGTGACAGTTTACTAAAACTGCTTCTGTCCATGTTGGAATTAATCAAAGTCTACTTTAATAGATTATTGTCAAGGCAGCATTATGTGGCGTAGGTAATTTAGGGGGGGAGGAGGAGAGAGATAGTTGGTTCTTTGGTCTTTATACAGGACATACCTGTAGAGACTTTTGTGTTTTCTCTCTCCCCACGCCCAGTAATACCAAGTTATTTGGACTTGATGATTCAAGTATACGTTAAGTTATTAAACTTGTTACAATGTATATGTGGTATTTGTAAAATTCATTGTCACTTATGATACGTATATGTCCGTATTTGGTCTGTCATAGTTCTGTTAACATGGAGATTGACAATTAGTTTTAAGTAGTTCATTATGCAATCTTGAGATGCTGTGCATTTCTGAAAATGATGTAAGGCAACTCTACTATGATTCATCTAAGAATCATTGTATTTTATCTAGATTTTAGAAATTTTTTTGAGTCCATTAGTCCATGGAAATCATTTTTTTTTCTTAATAAAAGAGATGTATACCACACCAGTTAGTGGTGATCTATGTTTTAGTTGGTTTTGTAATTCATTTTGTTTTCAGTTGGACATTATACTACATTACATTCAACTGTTTTTTTGACTGGTTAGTATTTTATTTTTGCTAGGCACAAATTATGCTTGGAATGGTCCAGCCCCCTCAAGCGGTATGCTTTGTTAGTTATGAAGCTTTGATCTTTAGATTTTATTTAATGCTTATATGTATATGCTAAATTTCAGTTTGTGTTTAGATTCCAAGCATCCAGCCACCAGTATCACAGCCTCCTCAACAATCAGCACAGCCAACTCAAATGTCAAATATTCAGGTAGCTCACTCACCACCAAGTCAAGTGGGTATGCAGGACCAAACTGGTGCATCTCAGATTCCTCCTAACAGAAAACAACACCAGAACCAAACTGTGATGCCTATTTCAACAGCTGCTGTTCCTACACTAAATGTTCAGTCTCAGCCCATGCCTTCACATCCCCTGCAGATGCCACAGCCGCCTAAAGGACATATGAATTCCCAAATGCCCCCTATGTCTCTTCCGCAATCATCTCAACTTTCCAATGTCCCTTCACTTCCTCTATATTCCTCTTCACAGCCACCTCCACTTCAGCAACCGCAAATGTCAACTGCTTCCAGCCAGTTGCAACAGCCATTACAGACAACTGGAATTCCTCATCTGCCACTGCAACCTCCATTGCCACCACAACCTAGGCCACCTCCAGTTCCATCTTACCATCATCAGTATCACCCGCAAATGGGGCCTAATGTGGGTTTCCAACATCCTGGTGCTTCTCAACATCTCCAACAGCAAATGTTTCATGTAAGCTGAAGATCATATTGTTCAAAAATCATTATTGATTGTGGTATATATATTAGATTTTTTAAAATTGTTTTCTTTCTTGATAATTTCAGCCAGGTAGCAAACCTCCTGCTGGGATTGGTTCTTCATATCCACAGGGGCAGCCACCACTTCCAAATCAGCCACCACATCAATCACTGTATCAGGTATGGATGTACTTTTTAGTTATTGGATAGCACCATTATGTTTGACATGTTCTTACTGGGGTGGTTAGTTAACTAACTATTGATGGGAGGGATATAAATCTGAAGAAATTAATAGGCTTGGTGGATAAGCATTGGAGAGAGATAGTGGTGTCCTTTTTTGGGGGGTATACATGCCATGGTTTAATAAAACCAACACAACTCATTGATGATCTTGCACATAAACATAGTCAACTGTTGTAGAAGAAAATTGACAAATACAACTTTATAACTTATATTTACCCTCTCTATCCCCCCAGATGGGAGGTCAACATTTAGGGACAGAATTCAGCAATCAAGGTGGAAGTTCCATGCAAGTGGATAGAGGATCTTCTTGGATGTCTGGCCCACCTGAAAATTCGTCAGTAACACAGCATTCCGGTCTTCCAGGACCACCACCTCTAGTTCCTGGTCAGATGGGTCCCGGCAATCAGCCTCCTCGCTCCCAATCGGTAATATGTCTGCCACTGTTTTGGTATCAACTGGATATTTTGTAATACATTCAGATTTTAAAAACTGACTTCTGCTCATTATGTAGTTGACACCGGAGATGGAGAAAGCACTACTTCAACAGGTCATGAGCCTCACTCCTGAACAGATTAATCTCCTGCCTCCAGAGCAAAGGAATCAAGTGCTTCAATTGCAGCAGATACTACGCCAATGAAACAAAGAAAATTGATTTTGTTTGGAAGGAAAGCATGGCAGCATCAAACATCCTTTTTAACAATTTCTTTTGGCAGAGATTGAATGTATTTCCTTGCCATCTAAGTTACCAATTTGCTACAGTGAAGAATGATACAAAATCCTTCAGAACTAAGTTACAGTTTCTCATCATGAATTTTTTTTGGTGGGGGTGGGGGGCTTATAGTGTATTTCTCGTGCCTTTAAGTGAGCCGTTGAGGTTCTTTGGAATTGCATTTCTCTTCTCTTCCATAATGTCTGCTTCATTTATGTCTCAATTAACTGTTCATCTTATTTGCTAGATAGTTCTGGTTCATAGCAAATATGTGAACGTGGTTCTTATTCTCTCTCTCTTTCTCCGACCCAAAAATAAGAAAAAAAAAAAAAACAATAAATTGATTTATTTTCTAAAATCTAGGGATCATGGTGTAAGGTGCAGATTGTAAGAGAAGACTCGCTATTTTCTACTTACCAAAAATTTAGAGGACACTAAGGTTCTTACAAAAAATACTCGTGTAACTGCTTTAGTCAAATTCAGCTACAAAGGCTTACAAAGTATGCACAAATACACGATACACATTGTTTTCCTACACTACACCCAATACTTTTCCTCTCCAATTGGTTACCGACACCCCTAACAACCTTAAGGCCACAAGCCATGCAAGTAATGTTGGTAGTCCAAGTAAACTATCCAGCACTCAGCCTTGGTCCATGACACCAAGGAGAGGGTTTAGCCCAGCCAATGTCGCCTCCAAACTCTGAGCTACAGTATCATCACCACTCATATGCAGCCTAACATGCTTTGTCAAGCAAGCCATAATCCAGTCTCTTTTCTTTTCTTTATTTTTTGAGATATAACCCACCATAACACTCAAGCAGCGCGCCCAACCTTGCCTTGAACACAAGCAGTGCACATTGCACATTAACCTGTCTATGATCAAGCCCATGCAAAGCAACCACATAGCACCATTGTACACGCTTTCCCCAGCATACACTAGCGTGAAACCTACCAGATCCATGGTCCCAACACAATCACAATGCCACTATGACACTTTCAACCAAGCCAACTCATGTGAACATGCACCACAAAGAGGCAATACAACCAGTTACAGTCCAAAACACCTTGATCAGCTCATGTCATGCCTCTTTCATGCTCATAGGCTTGTGTGACTGGCATGGGTTCAAGATGCCACCACATGTTGCCAGACATCTCAAGGATAGAACAAAACTCCCCACCGAAAGAACTCGATGTCCTCATCAGAAGGGAAACAAACAAGTCAGAGGGAATCAACTCATTATCCTCTTCCAATTCAGTAACAATCACCAAAGCAAAAAAAAAAACTTCATTCACTTTCTCCTTTTCTTTCTCGAATTTATTTGTCACCAGCTGTGTAGGCACACAACAAGGACACTTCCTACCTATGGACAAAATTCCACCAAGGAATGGCAATATTTTTACCTTTGATGCCACCTAGATGGCTAGAAGTCATCCCCAATATGAGTTCAAAATAATGTCATGATACAACAAAGAAATCAACTTTACTGAGCCAATTGTCAATCCCAAATTGCATATCGTAAGTAATGCCATAAACTGTATATGCTTATGAATTTACTGCCTTCATTCTACTCGGGCACTTGTTGACTTGCACCCCAAGTGCAACAACCATCTTTTCAGTAATGAAATTATGAGTGACACTCGTGTCCAACATGGCTAGAAAACCATGTGAATTTGGCAAAGCCTAAACAAACATCAAACCAGCCGATTTCTCATAACTTGATTGAAAATTGCCTACAAGTCTGCTATAAATAAGGTAGGAGTGGTTGAAGAAGAAGTCTCAACATTGTTAATGATAGCCACTACTACGGAATTTTGAAGAAGCCATGCATAAATACAAATTTGATAAATGGAATGCCCCCTGATACAGCAAAATTTACAATAGAGATGATCATTTTTTGGATTAGATCGCTTGTTTATGTATCGATTGAAGCCACCACACTAGGGTTTAATGAGTGTGCAGACATGTTTCTTCTTGTACAAGCTTATTAACAACTTGATCAGTTGTGGGCAGTGGTGAGTGATGAAAGAATCGACCACAATAAACTGCCTCAAAGTCATGAAGAAGGGCCCAATTAGGAACTGATGAAGTCGTTGTGCACAATACTCATGGAATAGCTCGTCTTTAATTTGTTGGTGATATGATATCTAGGTTAGGTTGAAGAGTGCATGTCGATCCCAAAGAAACCACATACGCGAGTAAAACTCAACGATGTGCGCTCTCCTAACTACTGTTTAAGTCCGTGCAGTGTCACTATAAGCTAATATTCTTTGGCACCATTAGAGCCAGCATATCAAGAGGCAAGCATGTCCTATATCTTCTAGGTGGTGTCATAACCTCCAAATTCCAACTTGACAAATGGAGTGGAAGTATTGCGAAGCTAAGTGGTGGTCTAGTAGTAGTAGTTTGTGCTCTACTAGTCTTTAAGGCGGGAAGTGAAGTTATTTTTAGTCTCTTTCTCAACATTGGTAGGGTTTTATTTATGTATGGTCCCCAAAAACATAAAGCCAAAGCTTACGGTTTTGAAGGAAGCTGCACATAACTTGAGCCCACACAATGCAGTAATCCCCATCAAGAACCATGTGAATAGGATGAGAACATCATTTTGTGACATTTTGAAAATTCAAAAGCAAAAAAGGACAAAAAAAACTAGGTATGGTGCACCTGGTCAAAGTCAAAGTCAATGGTCAACATCGACTTGATAGTTGACTCGATCTAGATGTTAACATGGTAGGTTGAAATGGCACCTATATTGACGTGGCAAATGACGTGGTTGGTGCAGAATGCTTTGTTAGCATTTGTGGGCTCGTGCAAAGGTAGTTTTGGGTATTTATAGCAAAGTTGTGTTGTTTGTTCTTTTATCTTTTTATTTAATTGGTTGCGCACTCAAATCAATGCACAAATGGAATGGATCTAAATAAACAAGTGTTGAAATAGAAACAAGAACATTGTCTGCGACCAATGCTAATGGGATGACGCTAGGAAATAGAGGATAATACTTTTGTAGAGCTTGTGCTTGGATACCATAAAAAGTATAAGTTTGTGTTAAGTAATTGTACATGGAGTGTTTTAGTCACACGCCAACTTATCATTGGCATGATATTGTCTTCTTTAGGAGTGACACATAGCCTCGTACCAATTAAAGTCGAAGGCCTTTATATAAGGCGCATGACCTCCCTTACTCAGGAGATATGAGATTTAGTCAAGATTTGATTCTCCTTTGTCTCACCCTACTTAAGATGTTTTTTTGGTATTTGGTGTTCTCACAAGTCATAGCATACATGAATAAGATAAAAGAAATATAACATAAAAAAATGCAAGTGCAATGTACTACAAGGGTAGTACAATGTATTGATACATTGAATCTAAACAACTAGTCTTGGGCCTTGGGCTCTTGGGGGTATTGTATTCTTACAATATCATATACTATATACTATTTAGTTAAAATTGTATCCTACATGTTATGGTTGTCAAGTGGATGTCCTCTGGTTTTTTCTTCTATCGCTATGTGACACACTATAAGTATATTAATACTATTAATAATGTGAAATAATTTCAATTTGAATCCCTAATCTATTTGTGTTATTCATTTATCACATTTATTTTTCTCTCCCTTTCTCTCTCTCTTCACTCACTTTTCGCCTCTCTCTCTTGGCTCATTGTAGTTTTGGAACTCTCAAGTTCGCACTAATTTTAGCAAAAGGAGGTGGTCGATCTCACCAGTGCAAAGAATGAGATTTTTGCACAGCATAAATTGACCCACAAACTCAGGTATGATGCCTTTCTCTCTCTCTCTTTTCCCCAAATTTTATTGATTTTAGCAGGGAGGAGATGGTCTGCAGCTTGTGGGTTTGTTTGTGTCTATGGGTGTGTGTGTTTGGTGGGCTGCAAACATGTGGTGTGGGTGTGTTGCAAAGACTTAGAAAGAAGAGATGAGTCATCGTTGTTTTGGGATATGAAGTAAACAAGTATGTTGGAGGAGTCTGTTAGAAGTGGTGGACTTGCATCTTTTAATTTTTCTTTTCTCTGTATCAGTCATTGGCTTTCTTATACACATTTCTTCTTTCATCGCTTTGGCTGAATTGTGTTGTTGGGTTTTGCTTTTTTGGATAAAGGTTTGAACTTGTTGATTGTTATGTGATTCCGAATTTTGGGTTTTAATGATTAGGGAATACTAGGTTTTTGGTGATGTGAATTGGGTTACATTTGGATTTTTTTTTATTGTATGGGAATTGTTCACACATTTTGGTTTGTTTTGTGTTTTGAATTGTGTTTGGACATAAAATTCAAGACAAGAGAGGTTTTTGAATTGATCTGATGACTCTGATGGCGATGATGATGATGATGCTGGTTTCCCAAGTCTTTTGTAGGGTCTGTGTTTCAAGCTGGGGTTTTGGCATTGATTTGTTTTCTAGTATAGAATCTGGAGATGTTTTATGTTCTTTGAAATGTTGCTTTTATATTTTTATATATTTCTAAATTCAATTTTATAATCTCTGTAATCCTTGTTGGAATTTTTCAATTTTGACAGTTGTTGGAGACTCTTTTGGTAAGTGAATTTATGGGTTTTGGTTGAAAATTCAGAAATTCTGTACTTATATATGAGAATCAGAGGTAAGAAAGAGAAAGAATGACTAACTATACAATGTGTATTAATCTAGTAACTACATTAATCTAGTATCTAAATCCACTAATCTAGTAACTAACTTCATCTAAGTTTTATACATGTCTTTTAGTGCCATTACAAGAGAACAAACTCAGTTTAGATAGGAAGTCTTCTTCTGCATTCTGCTGTAACTTCAATTATAGGAACTTCTAAATTTTCAACTAAAACCCAGAAATTCACTTACCAAAAGAGCCCTAACAACTCTCAAAATTGAAAAATACCAACAAAAATTACAGAGATTATAAAATTGAATTTAGAAAAATGAAAAATGAAAAATATAAAAGCAACAATTCAAAGAACAGAAAACATTTTTATATTCTATACTAGAAAACAAATCAATGCCAAAACCCTAGCTCAAAAACATGCCCCACAAAAGACTTGTGAAGCCAGTAGCATCATCATCATCATCATCGCCATTAGAGTCATCAGACCAATTCAAAAACCTCTCTTGTCTTAACTTTTATGTCCAAACACGATACAAAACACAAAACAAATTGGAATGTGTGAACAATTCCCATACAATCAAGAAGAAAAAAAAAAAAAAATCCAATTGAACCCAATTCACATCACCAAAAACCCATTATTCCCCGATCATCAAAACCCAAAACTTAGAATCACATAACAATCAACAAGTTCAAACCTTTATCCCAAAAAATAAAAACCCAACAACACAATTCAACCAAAGCAAGTAAAGAACAAATGAGTATAAGAAAGCCATTGACTAATATAGAAAAGAAAAATTAAAAGATGCAAGTCCTCCACTTCCAACAAACTCCTCCAACATACCCGTTTCCTTCATATCCCAAAACAACGATGACTTATCTCTTCTTTCTAAGTCTTTGCAGCACACCCATACCACATGTTCACAACCCACCAAACACACACACCCATAGACACAAACAAACCCACAAGCTGCAAACCATCTCCTCCTTGCTAAAATCAATAAAATTTGGGGAAAAGAGAGAGAGAAAGGCATCATACCTGAGTATGCTGTGCAAAAATCTCCTTCTTTACACTGGTGAGATCGACCACCTCCTCTTGCTAAAATTAGCTTGAACTTAAGAGTTCCAAAACTACAGTGAGCCGAGAGAGAAAGGCGGAGAGTGAGTGAAGAGAGACAGAGAGGGAGAGAAAAATAAATGTGGTTTGATTTTTTATTGTCTAGTGAGTGAAATAGCATCGCTAGGTCTGGTGAGGATACAACTCCACGTTGAAATTGTGGGATAAAACATTGAGATAGATGCAAGATTTTCTTTTTTAAAGGCTTTAGCTATTTATATTTCCTAGATTATTAAAATAGCTACACTGATGTGATTGCTCTTATTGCCAACTACTTTTATTTTGTGATGTAACTGCCCAAATTGTTAAAGCAACAATTATTTTGTGATGTTATTGCCAATCACTTTTATTTTGTGACGTTACAGTTAATTACTTAGGCATGTATTTTGTGATGTAACTGCTCAAACCGTTAAAGTAACAATTATTTTGTGATGTTATTGCCAATTACTTTTATTTTGTGATGGTATAGTCAATTACTTAGGTAGCTACTATTTTGCGATGTAATTGCCAAACTAATAAGGCATATAGTATTTTGTGTGTGATAGTAATTAACAATAAATCATGAGCTAGTCAATTTTTCATTTGGTAGGGATGTACTATTTATTTATGTACCTAGAAGTTTGCAAAATTATTATTGCACATTGCTTAGTTATTTCTCAAAAGAGACATTACACTTTTTTTTTTTTTTTTAATGTTCAGAATCGATTAGCAATATTTTTGCTATTTTACTAATTTGATTTCAGTGTGCAATTAAATCCAATTTTTTTATTCCGATTGGATCTACACATTTTTTTTCGGGGGAGGGGTTGGTTGTTACTTTGTACATAAGCAAAACATTCAAAACTGTAATATTTTCTTTCTACTCATACAAGGGATTCGATTCCTCCTATATTCTATTCCATTACAATTTAATTCTTTTAGTATATAGTCGAATCATAGATAGGGAACTATAAGAGACTAAAAACCCACCTAATTTTATTTCTTTTCTTTTAATCACATTGTTACCTTAAGTAATTCTTTATTTATATTACAAGATTCAACCTCATGTTGTGCCTTTTATATTAATCTTTCAAGTTTGAACTATGAACTCTTTAAACATTTGAAAGCTAAGGTTGAAGGAACCATGGTTTTAAAAACTAGATCGGAAGCAAAACCGGATTTGCCTCCGGTTCCCGATTTTTACTAGTTTTGACCAGTTGTTGACTAGTTTTGGGCCTTTTTTCCAGATCGGACTGGCCTTCGGTTCCCGATTCAACCGGTTGGACCAGCCGGTTCAGTCTGGTTTTTAAAACATAGGAAAGAACCTAAAGAACCTACAAGCTTACTCCTTAACATTTGTTCGCTTTTGGGTTAATTGGAGTTCCATCACTTTTGGGTAATGTTTATTAAAAAAATCACTCATGTTTTTATTATATGTTGTAAGCAAAAAGAATTGCCAAGGTCAAACCCCCGGAGCAGCCCATTTTAATAAATAAATAAATAAGATAGGGCACGCCCCTCAAGGATTAACCCCCCTTTTTCATGTCTTTTTTTTTTTTTTTTTTTTTTTTTTTTTTTTAACTTATGCAAATCATGTGAATTTTTCCATTCTTCAGTAACTTATGCTTTTCTTAAATTTCTTTTCTTATTAATACAGTAATCATTTCATTTAAAATTGAGCGTCATTAGTTAGATTATAAATTCCAAAAGTGCAGCAATCTAAAAGAACATTGTATTACAAGGTAAAACTCACACTACACCATCACATGTCCTTTCACATTATAAAATTATGGCAAATACATTATTTTTTCAGTCCTAATTTGCATATCTACACTAAATATGAAAATGGAAACCAAAAGTATGCACGTAGCACCATATATTCCTTTTCTTCCTTTGATACATTTGCTGCATCTCTAGGATAGATCTTTTTCCTGCACTGCTTTCTTCTCCCAACCTTTTGATCGTCTCCTCCATGTTAGCAATAATGTTATCTTTCATTTTGTTCATTTCTTCCAAATGTTGATTTTCCTACAATACTTTCAGAATCTTTCTTACTAATCCATTCATAACATTCTGCCCTTTATCACATAATTCAATCTCAAGCTAGTCAAAGTAATCACAATTATGCCCTATCTGCAAATTACAAAGATGGTTAACATATTACTCAAAACACATAAAAAAAAGAATTAGAAAATGGATACGAACTACTTGCCTTATAATTAGGACATCTCCAAAACTTTCTTCCTAGATTTTTTAGTAGTCTTTGATGTGATTACACATGTTGAAAGTTTGCATCTACACTCTTGTACCTCACTACTATTTATACAATAACATAATTAGAAACTAAAAGAAAATGAGAAAGCAAGCATGATGAACTATTTACACAATAATTTAACTCAAAAAATACCAAATATTAAAGGGGAAAAATTAAGAACTATTTTCAACTTCTAGTAGCAGCTTTGATTAAATTAAATATTGGGTTCTGTTATATTTTTGGTCTAGTTCGTAACGCCAGATAGTGTTTTGGCCTAGGTGTTCTTATCACTTATATCACAGGCGAATTGGTTTGCAATAAAGTAATTAAGCTAACACACAAATTTAAACTAAAAATCCAAAGTCTACTCAACTTACCCAATGTTTTCGGCGACGCTATGGTTTCATCAAGTATTGGCTGGAGCCATCGAGTATTGGCTGGATCACCTCCTCTCTCTTGATCTCTCATTCTCATTCTTTCTCTCGATCTCTCAATTTCTTTCTCTTTCTCTCTATCAATCTCTCTATCTCTTTCTCTTAATCTTGTATCGAGTTAGGGATTTTGGTGGGGGGGGGGGAGGTGGTGTTTTTTCTTCTTCAGATGAGGGTCAGTGGGAGTATGACATCGTTTACCGAGTTTTAAATTTATGGGTTTTTAAAAAAAAATTAAGAAATAAATAATAAAATTAAATTTAAATATTAAAAACATACCAAATTAGTGTCGTTTTAAGGGTGGTGGGGCGGGGGGAGGGGGCTAACGGTAATACTAGACAACACTTTAATGGAGGAATGAATCGAGGAGTTTTGAAACTTAGAAAACTCATATGAATGAAAGCAAACTTAGAAAATTGAAATGAATCCAGATGAAACTTAGAGGGTGGAGAGAGGGTCACCGTGAGGTGTGAGAACTGAGAAGCCTATGATCAAGCTGGCATGTGGAGGCAGTGGCAACGGCAGATTTGGCGTGAGAGGGACTGTGGAGTGGAGTGGAGGCTGAATGTGAGAGTGAGAGTGAAATGTGTGGGGTATGTAGGGTAGGGTTTTCTAACCTTTGTGTTTATAGTTTAATTACATATTTATTTAGTTTAATTATTGTTAATTAATCTAATTGGTTTTATTCATTTTAAATAGGCCCAAAGGTTTTAACTAGTTAATCTAATCTAGTTAGTTAATCTGTTTAATTTAATTAGGCCCAAATGTTTTAAAATAAATTGAAAAGGCCGGAGGCCTAAAGCCCAAATATTTATAAAATTTATATTATATATTTAATACAAAATATATTATATTATGATTCGGTTTGGTTTCGGCCGATTCGGTGCACTCAAACTTGCCACTGAAATTGAACCAAAAATTTTGGTTTTTTAAAAAATGAAAACCGAAACCGAACCGAAAATTTTGCAATGGTTCGGTCAGTTTCAGGCGGTTTTTTTGGTTTCTCGGTTTTGTGCACACCCCTAATTTTTAACCTTTTATTTATTTATTTATTATTTTTAGGGAACTTAAATGGGTTTAAACTCTTGAACTTTTATGTAATTTTTGCATAAATATTTGTTTTTTTAATTTATTTCTTTATAATTCTATAGTTACAGTAAGAAATGAGTCTCTCTTGTGGTGAGGCGAGAGGCTTAAATGCATTGGACCTAATTAGATTCTGCCACGTGACAATTCCTGGACACATGGCAGCATTCTATTGAATCCAGTGCATAGAACATTGGACCAAGCTGAACCTCTCTATTGGAAACATGAAAAAGTGTCTGTTAATCTAGGAAACAAATCATGGTGTGCTAGATAATGAAACCAAATAAATTAGGGGTTCAGTTAATAGGTGTCTTTAAGGCATTTGTTAATGGACAATTTTTAAAAATTTTTAATATCACTTTTATAGGAAGTATAAAAAATTGTAAAAAAATGTTATTTACTTTTTTATTTTCCCATAATTTTTCTAAATATGATCCATTAACAAATGGCCTTAAGATATCCATTAACTTTTTCTATGAATTAATAAGAGCGCCTTTTATTTCACATTATCTTTAAAATTGTGACCTCAAATCATGATTTTTCTTACTTTTTGTAAGTGTGTACTGTGTGAGAGATAGTGTGTGTTATAGTATTTGGATAAAGTTTCTCTATAAAGTTTAGACAGAAATCCATCAAACTTTTCATATATGTTTTTATTGGATATAAATTTTAAAAATTTACTTGTTGAATTACAAGTTTTTTATTTCCTTAACATACAACTAAAGTTTCATTCAATTCAAATGTTATTTATTATTTCTCTAATAAAAATATTTTTTTATACATAATTTTACACCATTAAAATTTAAAATTTATACACTTAATTGATCCATAGTGTTGATTTTTGATATTTTTGAAAATTTACATGAAGTAAAATGATAAATGAAAAGTTTGAAAGGACTTTTACGGTTTTCTAATCATGTCAGCAAACCTTTAAAAAGAGGAATGAAAATATCACAAATTTCCAAGAAAACCTTATCCATCAATATCATCGTCCTCTCTCCCAAAACCCCAAACCCAAGCTCCACTCTCAGACAGTCAGACTTCTTCTTCTTCTTCCTCTCCTCCAAACAAATGAAACAAACAAAATCAAAAACCATACTCGTACTCCACAAAACAGCTTAAAACTCATAATACGCCACCCAAAAATGGCATTGACAACAGCCAAAATATCAGAATTGCCACTGAGAAGAAACCCATTCCCACTGACCTCTCACTCCCACTCCCACTCTCTGAACTTTCTCTTCTCCTCAGCCCCAAATCTGTCATTTCACATCCTCAAACCCTTCTCTTCTCTCCGAACCACCACACAACACAGCGGCAATAGCCACAGCAATAGCAGAAGCAACACAACCCCTAAGCCTAAGCCTAAGCCTAATCCCAAGGCTTCATCCAAACCCAAATCCACGTCAGCTCCCTGGCTCAACAAATGGCCCTCTCACACTCCCCCCACCAAAAACGACGTCGTCGCCGGCGTCGGTGTCGATGTCGATGTCGAAGACCGAGTCGAGACTCGCTATTTCGATAACAAAGTTAAAGGACACAGCGCCATTGAGAGAATTGTGCTCCGGTTGCGGAACCTAGGGTTGGTATCGGACGAAGAATTGGAGGAGACCGATGATGGAGTCGACGCATTGCCGTCGCCGGCCACCGGGGAAGAGAAATTGGGGGATTTGTTGCAGCGGGAGTGGATTCGGCCGGATTTTATATTCGAAGAGAGCGAAAATGGTCCCGACGAGTCGGTTTTGCCGTGGGAGAGAGATGGGGAGGAGGATAAGGTCGTGGAGGATGAGGAGAGAGCGTGGACGCCGAAGAGGAGAGCGAAGGCGCCTTCGTTGGCGGAGCTGACTATGGAGGACGAGGAGCTGAGGAGGTTGAGGAGGGTGGGAATGTATATTAGAGAGAGGATTAGCATTCCGAAGGCGGGTGTTACTAAGGAGGTTTTGGAGAAAATTCACGCAAAGTGGAGGAAGGAGGAGGTGGTTAGACTCAAGTTCCATGAAGTGCTTGCTCATGATATGAAAACCGCGCACGAGATTGTTGAGGTTTATTGCTTTTCTTTGCCCAAATTATTTCTAACCATTCAAATTTGCATCATCCATGTAATGTAGTATGTTTTAATTGCAACAATAGGATACACTGCTATTGAAATATGTCATGTGATTGTGTGATAATTTATAGAATTACGGGTAAGGCTGTTTACCAATCACCTCTCTCAGACCCCGTAAAAGTGAGATCTTTGTGCACTGTGTATGATCTTTATTCTTTAAAAATGTACTAGTTAAATCTAGTAGCTTATCGTGTTTAACTATATGCCTATAATCATTCCAGTGGTCATTGTTTTAAACATGCTATTATGTGTTTTTTGTTATGTTAAAACAACAAATTGGGGTGCTTATATTGTGGCGGTAATTTCATCATACATGCTTGTTGCCTAAGGCACGTTGCACCAAAGCTTTTAGAAACCTAGCTCTAGTTTGAGAAATTAAAAAGGGGATGAGGATTTGATGAGTTCCTAGTGGTAAATCTTAATATATAATTTGTTCCAAAAATTATGATGTTTTACTTCATTGAGTAGCTTGACTTGTCTCTGGGTAGTTCAAGGCCCTTCATTCATAGTAATAGTTCTACCCACTACTGGTTATCTCATATCATTACATTTGGTAATTTTCGTTATTCTGTTATTTATTAATTGAATATAAATGGGAAACATGTAACTGACTGCTTGTAGTGATGGTCAGCGACGGACGGGAGGGTTGGTTATATGGAGGTCAGGAAGTGTTATGGTGGTGTACCGGGGATGTAATTATGAATGGCCTCCAAAATCCCAACCTGTTCACAGGGAAGCTGATGCTTTTTATGTTCCTGATGTTTCTTCTGCTGACAGTTCCATGACAAGAAGTGGCAGTGATGAAAGTTCAAGTCCAGAAAAGATTGAGACTGCAAGTCCAGAAAAGATTGAGACTGCAGTGAGAATGCCAGACAGTCCTGTGAGCATAACTGAGGAAGAATCTGAATACAACAATCTACTAGATGGTTTAGGTCCTCGTTTTGTTGAGTGGTGGGGTACAGGAGTACTTCCTGTTGATGCTGATGTGCTTCCTCAAAAGGTTCCTGGTTACAAAACACCTTTTAGGCTCCTTCCCACTGGAATGCGATCACGACTGACCAATGCAGAGATGACCAATTTTAGGAAACTTGCAAAATCACTACCTTCTCATTTTGCCCTTGGTATTATTCACCTTCTACAAGTACTTTTATTTAGTTTAGTATGTATATTTTTTACATTAAATTTTGTCCTGAACATCTTATGAAGGGAGAAATAGAAACCATCAGGGTTTGGCATCTTCTATTATTAAGCTTTGGGAGAAAAGTTTAATCGTGAAGATTGCTGTTAAACGGGGTATCCAGAATACAAACAACAAACTGATGGCTGAGGAACTAAAGGTGTGTTTTGTGCTGATCCTGCTCCAGCCATTATTTTTTTTCCCCTCTCCAATAACCATCAAGCATACTGTTTTTAAGTTTCATCTATCTTGCAGAATTTAACAGGAGGTGTCTTGCTGCTAAGAAACAAATATTACATTGTCATGTACCGTGGAAAGGATTTTGTCCCAACAAGTGTAGCTGCTGTTTTGGCTGAAAGACAGGAATTGGCTAAACGGGTCCAAGATGTGGAAGAGAAAGTGCGGTGTGGACCAGTGGGTGCAGTTCAATCGGATGAAGATGACAAACAGGCACTTCTGACAGGTGCAGCTGCTGCTTTGGCTCAAAGACAGGATTTGGATAAACAGAGTCAAGTTGTGGAAGATAAAGTTCAGTGTGAAGCAGTGGATTTAGTTCAAGCAGGTGAAGATCAAGAGCAGGCACTTGCAGGTACTTTGGCTGAGTTTTATGAGGCTCAAGCTCGGTGGGGAAGAGAAATATCTGCTGAAGAGCGTGAGAAGATGATTGAAGAAGCTTCGAAATCTAAGACTGCTAGGCTTGTGAAACGAATTGAACATAAATTAGCCATTGTAAGTCTCTCTCTCTTGCTCTCTCTCTGAAAATTAAGTGCTTGAAAAGTATTGGCGTTATCTTGAGCCTAATAAATCCACTTGCTTTCCTAGAGGAACCAAAGATGGATAATAGAATAGGCTGTGTAGAATGTTCACTTAACTTTAGTTTGCCAACAATTGGAAAAATATTCCACTGGTCCCTTCATTCTAATCCACATTTTCAAATTGACTTAATTGTCTTCTACTTTTAAGATGCAAAGTCTATCTCTTGAGAAAGAATATGAATTGCACCTTCGAATTTCCCAACTAAAGAGTTTCCGTATATAAACTGAGTGGCACTATTTGATTAATAACTCCAGGATTAAAATGCCATTTTCCATGTTTCTGTTTTCATATTTTTTTTAATTTTGGTATTTGGTTGTGTTAACAGGCCCAAACCAAAAAGCTTAGAGCAGAAAAACTTTTAGCTAAAATTGAAGCATCAATGCTTCCTGCTGGTCCTGATCATGATCAGGAAACAATCACTGAGGAGGAACGGGTGACGTTTCGCAGGGTTGGTTTAAGAATGAAGGCGTATTTACCTCTTGGTTAGTGATTCTCATTTTATTTGGTGAATTTTAAATCCTAAGTTCAAATGCTAATTGGTCTAAATCATATGGATTAGGCATTCGTGGTGTTTTTGATGGTGTCATTGAGAATATGCACTTGCATTGGAAGCATAGAGAACTTGTGAAACTAATATCCAAACAAAAGACCCTTGCTTTTGTTGAAGACACAGCAAGGTTGTTGGAGTATGAGAGTGGGGGAGTACTAGTGGCAATAGAAAGAGTCCCTAAAGGATATGCTCTTATTTACTATCGTGGAAAGAACTATAGGCGGCCCATTAGCATAAGGCCAAGAAACCTATTAACAAAGGCAAAGGCACTAAAGCGTTCAGTGGCCATGCAACAACACGAGGTTCTATCTTTTATGTCTCCATTTTTAAATAAAAATATACAACATTTGCTACTTCTGATTCTGGGACACGTCCTTAATATCACATCATATTTTAAATAACTATGCAGGCTCTTAGTCAGCACATATCTGAATTGGAGAGAACCATAGAGCAAATGAAAAAAGAAATTGTAAGTATACTTTTCATATTGAAACCCCGCCCTTTTTTCTCTCTTGTAGATAAAAGTTGTACCATAAGGCTCTTATTTGTTCCTATTTGTGCTGAAATTTGTGAAACCTTGGGTTTGCATATTTCTTTACCAGCTAATGTGGTTATTGAAATCACCTATTCTTGATTTGGATCTTCCACCCTGTGTGAGATTGCTGAAAGTAAGATCTAATTTGTTATTTGTTTTGGCGTATATGAATGTAAAAGATATTTATGCCTTTTTTTTATTTCAAGAAGAATTCAAATGAAAGTCAAATTATTATTCTTCTTTGAGGTTAATTCATTTTGGAGATGACCATTTTTCCTTAAACTGTTTATTAATGATTTGCCCATAGTATTGGAATATTTTTGAAGTTGACATTAGGTTTAACTGATCTAACCAGTTGAAAGTTTCCATTTTAACCTGTAAAATTGCTATATATAAACCTGAGATGCATGAACTTTTTGAGTAAATGAAGGTCTACTGTCATGTGTCATTGGGTCAGTAATAAATAAAAAAATGTTGTACACAGTGTAGGTAATTACCCCCAATTTTTTTGGAGGTTGATTCTTGAACTCAAACCTGCGACCTATCACTTTTGGGTTAGTCATAAATACAAGATTAAAAGTTGTGTGAACCATTTGGGATTAATGCTTAACAGAACTTGTGGGAAGTTGTCTTGGGCATTCTAAAACCGGAAATAATAATCTTTCTCATCTCATGGGGGCTCTGTGATTTTTAGTTAAGATAAAATATGTTAGTTATTTTTCCCATAATATTTAGCATGCTTGCATTTATGTGGTTACATTATTCATTGTTCACTTGCTGGTGTATCAGTTTCCAGATCTTTCCCTTGCCTACACCATCAATATCATAAAGACATGCGCTTGGCCTGATATTAATGTTTGTAATCTTTGATTTAGCCTTTATTAACAATGAAGTAAGCTAACAAGTCAAGGGAAACTTGGTTAGGTTTTTTACTAGAGAAATCAGTAGCAACAACTTTGAATTATAGATATCAAAAGAAAAATGTACAAAGTAGGTTTGATAAATTGTGATTCTTCTGGGATTTAATAATATATGCTGATACTAGTAGCTTAAATATGAAATTTTGTTACTTGACCTCATTTTTAACAACATTCTAATCAGTTTTTTTTCTTCCAAAAAGTCTCATCTGAGGGCAACTGAACTTTTTGTTGCTTATCCACAGGGTATTTCTCAAGATGCAGAGGATGGGAATTCCTGGAGCTCTGAGGATGCTAACGGACCTAACCAGATTGGCACTCTCTCAGAGTTCACTCAAGTGAGATATTTTTCTTTACACTGCCTACTACTGCTGGTATTCTTATTTTTGGTTAAAATGGTGAGGAAGTGTGTCATTGAGGGAGATTGGTGCAGACAAGATAATGATCTCCAATTATGCATACTTTTGGATGATGACACAAGAAAGACAGACCAGCAAGTGATCCTATGAATAGAGCCTACTGCTTTTTGGGCCTAAGACCTAAACAATTT